>VZTB01017525.1:15281-63249 GCA_013397245.1 Thryothorus ludovicianus | reverse complement strand
CAACTAATAAATAACTAAAAACAAATAACATCCATGTGTTTCTGTGTAGAATTTTAATGATTTCTGCTTCAGCAAAGTGAAAACAATGTCGTTTTGACAAAAGAAATGCAGAAGTATTTATTTCCTTCAAGCAAATGTAGAGCAGGCAAATGCAGTAATTCAGAAAGATAGAATGAAAAGTTTGGAGATTTCACTTTCACTGAAATGTTGCTTGCTGTTTCATGCTATATAGCTTTACAGCAGAAGCTCTCCTTGTCTAAATATGCTAGATAAGGTTGGTGCCCGTCAGAGAGATTGCCTGTCATTTGAAGATAACTGAGTGGAAGAGTTTCTCTGCAGCACAGCACTATTGTGTTTAGCTGTAGAGGTGATGGTGACATCTGAAAGTGGGTAAGCAAAACCCCACGCACCAAGATACTGTAATGCTCAAAGCCAGTTTACTGCAGCAGGTGAAGATCATACTCCATCTGCCTCAAAACAAGGTAAACAAAGCCCGCCCAGCTTACCCTGAGGAGCTTTCAGAAGTTAATAAAGATGTCATGGCTGTACCTGGAAAGACTTGATTGTTCATGAACATTTAGTTACTTACCCTGGTGGCTCTACCTGTGAGAAGTGGAGCAGATGGTGGCAGTGTTACGCTGCTGCTTCCTAGGCAGAGAAGCTATTTGGAAAAGGGGGATGAGAAGGAATGTATCTAAATTAAGTTTGAGAAGTCCATTCTTTACTGATCATTTGATCAGAGGTATCATAATAAAACCAAATCATTTTATTTCTCCTAGTGTCTCTTTTTTCATTTTAACTTGAGTGGCATAATGCAGTCAGTTGCAGGAGTTTTATTGAAAAAATAAAGGGGAATGTTGATTAGAAAGGACTGTTTTGGGGGTTGTTTTGTTCTTCATTTGGTTCAATTGGTGCACATATTTAATAGTCATGACTAATTATCATCACTTTCTATAGTGATAATACCTACCAAGTTTCCATGGGGAAGTAAGAACAGATACATTGAGTCCTGTATAAAATGTAACTACTTCCTGTCTTTATGCTTAGCAATTTGTTCTAGTACAGATTTTTGGTGGATTGGTCAAACAGCATTAACATAAAATAACAATCTTAATGAGAAATTATGCTTTTAGAAGAAATGGTTGAGAAGAAAGATGGTATTTGGGCTATTTAGGCATCCGGGTACCTAAGTTATGAGGCTGATTTCCGTTCCTTTGCCTAAAACTGAATTAATTCCTGCTGAGAACAATTAAGAAATGGAGTGAAATCCACTTCTGGAGGAGCTTGTTTCTTTCACTTGTTCTCTCAAGGTATACAGACAGATCAGCTTCCTAATATCAGCAACAAAAGTTGGAGATCAAGAAAAGGGGATTTTCACAGTCCTATTGTACAATATTTTGTGCGGCAAACCCATAATGGAAACAATATTTTATACGTGTTGATACCACTGCTGCAAATATATGGCTGTGTTCATTAAGACTGACCTGCGTTGCCAGAGTTCATTCACTGTCCATCATCAACACTCATCTTGCAAGTTTAACTTGCTGTTTAACTTCCTACATTGGAAAGCTGATATGGATACTACTAATACACCTCAAATCTGGTCCAAAAATGTGTCATTTTACTGGATTTTTTCACATTCAGTTCTGCTCTGGATACTAAGAATCTGCTTTCTGATGTAGCTAGGTGGGTGTGTAAAACAGATCAAACTTACTTTACTGACTAAAACCCACTCCACCTTCATTTTATTCAACACCTCTCAAAATTTTGAAAAGATGAAATATTTTTGACTTTAGCATATAATGTTGTTACCCTTATGGTGTTTCACGAAATACTGGGTGTATCCATCAAAACAACCTTCCCTTAAAGTTTCCTCAAAGGGGCGTTACTAAGTTGTTTAGTGCTCTATATTTGGTGTCTGAGTACAAATTTACCTCATAGGAAACAGGACTTTTAGAAAAGCAGAACCAAGTTAGTAAATTTGCTGGGATTTTTTTCTCCTCCTGCCTGAATAGCTATTTGTCAGGAGAAAATGTAAAACAAAAAAATGTAAAGCAGAGTTCAAACAAAAAGTTTCTTTGTTACAGACATCCCAAAATAAGTATTTGTTCATTGCAGAGATATTAGATTTCCTGCTTAAATGGATGCTTAATATTGCATCCAAATTGCAAAGTAAGGCAGGCTTTTGCTGGCTGGCACCTAGACAGAGCCCCGTGCTCTGTAGGGACAGACATGAGCATTTTTCTTTACACCACACTGATGCCTAAAGAGGCTACCTAGAACAGAGGCTAATAAAGTAGGTATTTATTAAAAGGCCTTTAAAGGACACACCTTGGGCAGTACCAGAACCCAGCTGTGGCTGCACCCCAAGATGGACACAAGATGGACCCAAAATGGAAACAAGATGGACAACTGGTTCCAAGCTTTCACGCTTTTATAAAAGTTTTTGTCCATTTACATACTGAGGTTAATTGTCCAATTACAGCTTCAGGTTACGAAGTCTCATCCTCCCAGATTGCTCTCCTCAATTTGCTGTTTAGACTTTTGGGCCCAAGGCTGCAACAGTGTCTTTGGTTCTCAGGCTGGAAAAGGACTGTTTTGTCTAAGCTGTGAAGAGAACTTACTAACGCTTTATATGAAGTTCAGAGTTACACAGTTACACACTACTACAGTACAGAATCTGGAAAATATGAAAGCTATAACTTAAGGCATCAACACCACCTTCAAGTCTCTATGCAGGGGAAAATGCACACATATGTACAGGCTATAAACACAGTCACAGCACGAGGTCCTGACATCTGGGCATTCAGGTCCTGCAGTGTGCATTACCATACTTCTGATACAAGAGTAAGAATTCACTTAGTGTTTTGTCTTCCATTCTGAAAGTACAATACATGTTTTTGCACTGTTCTCACATTCTTTTTTCACATAGAAACATGGAATGGCTCTAGATTGGAAGAGGCCTTCAGGGGCATCTAGTTCCAATCCCCTTGCCGTGGTCAGGAACACCTTCCACTAGACCAGTTTGCTCAAAGCCTCATTAACCTGTAAATATTTGCAGGACTGAGGCACCTATGACTTCTCTGGGCAACCTGTACCCACAACTCACCATTTTCAGGGTGAAGAATTTTTTTCTTATCTAAACTTACCATATTTCAGTTTAAAACCATTTCCCTTTGTCCTATAACTACAAGACTCGTAAAAAATCCTCTCCAGCTCTCTGGTAGGATGCTTGTAACTCTGGAAGGTGCTCTAAGGTCTCCATGGAGACTTCTCGAAACTGAACAACCACAATTCTCTCATATCTATCAACCACAATTCTATCATTATAGGACCCCAACTTTCTCAGACTACTTTCATAGGAAGGGTGCTTCAACCTTGATTGGAGGCAAATTTGGTTTGATCGGGTCAAATCATCCATAAACATCTTACATTATAATCTAAAAATGGTGTATGTGGGTATGGTGTGTGTTCCATTTTTTGGCTGTAAATTTCTGACAAATACAACTTCTTGTTTACTAGTTGTCTTTTCTGTGATGTGATTTTTTTTATATCAGTTAATTATAGTTATTATTCTTTAGGTAGTGACCAAGAGATACCAGTCAAAACCTGCAGCCCCCTTCTTTTACAGTCTTTACCCATCTAATGATAAAGAATAAGTTCCATGCTAAAGCTCTGACTAGCCACGGTAAGACAGAACTAGCTGGTACTACCAAGAGAAAAAAAAGAAAAAATGAAAACAAAACACTTTTATTCATAGTAAAGATTTATTAATCAAAGATGATTTCTCTCTTTTAAAATTATATTCTAAACAAAAGATAATCAGCAATCACATAAGAAATGTCCTTAAATCTATCATTGTTACAAGTAGCTTGCTTACAGATTATTTTGCAAGAAATCAACTTGTCAGTAATTTTCATATAGTCATGGAAAGCAATAAAAGAACCTAAAGAAATATTCAGTGAAAATCCACCTACTTAAGCTGCAGTCTGTGATTTTGTGTGTACAGTTCTGTTTCTGGCACTGGGGAGTGACACAATTTGTAAGATCTTGTGATGCTGGTAAATTATTGAAATTGTTAATTGGAAAGTTTTTGCATTTACATTTTCATTTACATTTTCTGCTTTTGTCCAAGGGAAATGCAAGGGATTTTAGCTTAGGGACAACTTAAAACATAATTTTGGGGAAAATTCCTGTCCCACTGTAGTTACCCACTAAACTCTCATTTGAGTTAATTCAAATTACTGTTGCACCCATAATGATAAAAATAATATAAAAGTAAAGGCTCCTCACTGAAGCATAACAAAGGCTATCCACAGCAGGGACGGTTAACAAGAAAATGTGCTAGACTGTGTAAAGGCAAGTACATCCCTTTCCAGATTAAGCAGGTAAAACTGATCTCAGGTAAGGTTCAGACAATTATAAAATAGAGCTCATGTACCCAATTACTTCCCTGCTAGACTTTCCACACTCCTCAAAGACGCACCTCATTTTTCACATCTTTCTCCTAAAACCCTATCACCCAAAGCCTTTTCCACACCAGCTGTTCCCCCACAGTCTGGAAGCAGCCAATATCCCAAGCAAAACAATGTTGGACTTTAAACTCACTCAGAGAATGTTTTGCCATCCGATTGATTATCAAGGCTATGAGCATTCCTAGCATTCCTGGAAAAGACCAAGAAACAGCACAAGTGCCATGTGTTCCCAGACCTCACCAACAGACCTTAGTCACCCTGCTCCTGGTACATTTTTTCTTGTGGACAGACAATATTTGGATTTATTTTGGTTTTATTGCTTGGTTTTGGGTGTTGGGGTTTTTATTGGGTTTTGGTGTTTTTTTCAGTTCATTTTTGTTTGGGTTGGATTGTGGTGGTGGGTTTTGGTGCTTTGTTTTTGTTTCTATTTTTTTTTCTTTTGCACTTAGAGTAGATTTTTAGTCATTTTAAGCTAAACTCTTAGAACTATTTGCTAAGTGTTTTGGAGAGAATACTTAGAGGATAACAGCTATTGTATTTCCCCTGGTGGGCAGCAATGGAAGTTATTGTGATTTTAGTTATCTCTTTTTTTTTTTTTTGTTACTTTTTTAATAAAAATACATGTAAAAGGTAATTATTCACCACATTTATCAGAACTTAGATGCAAAAGCTTGATCAAGATAATAGAAAATGTGATTGTCCCTCATAAGACTTACTTTCTTCACAGGTTTATCAAGCAAGAAAGAAATCCTCCACATATTTTTTTTTGCTGATTTGGACATTTTTGACTAAGAAAAATAGTTGGTTGGAAAACTCCACAAATTTTGAATATATTGACATAATTTATCAGTAAAGCATTTAGTTAGAGTTTTACTTGCATACATCTAATGGAGGATAGTTTCTTTATTTTAGTTTTCTTAGTTTTTATTTTTATTACTTAAAAATAGAGTTTATAGAAAACGTCATCTCCATTTTTTTTGAAAGGCCCATTCTCTCAAATGCCTTTTTTTTTTTTTTTTTTTTAATTGAACAAGGAACTACAGCTTTTTAGCCTTGAATACTGAACTGAAAAGGCCAGCTAGCATAGTTCTGGAGACAAGTATCTGAAACCTGATTTCCTGTCACAGGAAGCATTAGGCCAGATTTTACTTTTAAATAAAATAGCATGGTTGCATTGAATTGAAGGAATAAGTCTATAATATATTCTTCAGTTGAAAGTACCATTATAACACAGATATGAATGATTTGTTGCTAACAGGGCTAATACTTGATGAGTATGATGAAAAAATGAGATCCTTACCTAGGAACATTAATCAGAATTACTTTATGCTTTACTCAGATTTGTAGAACAACTCTGATTTTCAGCATGTGAAGTTTTCATTAAAACAAATGGAATCATCCAAAATTCAGTGAATATAAATAGTTTATATTTTTATATATTTATTATTTGCCTGATTTATTGATTTATTAATTTTTGTAACTATTCAAAAATATTTGGCCAGCACCTACTTAGGAAAAAGATAGGATAATTCCATGACTGCTTTAATCAGAATTTCTGAGAAAGTCTGAGAATTTCCCTGCTTTGGGTTTATTGTGTAGTCTCAGGTAAATCACATCATTTATACCACAATGCAGGAGAAGGTAATTTCATATCACAGAAAAAGATGAATTTTTTATAGAATGAGGGGAATGAAAGTTCATCAACACCATAATAGAAATATGACTTTGTGAAAGGGAATATAGGCCAGCCTGTAGGAAAATTTGCAGTTTATTCTAAGAAATATTGCAAGGTTTTTGTAGGGCTAATGCAGTTTTGACCATCACAGTCCCACATATCCTCCTCCTGCCCCAAACCCTCCCATGCTATTACACTAGGGCTTAATTTCAGTTGTGCCCATTGTGCAGCCAAAAAAAAAAATAAAGTAATAAAAAATATAATAAATTGGACATTAAATTATCAGTTCCACCCTGATTATTATGTGTGTATGTAGAGCAGGGAGAAGTGGATACATAGACTGGAGTAGAATGGAATGGAAATTGAAAATATTAAATGAAAATAAATCCATGTACTTCCTTCTTCTTAATGGTAGTGGACAACTTTTACATGCAGTAGAAACATAGTGTGATCATTTTCAGAATTCTTTATACTACAGCGCAAAAGAGGAAAATTTCAACTGCAATCTGTTTTGGAATAGCTTCAAGTTAAATAAAAAATGTATTTGGGGTAATGTCTCCTTTCTCTTAGGTTTTGTCATACACAAAAAAACATAGCAAACAACCATCCCCATCCCCTCATGCCACCCATACCTTTAAGAGGAGTATAATTTATTATTATTTTAGAAATTACCAATTTTTTGTTGAATTCTTTAGGAAAAATGGCTGAATTTGTTTGTTTGGAATTTTTTTCTACTCTAGAAAATTATTTCTTTTTCAATCATGAACTACCAGTTGAGCATATCAGGCATAAATTTATCAAAACAGTATAATACAAATGCTGTCTTTTCAAAGTGTTTCAATTCTCAGATGTAAAATGCATATAATATCTTTAACTACAGTCTAGTGCAGTATGCAAAAACAAAAACACCCAAAAGACAACACAAAACCCCTAACCCCCAATCAAAAAGTATTGAGCTGTACCTGTATTATTTTTAATTAATTTATTTTATTTTTTCATCACTAGGAACACTCATGTCGTGGCATTTTTTTTTTTTTTTTATTTTGATTGCTTTTGGTAGTTAAGGTAATTTGGGCAAGATGGATGACTTCTTTTAGGCTCAATGGATTCTTTTTTCTAGATATTGTGGTTGCCATTGCATTTTCTTGGTAATGAAAACAGAACCATGCCTCTAACCTGGTTTGCTAAAAAACTTCATGGAAGACAGGAAGTAGTTTTCAAATATTTGTATAATTAATTTAAGATGCCTCTTTTTGAGATTACAATGTGTCTGAAAGAATTTGCAGTAGATTTCCACCACATCAGTAAAAGTAAGGCACAGAACTGTACTAACTCTATGCTTGGATATACAATTTTTTATGTCTGTGAAATTTTTATGTTTGTGAACCTTCATAATATTAGATGAATGTCAGTGGACCAAATCTTCAATTATTATTAAGATATATATGAAGGGCTATTGGCTCTAAAACTTTCCTTTTTCCTCTTAATCTTTACCTCCCCAAGACTGTGGAAGCAAAGGGCATAGTAAGCACAGATCATATACCAGGATCTCCCATCTTTTCTCCTGAAGGCTTTGATCAGCATAGAAATAGTTCTTGACGCAAAAAATTGGATTGCATTGGTATTAATATTCAACAGTGTGATAAATGAAAATAAATTTGCATTCATTTCATACTTCAGACCAAATGAGACATTGCTGATAAAACCAAATACATTCACTTCACTGTTTGAAGGTTATCTTTGCAACTATAAAGGTTATAGTTTGTGTTTGTTTAATGGAAGATCAAATACTGCAATATGAGATGACAGACATGCTGGGAAAATCTCATGACACAAAATTCGGGAAAAACCCAATAAACATAGCTTGTCCTGAAAAACAAAGTAGGAAAGCAAGAAAATATATATTTTTCCCATTTATTGGAATTTATTATTAATTTGATGACATTTCGTAAGTGGCGCTATAATGAGACCTTTCAAAAGTGAATTCATTGCCAAAATAACTAATAATAATTCTGGCATTCAAATTTTAATAATGAGGTTTAGAGATCTGCATATTATGGGTCATTACAGACTTGGATTCAGGATTTTTTATCTCAAGTGAGTTTCCTGAACACAAGGCAAATAGTAGTTGAAGAGTTCTCTTCTTTCTTTCTCATTTTTGAATGAAAACTTTAATGAAATATAGAGAAAGCTTCCCAGGAAAAATACATTCATTGAAATCTATGTATTTCTATGCAAGTTTTATTTTAACAAATCACAATTTTTTATTAATATGTCTTTTGTGTGAATACTTTTGAATACCATTAAGTTTGAGGTTTCTTGTACCTAGTCACATAGAGGAATGAAGGATGCTGTTTAGACATCCATCCTTCCTTTATTTTTCACTTGAAACAGGAGGTTTCTCCTGCATCTTATGCCTTAGGGCATTTTCCCATTTGATGGGAAAAGGGAATTGCCTCTTTTGCATTCTGACAAGAAAAATCGTTGCAATTCAAGGAGTGATGTTATTTCTTAATGACAAAATCATTAGAAAATAAAAAAGAGAAAATAAAGAGCTTCTAGGGTCTGAATAAGCAGAAGGCTGTGTCTCTTGCAGAAAAAAACTCTTTGTTTTAATTGTGACTACTGAAAGCTTTGTAGTATGCTGTTATCAACAGCTGACATCTGGGCAGAACTGTCCTGTATGACTCTGGTGTTCCACATCTCATATACAAGCAGCTTCTAAGCAGGGATGAAATGGGATCTAGTTCAAAAGTCCCCTAAGGACAGTCTCTAGGAAGAAAAATCTCTGTAGCTGGATTTCCAAATCATTGCTGTAGTCAACCAGTTCCAAACAGAAAGATAAGAAACAAACCAAAACAGCAGAAACAAAAGGTATATAGGTTTCTGACTTCAGCATTCTTTCCTACCTAATCTTAATCTCTCTTCACATTTGTACATCACCAGTTGGAAATCCATAGTTGCCAGAAAAGCTTTCAAAATAATATAAATGTAGAAATTTTTCATCTTGAATCATGATGATTAAACATAATAAGCTACATCTATAAGGCTTGCTGATTTTTTTTCTGAGCATATAACCATAGCTAAGATAGAAAAAGGGAAGGAGGAGATCATGTGGATGGAAACTTAGGTCATCATTCACTAGAAATAATTTTTTATGTCAGTGATCTGAAATGTTCCAATACTTTAAGGAACAGAAGAACCACCTTGACCCAGTGCTTGATTCAGGGGTTCCACTTTTTTTTGGTCTCAGATGCTTTGCTTAAGATTGCACACATAACTCAGTCACAGAAAATGCCACTTTGTTCTCCTATATACTAATTTTGTTTTTGATGTTTCTTAGGCCCCAAGTTACCTCATGAGCCTTAGCAGAAGTGAGAGAAGAATAAAAAAGGGCAAGAAGGGCAGTTATTGTTTTGTGTGCCACTGAAGGAAGATCAGCTTGGCAGAGGGTGCATGGTCTGGCTCACTGGGCTGAGGGTTAACAAAGCCAAACTGGGGCAATTATTAAGGTCCTCTGGAAATGGGACCTGTAATTTTGAGATTTAAATTTAGCACTCCAGTTTCTCTGAAAGACACAAAGAAAAAATACCTATATTTCAGATAATGCAGGAAAGGAGCTATGTTTTTAGAACTGTACATTTCTCTTTATTAAGACATCACATTTTCAATCTCCTAATCAAAACAATGTAAAGAGGCTTGAAATCATTTTATCCTACTAAGCCTAGAGCTCTGCTCAATTATCATCATAAAAAAGAATAGCTTTTGTTCTGCATCTCACTGCAATTGGTTTTCAATAATTACCTCTATGTCTTTTTACCTATTCAGTTTACAGAAAAGATCATAGAGTATGTAAAGTTTACATTAAAAAAGTTGCAAAACTTATTATCTGAAGATAAAAACTTGGCCTTATGTTCACTGCATATATTACGTCTTTTGTGGCTTCTTTTCTTTTTGAATGACACGGTCAATGGTTCATCACATTTGCACCTCAGAGGCAATTGTTACCCACTCATGTGTGAAAATAGCAGAGTCTATTTAGATTAAATTGCTCGAGATCCTCACGGATTGGTAAGGGACAAATCACAACATTTTGCTTGAAAGAAGATTGCTGTTGCCTTCCACATCATGCATGCAGGGCAAAATTTTAAGTACTATGCAAAAGCATTCTCAGGAACACAGAGAGAATTCAAAATTCATTCTGCTCCTTCTGCTCAAGGAAGATAGTGTACTTTAGAAAAAAGAAGAAAAAAATGACAACAAACTGTGTTAGTTACTTTTGTTATCACTTAAGACTTCCTACACGATAGGAAAAGTGCAAGAATACAGGAAAGCTTCTAGAAGAAAATTACATATAAAGAAAAAATATGCTATTTTTCTTACAAATACAATATGTGCAATGAATATAGAAGTGTACATTAAATATTTTAAAATCACCAATTCACTTGAAAATTACATATAAAAATAGGATATTATATTTAAAAATGTCTTTCTTTAAAATATTGAATAAATAAACAAATAAAATTGAACAATTCTATACAAGATGAGTTCAATTTTCAAATTGTAGTACAGCATATTTATGTTTACTTTGAGTCATTGCTTCAATCAGTTTGCAATTGACTGAGATAATAGTGTAAGTAAAGGTGGTATGTATTCAATAGAAATATGGCTATAAATGTAATCTGTGTAAATATTATTAACAATAAAATAATATAAACATCTATCCAAAATTACATTTTAAATATATTCCCATTTTGAACATAGGAAACATATTTCTTCAGATAAATCTATCTTTGAAGACAAGCTGTTCTCATTATCTTTGTTGCTTGAAATTACACTAAATATATAAAAGTAAGATTAAAATGAGGTGCTACTAAAAATATTGCACGATCAATTTTATATTAACGGTATTTTTCACTGTGGTAAAATTACAGATCTAGGGCAACATAAATGAGGAAAGAGATAAGAAAATCCTGTGAACTAACATGAAAACAAGTAGCTCTCTATTCCAAGATTATTGAGGTATGCATGATAGGAAAGTTATGAATATTTGAGGCTATCAGTAAAAGTGCAGTCACATAAAATACACTCAACATTTATGTTCTTCATACAGTGAAAGAAAGTACAGTAAATTAGTCGTAACAAATAATAAAACCTGTTACGTTTAACTGTGCATTTTAAAACTACAGGCAAAACCCTGCAGCAGTGAAATTGAAATGGAAATATTTTCTTCCTCTTGGAGTATGATCTGAATTTCTTTCTAAGCACACATTAGCAGGAGGACTACCAGTGTTGTAAAATCTCCCTGATCACAAGTTTTTGTTGGGTAATTATTTCAAAAGAAAAACAAATTGTGACATTTATTTCATTATCATCTCATCTCATAGGAATGTTGGATAGAAAAGGGCTCACTAAAAAAATGCATTATTTTACATATGAGTGTGCATATAGACAGGGTCACCACTGACAGAGATAAGCATTAAGGACACACCTGTGTGAGCACACAGACACATATGCAAACATGTGGCTGATGCTTCAGCAGAGCTAGAGGTGGGCTGGAAGTGCTGGATGTGAGGCTACTCCAGCTCAGTGGCAAGCTGGACCTAAATTTTCTACTGGATTTCAAGGACACACCAACTCAGCACACTTACTAAACTTCAAAGGGCACAGCAGTCTGTGCCGGGGAGTGCTGATGACTGTACAATACACACAGAAAAGCTTTCTCAGTTACAGCTCCACAACTGAGAGCTGGTTCCTGGGGATGCTGCTCCCTGCTTCGGGCCATGCCCTTTTCCATGCCTGCATCACTGCCAGCAGCATCCTTCGTCCTCTGCCTTTGACCTCTGGAGCACGGCAATCCAGTCCTATTTTCTGCAGGGAGGAACTTCAGGACAGAAGAGGATTCCCTGCAGTTCTGCATCTCTAAAGCATTCCCACAGAAAGCAGGCTGTGGTTTGGCTATTTGTTTCCATGACATAAAAAGAAGAAAAATGCTGTATAAATATGTAGAAGTTTCTTTAGCTCGTGGAGTGTAACTCTATCCCATACGAGTAACAGAGAAAGCTTTCAGAAAAGACAAAATGAGGAAAATTACTAAGCAGACTGTGGACAGCCAGACATACTTTGGTGTTCAGAATTTTTTTTGAGTAACTCATTTATTATTTCTGGTGTATATTCCAAGGAAATATTCTCTTGACTATGTAAAGGAATTTGCTTAATTTAAAGATCACAACTAGAGTTCTTTCTAACAATGGTGTCTACTTTTTTTCTTTCATGTATAGACAGAAAAAAGTAAAAATTAATTAACAAAAATAAGTATTGCCTAAACATTTACATAACAGTGACAAATAAATGATTGTTTAGAAATGTGTTGCTGATCAAGATATACTCATACTAGGAACCTTGGAAGATAAACACACAAAAGAACATTTATGTTTATTTTGTGCTAGGATTTCGCATTTACAACTTAACAAATATTTAAAATGTAGCAAACAAACACAAGCAAACAACAAACCTTTCTCTTCTCATTCAAAAGCTTACAGGATTGTGACAGTGGTGTCTTTCATGTATTTTATTCCAGGTTTACAGGCATGTTTTTGAATCCTGGGCTAATTTCTGAGATGACCTATCTGTAGAAAGGCTGTTGCTCTCCCCCTCAGAATGTCAAAAGTGTTCAAATACAATGTTATTTTCTTATTCCTCACAGATTTCAGAAATGATGATGCTTTATGTCTAGTAGCCTGGTAGACCACCTAGAATAGAGACTAGCCTTTGATTCCCACCTTAACTAACAGCTGTGATAACATGAGGAGGTATTGGAAAACAAAACTAAACACAGCCACGTGGTAAAGATTCAAAGTAGCTAAAGTTTGATGTTTTCAACAGATTACAAATTTATAAATTATATTTGGCTGTAGTTTATTCAGTTTCTAATTATATTGAAAATCTTAGTCCTAACTTATTCCTCGGTAGATTTTTTTAATATGCAAGGTTCATAAAAGAGAAAACTATCACAGAAGAAAACAAACAGGTGAACAAACAAAAAACTCAACAAAAAACAAAATACAAACAGTGGGATTCTGTTAACTTCCTACAGTTTGCAATTAAAACAATTAATGTATTCAGAAAAAAAAAAAATGATGTGCTCATCATTAGCATTCCTTGGTAAATCTTTTGGTTGAATGTGTGTTTTCATATCTAATTAGTGTTGGTTTTGAGACTCATGGGATGTTATCTTTGCACATGAAAATTGATCAAGCCTGAAAATCAAAGGAAATATGGAAAAATGCTTTTAAAATTTCTTATGAAAAGACACATATATTACTAATCAAAATAGAATCAAGAGTTTCTTCTATTAGTGAGATTATGTTTTGAAAAACAGCTGAACAAGTATTATGACTGTGCTTACAAAAATCAAACGTTTTAAATTGAGATAAAAATCTTTATTTTAAATGTTATCAAACTGAAGAATTATGAGCTCTATTTGACTATACTGTGTACTGTCAAGTAAATACTCATCTTTCATTAAAAGCAATGAAGAAAAATGTAGCAATAAATAACAGTACCCTAAAGCCCATTTCTCCTCTGCAATTGTTACTTGTTTTATTAAAGATTCATTTAATTCTTACCTGTCTGGAAGTCTGCAGAGCTGGACTCTTCTGAGTTAGTCAAACAATGTTATGTAGATAAATTTGGTATCCTGGGCTAAGTTTTGTAAAACTTAGTGTCACAATTATGGTTTTAAGTTTTGTATGCTTTTAAATAAATAAATAAAGGTAATGAATAACTTAAGAAAAAGTATGTAAAAAATATTAAGTTTTGTAAAACTTAGTGTCACAATTATGGTTTTAAGTTTTGTATGCTTTTAAATAAATAAATAAAGGTAATGAATAACTTAAGAAAAAGTATGTAAAAAATATTAAGTTTTGACTCCTACTGTTAATAAAGTACAACTTCCCAACTCCAATACAAATATGTTGGACTCTGCAAAGACTAGAGTAATTATCTGTCTTTTGGATTTTCCTCTTCTCCTGAAAATTCTCAGAAACTTGATATCCGAGTTTGGGTCCATGGTGTATTCTGTGTCTATCTCTGTGATGTGCAGTGAGAACAGTCAGATTCTTGCTTATTATAATTGCACTGGTTTGCCTTCTCATGTAGAGAATGGGGAACATTATATATGTACACATTCAAAAGCTGAAATTTTGAAATAAATACTGCAAATACTGCACCCTTTCTTTTTTAATTCTACCTTTGTATATAGATGGTGATGATTAGTAAGTTGTCATAGAGCCAAACTAAGTGCAGATTCTTGTTTTGGGACTCAGGACTGAATCTATAAAACATGCACTTGTGTAGCTTTATTCATTGCAAGCAAGGCCCTGGGATCACTGGCGTAACTTGGATTCAGGCCAATGTCCTATTATTTTGTCTAATATATTTATAGCAGAGAATATTTAAGTATATTTTTAATATGTTTTGCTAATTCATTCTGGATGTATAATTTTAGGATTGAAATTTGGTATTTTATTTGTGAAGGTACAAGAACAGAAACTGCAAAAACATAAATTTATAAATTTATAAATTTATAATTATCTGCTTTCTGCCCATTACAAAGCAATCTGTAATCTTATCTTACTGCTAAACCAAATAACTTCATTTGCATTAAAGATTTTCAAAATTTGCCCCCTTCCCCTTTGAAAAATTTGTACCTTCTGTCATTTCCCACTGCTCAGACAGAAAATCCTGACTATGTAAAAGGAAAAATGTGGACTAATCAATTTTATTTATGCACAGCAGAAGATTGGTAATTTGTTCTAGTTTTTATCTTCAGCTATAAAATTGGCATTAAGGCCTATTATGCTCTTGTAGGCACTAGTATTAGGCAGCATAAGGAATGGAAAAGCACATCCTATACACTCCAGAAGATGTTCAGCACTAGTTTCCAACAGAGACTGGAAAAAAATGTTTTGCATTTGCAAGTACTATCACAGATTATTCTGACACAGTGGAAATAAAGACATTATTTCCCTTGTTTTTGTTTAGTTGTACACTGGTTGTCATCTCATTTCTGAGCCTGTGGAGAACATTAGCTACAGAATCCCAGGCTAACCTAAATCAATCTTAATCTTGCCTGACACAGTGTTTAAGTGACTCCAAATATACTTTTTCCTGTTTCTGCTTGAGAGCTATGGGAATGTCTACAAAGCAGCAAGCAACAATCAGCACAGTGTTTCCAGAAATATATTTACAATTTGCTTACATGGTATCTGTTTATGCTGTCTTTGAGATATAGGACTACAAGACAGCCAAGTTCTGATATTATCTCTGGGCATCATTGTCATTGTCGGTGACACTTTCTTGAAGATGACAGAGGAGCTTTTCCTGTAAGTTAAATGAACATGATATTTTATCAGCTTTTGACCAAGCTCTTCTCTTTTTTTGACCAAAGATGAAGATGAGGAAATAATAAACCTCCAGCTGTGCTTGTGCATGCCAACTATAAGGCAATTTTATTGTTTGGGCATACTGAATAAGTTATTTCTCAAAGCTTTATCTATGTTGATAAAAACACAGACAGGAAACTATCATCCTCATCTTGAATCTGGCTCAGGGTTCAGAAAGGATCTTTCCAGGAGCAGACGAATGGAGAAATTTTGGAAGTGGGTTAAGTCTACTCTAGAAAGTTATTTCATGTCAGTGAAAAAGATGATGTGCAGAGTTGCAAGCAGGGAGTGGTGAAGTTGGTTACAATGGTATCTGTTAATTTTTGAGCTTGAGGTGACACTTTTTGCATGACATAAAGCGCTTTGAGAAAGTATTGCTTGGAAAGTGCAAATGATATGACTGTCTCTTGTGAGCCAGATAAGAAAGATTGTTTCCTGAGGGAGTTCCAAGACAGATGGCATTTGCAAATGAAATGGCAGTGATGACAGAATTTGCTCAAGCAGATGTAAGCTTCTTCCAGGGAAACAAGAAGTTGTTGAATGAAGCAGGATCAACATCAACACCTGCTAGAATGGCCATCTGAGGAGATGCTCAGATAGCCATTATGTTACATTGTGCCAGCTAGGAGACCACAGTGCTGTTAGTTTCTGCCTTGGAAATCAAGGTTTTTTTCCCTAAGGAAAGCAGTCAGTGGAGAATAAGGAGTGGAAGAAACATATGCACCAGAAAGTGAACTGGTAAATAAAAAACTTCAATTGCTATATGCAATGAGGTATGCAGGTTCTATGAACTTCAGAGGTTTCACTACCACTGCTGTGTTTATGAGATCTTTAACTGCCTTTTCTCCGGGTGCACAAGGGGAAACTATGGAATCTGATGGTGTGTTTAGACACACTAGTGACACTTTTGATATATGCATGAGTGACAGAGATGAACAATTTCAAACCACTAGAATTCAAAACTTTTTCGTTAAAAGCTATCCTAAATCCATATCACATAATGCAGTCAGCATAGCATTAAATTACTTCTAGAAGGCAAAATAATTGTAATAGATATTTTAAATAAAATGGCAAGTTTGACTGCAGTTTAACAGATGTCTTAGTGGAAATAAACAGTTTTTATGGACATTGAGTTTGTTTAATCTCCCAAAGAAATATAGAAAAACAAGGATGCAAACAATGGATTTCACCTGTTTG
This sequence comes from Thryothorus ludovicianus, assembly GCA_013397245.1. NCBI lineage: Eukaryota > Metazoa > Chordata > Aves > Passeriformes > Certhiidae > Thryothorus > Thryothorus ludovicianus. Next base: position 46,456 of record VZTB01017525.1, on the reverse strand, counting down.
CTTCATTCCAGACACCAGGGTGAGACAGGAATCCAGCTACATGCAGAAATAGAGTATGATAGTGACTGGGGATATTAGTAACAGTTTCAAAAAAACATTGAAAGTTTTTGCTATAAGGAAGTGGATGACATTTATTCACATCTTGTTTAAAACTGAGTCAGCCTTATAGAAATATGGTAAAACTTTCAGTTATAGGAATTAAAGACAATAATATGGGGCAAACTCACTTGTCAAATTAATGTATGAGTGAAATATTACAAAATAAAATATTCTGCAATGTGTTATTAATGAAGGTAGTTTGGGCCACTCTGGTATGTTCATGGAGTAACACGAATCATTGGGTCATAAGCCACTGTCATTTCTAGATACAATGCTATGAGTAAAACCTTCAGGCAGCTACCATCATCACTCTGAGGCTTTTCTGCTTTTGTTTAAGATAAATAGTAATTGAGGTAGAGATGTAGATTTTCTTAGCCATGTTTGAGCTACAAGCAAAATAGATGTTGTTCTGTAGAGTAAAAATATTACAGAAACAATGAGGAGGGATGTGCTCACAGCTTATTCCATTCTGAGAGCATTGACATCTGAGGAGACCAGACAACTCTTAAAATACTGACTGAAATTTTAAGACTCAGATTATTTTGCAGAGCAAACTGGAATATTTGAATCTTTGTGTCTTGGGCAATATTACTATCATACACTGTTCTCACATTATTAAAACTGAAAGATAAACTGTAAATTTGTTGCTCTCTGGGAGAGCAGAAATACTCAAGAAGCATTAACTGAGTTTACCTATAACAGAAACAACATAGTCAAGTCTGAACAGAGAACATCAGAAGATTTATTGTTCAATACATTTCAAAATATATTATTTACAGCATTTTTGTATTTGTTTTTTGGGATTTTTTTGTTTTGCCTTTTTCTTCTTGTATATTTTATACTATAAATAACCCCAACCGACCAAAAATTTTATGTTTGCAAGGTTGATTAGGAATAAGTGATCATTTTCCCAGAGTTTCACTTGAAGATGTCTCGCTAATTTATTTTGCATGAGTTTTTGAACATTTTAGAAAAAACTTTACTTTTTTTCTTTACAGAATGATAGAATAAAAAAAAAATTACAGGGAGAAGTATATGATAGCTCTGTTTCTGAACCCTATTTGTATGTAAGGTTCACTCTATGTTCTGAACATACAGTGAACCTTACCATGTAAATACTCTAAAGCAAGAAAGATTTTGTAAAATAATAATAGACATAAATGTATTTTGCATATATATTTCTCTCTGACAATTGTTCCAAAAGAGGTTTTGCCCCTCTTTAAACATACCCTGTGTCCAGCTTATGTTCATACATCCCATTCATGCACAATGGGGTGAGATCATTTTTCTGTTCTGTGGACTGGAGTACTTGTGCTGGATATCACAGTTAAGTTTGGCAGTCAACTGTGCACTAATAACCTGAAGTGCTATCCATAGTGTAACATCATATATAATGCTCAATGACCTCAGAGCTTGTTGGAGGCTGATAATATCAAAGTGGTTTCAGAAAGAATAATATTTCATATATACTTGTTTTGTGTACCTTTTCCCTTTTCTTGCCAATAGTGGAATGAACACATTATATATTGCTTCAAAGTATCAAAATATTTTTTTAATTCATCCACATGCAGGATAAATGTGATGTCAGGCTGCTACAGTTAAAAAATGGAATTCTGGACAGTATTGAATAGCTGATATATTAAAAGGAATTTCACACACATGAGGAGTGTCTTCTGGCTATTTAACATGAAGGTTAATGAAGGGGAAAATTTGCCCTCCACTAATGCTGTAAATTTTGCACAGCTCCTGTTTCACCATAAGTGCTTTCCCTTCACTGTTCCTGATTTCAGTATGATTATGTTTTCTGTTTCTATTTTTCTTACACAGACACATATAACACCACTGACAGATACCAAGTAATATGGAATACATATGTTCTGGCGAACTGAACAGAGCCAATGCACAGACTTGCACATGGACATGTGGTCATTCATACTGTTAAATTTTTTGCATGGCCCCTGAAATAATTTTGGACTAACTAGTACTCTCAGAGACTATGCCCAGGCACAGTTTGATGCTATCATGGCCAGGAACACCTCCTCCCAAGCAATCTGGATGCAGTTACTACAGTTTGGGACAAAAGAGAATTTGTCTGAACAGAAATAAGATGTGCCAAGGCAGATGGCAGCAGAACCAAAAACTAGATTGTGATGCATTTTCTTTATTAACAGAGGCATCGACATGGATTCTAGACAATGAATAACATGCGACTACATCTATTTTAATTTTGCACCCTTGCTTTTAGCTTTGTGTTACGGTGAGTGATATTAAGCATATCAGAAGCCATTATGATTTATGCACTCCTGTAGACTTTATGTCTTTCTTTTTAACTAAGGAAAGCGGATTATTAAAATCAACCTAATTCTTTATTAAGGCAATGCTTTGTGATAATATTTCTCTTATAAAAATATTCACATGAAGTGGAAATCATAAATGATTCTGTACAAATTTATGTCAAACTCTGCCTAATTCCCAGAAGTGTTTTAAGATGAACTGATGCAGGAGGCATGCTCCACCCAGAGTGTTGCATGTCATTTCTTTCGTGACATTCACGGCTGTTGCTAAACCCCTGAATGTCAGGGAGACGTTCAGGATTCTGTGCAGTACTGTCTGCAGAGAGTGTTTGACCTTCACCACAGTACTTGCTGGGGGCATTCTAGTCTCCTGAATGCTCATAGGAGGTCACAGATACCTATGGCCTGTTTTGGCAGAACATAAAATCTATTGCTGAGAAATTTTCACTTCAAACAGAGCTTGCAATGCAGTTGAGCCACGCTTTTCTTAGCACAAAATACCAGGTGGCATTTAGGTTTCCAGATATCCAATTTCCGTGGTCTCAAAAATGTAAGGATCTACCTTGGTTGACTTTGTGGATTTTGTATTAAGTTCTAAGTAAGAAGTCTGAAGATGATGCAAGCTTCCTGAATACTTCATTCCTTGTCTTCTAAACTCATAGTTGTGCACATGTCCTTTAAATAAACCTGTGCCCATTACATCTGTCAGTAGTACCTTGCTTAGAACCACTCAGACAGAAAAAAAATTTCCTCATTGTCTTAAGTTGCAGGCTGTTTGTTATATATAATTCTCTGCTTAATTTATGATTTGATTTTCAGTGTTAGTTTTGTTTTGTTTTATGGAACATGTTATGTTTTAAAGTTAAAAAATTTCTTAGAAGAACAGTAATACAATAGGCTTTTTTGTTCATAATCCTACAAGTAACTTTACTTGCTCAAAATATATCATGTCTGAAGATGCAAGATTTCATAGGATCCTTTAGCTTACCTCCATAGCATTTTTTACAGCAGAAGAACTAATGTTTAATGTCTTTTGGATATAGGTACAGATTCAGTTATGACATAGTTTCCTAAAATAAAAAAAAATCCATTTTCCTTTGCAAAAAGGGTGAAAGTAATTTTTTTAAATTAAATATATAAATAAATATTATAACAAAAGAAGGTGAAGAAAGAATGACAATTTGTCCTAGTCCTTTGACTCAAATGTAAAGAGAATGAAGCAATCTGCTTTCAACTAATCTAGATATTTTTTGTCAGTGTCCTGAAGAATCAATATTTACTCTTCAACAAAATGATAACTGAACTCAAAGTGATGCCATTTATGAATCCGCATTATATTCTAAAAAGCCAACCTGTCTTATAAAATCATTACTTCCTTATCTTTATCTGTCCACTCCAGGAACCGAATAATGAAATAAATGAATCTATTCCTACTCTTAACATATTTTAAGCCTATTTCCTATTTAGAATATACTCCTAAATATAAAAAACGAGAACAAAAAACGTTTTGACTGCCTTATGTAAAACTTCATTTTTATCCAGAGTAGTAAAGGTGATTAAAAAAAAAAAATTCCTCTCTTCAATTTACTTTTTTTTTTTGGTAAAGTAGACAGCAAATGTACAACTTGGAGTGCTGTAGTAGCTCACAAGAAAACATATGAGTGGTCTCTGTTACAACTCAGTGTTTGCTTGAATTGCATTTCACATTCTCTGCTGTCATTTTCTCCAGGTAAAAGGATCAACTGTGTTAACTCACTTCTAAACTCAACTTCTAAACACAACTTTGGCCTTGGAACAGCTGCAGAGCACTGTGGTTGAATAGAACCATTTTCTGTCTGAGACTGCTACAGCCTAGGTCTTTGCACCCTTTCCTGCAAATCCAGTCTGAGATTCCTGATGCCTGGTTTTCACAGGAGGCAATGGCAAACTGCTCCTCTTGAGGGACCACACCTGCCCTGAGGAGCCAGACATGAACAGAACTGGAATTAGTAACACTTCTCAGAATGTGCCCAAATGTCTGGTTTATAAACAAAACTTTTCTATACTAACAATAAGAAATCTGGGTGTCGCTTTTCTACATGCTGCTGAAATTCTTTTACAGAAGCAATAAATGAAATTTTGTGTACTACTATTCTTGGGAAAGTGGGATTTGCCTTTCAAGTGACCTATTAGGATAGACACATAGAAGGAGTGAGAAATGCAGGTTTATAAAAGAGCTGTAAAAATATGGTTTGGTATTTTTGTGTACATGTGGGCTGCAGTATTAACTTAAAAAATGACACATATATCCTACCAATTTCTCCCCAAGGAACATCCTCCTTCATGGTCATTCTTACTTTTAAAAGAAATCTGATTTTTACCTATAATCTTTTTTTTTTTATTAATGACTCATTTTAATGCTGCATGAACCAATACATACAAAGTATATTTTTTACAGTGGGACCATGTTGGATTATCCTTTTGTAGTGTTTTGCAGCAGCTTCTCCAAATATGCCATTAATCCAACACAAAATGCTAGTTTGATTGTTTATTTTCCTTCTCCACTGTACAAAGGAAGCACTTTTTTGCTGGAATGTGTGAATATATGACTCTTAAATGCATCATGAGCTGCTGACAGGAAATTTATAACTCATTCTTCCTTATCTGCAAATAGCATGCTCCCATTATGGAATAGGTCAAGCGTTCTTTTTGCCTAAACCACATAAAACTGCTTTTGAAGGCTCTCCTAGAGACTGAGAGGCTCTTGCTGAAAGACTAGTGTAAGTGTAGAAGGTTCAAAATATTTAACACAGAGGAGGAGAAGACTTATGAAAAAAATCTTCCTTTAGTTTATTCATCAGTAGGTATCTTGAGAAATTGCACTGAAGCCAAAAAATTACTCTGGAATGATACCAGAAGGATCGTAAACAACATAAAACGAAAATCATGGACGAAAAGAAAAGAAGAAAGCATAAAATACACTTAAGCATAACTGAAGAGGAAAAATTTTAAGATGAAATGACTCAAGGTAATTGGGGCAAGGTTTATATGAAATTACTAAAATCAGCTAAATTTATATATACCTACCTAAAAATAATAAAAGGATCTGTCATTATTACACCAGTCATATCTCAATAGTTGAATCAAATTTGAGGCACATGAGTTAAGACTTGCTGCAGTTATATGTTCATGCTGATTTCATCTGACTTCCCTGTGTGTTGTGGAAATTTCTGTTCAGAGTAACCTGATTCTTTCAGAGCACTCCATGGGAAGGCTTTGCACCTCCCTTCTAACTGCACATGCTTAAAAAATATACAGTATAAAGCAATTAATGTGAACATTATGGATATGGACTCAAAAGAATAAAGGCATTTGTCTGCCTAGCTACCAGTTTTATAGAAGTTAAGGTGTTAAAATCACTGAGAAGTTTGGGTCCAAATCATTGAATCAGTAGCAGGTTTACAGAGCTTCCTGAGTTGTGTGATTGTGTGATTTATTTTTCTAAATTGAAGCATTTAACAAAATGCACCTTTAGCTCACATCCCAAATTACTTATTTAGCTTACTAACAAGTGACAGAAGAGTCAGGACAATATAAAAATTACTCTTCTCCACAAGGGTGTCAGAAGTTATCTGTCGCCTATGCTAGGAGTTATATCATAGTCTATGAAGAATTAAGCCATAGAAGTAATAAAGCTTGGGGAGTTATTCAGTTAAATACAAAATTTTTTTCAGATACTCTTAAGTGTCGTGTCCTGCATCTGCATCCAGCCCAGTCACCAGCTGCCACTCCAGAGAAGCAGAGATCAGCTGGAACACCGCAACATGTCAGCTTTATGCATGTACCCTGTGTACTCATTCAAAAGAGCAAAAGACAGCAATATTTAAGTAAACAAATCCCACCTTAGTTGCTTTTACTTAGATGAGATTTCTTGCTCTCTAATCTGAATTAATTGCATTGACTGAATCTCCACTGGACATAACAAAAGACTTGATAATATACACATTTGTGGATGTCTATGTCCAGACATTCAGTCTCACTGTCTAAATTTCATGATAAATTCTATTCTAGCTTGCCTTAGTGACAACTAATTGAGAACATCGTAACAACATCAGCAAATTCTTGACTCTGATGAATGTTAATTAATATTTGAGGAGACTTGGTTCTCCTTAGGTAGAAAGAATCCATACCTGTGAAGTGTATTTATAATCAGAATTACTATCTGATTAAAAGTTTAGGGCCATAAACACAGAAACTTTTAACTTTAACTTTAGAGTTTTGTTATCTCACAGAGCTGTAAAGAATTTTGTCATAATTACAATAATGGCAAAAAAGATATAGAGTAAAAGATAATAAATAGGATAAAAATAGACGAATAAAAAGCAAAAAATGATTCCTGGATAAAGCCATGTTAATAAGAATAATAAAAGTGCTTTGTAAGACCCTGGAAAAAGTTCAGTTTCATCAATTCTTGATAACAAAGAACCTTTTTTCCACTTCTAACATACTGATGACAACAAATTGGTCCTCACCATATTCCCATTAAAACAAGTAGTAAAACCCCAATGAATTTTAGTAGATCAAGGGATAACTTCAAGTTTGTTATTGAACAGGCAGGTTTGTGGATATCTTGGAAAAATAGAGTTTAAAATAATACTGAACTAGTTTCTGCTATACTTCTAATTTTTTTCCCTTAGAAATGTGGTTGTTCCAGATAATGTTTTATTTTGTTTTTCTTCCTGCAGAATTAATCAAATTGTTAAATTGTTTGTTTCACAGTAGAACAGGCAAATAATGAAGGAAAGTACTCTGAGATTTCTTTTACTGATATGAGAGATAATTTTCATGTTTCCCTCAATATGAATATTTGAAAGGCAACCCACAAAGTAAGGGGTTATTTTTTAATTATTTCATTATTTTTAAGTATAAATATAATGCATGTTCATGGTCTATTTATTATGAAACCAGGAAAAAAAAAAAAAAGAGCAAGGTCTATATGGTATTCTCTCTGTGATGAAGAGTTTTCTAGTTCCTTTACTGGAAAGCAATCCTTAATTTTGCTTGCATTGTGATTTTTGACTGTCCACTAATAATTGTCCCAAAGTGCAGAAACAACTGAAGGCACGCTGACACCAAGTTCCCTCTTCCAGCGAGGGTCCTGTGTATCCCATATTGCCATGGCAGTTTGAAAAGAATGCACTACAATATTTCCACCATATTAATGCTGCATATTTGTATTGTGTAAATGCTAATTAGCTCACAGCATGTCCTGGGAACCTTCCAGAGTTGGGATGGATTTATTTCTCTCCCTTGTCTTCTGGAAAACTTGGGAAGGAGTCTAAGGAAGAAGGGGAATTTCTTCAGAATCTCTGGGGACCGACAAAGGAAGAAATGGGATACAATACAATTTGAGATGGTCTGTTTCGTTCACATTTATGTCACTAGGTCTGGAGTAAGGATATATTTTTCATGAATAGGAAGAATGGACTTGAGCTGAGAGGAAGAATTAGTGAGCTGCTTTCTAAGAAAGAGTATGTGACAAGCCTATTTCCTCAAAGATTAGTTTAATCCCTTTCCATAGCAGAAAGATACTGCTGATGAATTTGACCTTATCTTTGTCCTGAGAAGTTCATACTGTTCTTAAGCAAGTGTTCAGAAGCAAGACTTATGCTTTCTAAATATCTTGTAGATATTTTTTTTCTGGGGTTTTGAGCATGTTAGATGGTAAAATGTTCTGTGTACATTTCTGAGCCAAGCAGATGTCATGACTCATGTGGCCAATTATTAATAACCAGGGTTGTCATGCTATAGACAAAACCTTTGATCACATATACAAAAGGAGATCAAGTGAAGGCATGAGGAAATACCTGGGAATTCACACAGTAACGTGTTCATTTTTTTAAAAATCATCTGCAATCTGTGTAAACTATGGATAGCAGAATTGTGGTTCAGTTCTGTTTTTCCTTTGTGTAGCTGATCAATGAGAAAATAAACTGCAAAACAGAAGCACAGGAGTGAGTAGGCAGGGACCCCAACAACTCCAAAAAACCCTGTATTAAGTAAGCTTAGTATGTTAACTTTTTTTTCTCTAACTTAAAGCCATTTTGCAGTGATTGGTATACATACTACAATATCTTCTATTCCTGAATTTCCTCAGGCATAAAACTGCAATCATTCTATATTTTTTATATACATTTGAACATTACTTTCCCTGGAGATTCCTGTGGGAAATATTCTTTTCTCTTTTTACTTCAATCAAAATCATCAACCATGGCATATCGATTACCAAGATAAAAAAGTAGCTCTCCACAAACCTAACTAAACAGCAAAAAAAAGATAAGAATCATAGAAATATTTTGCTGGTGTGCAATATTTACTTCTTCATGGGAAGTTCTCAGGAGAAGCAGACTGAAACTCTATGATGAAAGTCTTAAAATTTGCTTCACCTGGTCCAGTAAGAAAAATGCCGCACAAAATATAAGGAAATGTATAAAGTAAATTAAATATTAAAGATTTAGTAAAGAATTTCCAAAGCACTGTAAATAAACAATTTCAAATTGAAAACTATTTTAAAAATGTGCTTTTTAAAGGTTGAGTTTAAACTGTATATAAAAACCTGACAGTGCTTTTATGCACAACACTTATCAGGAGTGAATTTATTAACTTTATGTTTTTATGTCTTGGGGAATAATGTGATTGAGACAGAAACATTGGTCAAATGGTAAAGGACATTTCTGGCTATTATCTAATCATCTTCACTGGCCAAAAACCTTGTCACAGCATCATTTGGATAATAATTAGAAAGGTATCAAATAAAATAATTCCAGTTCCTCAGAGAAGGCTTTAATTGGTTTTAAATATTCATATGTGAATACAGCTTTCTTCACCTTTTTTCCTTAATCTTAACAGTTAAACTATACAAAACCCAGTGTAAAATTTCCATTCATTAGTTTCTTCATGAATTTTGTGACAAATTCTTGAATTTTAAGTGACTATATTTCAGTTTTTCTTTTTTTTTTTCCTCATTTTTAATGAAGGAAGAATTTGGAGAATCTGTTATGGATGGACATGGTGGAAGTTATCATTACTGTGTTAGTGGCAAGAGACAAGTCAACAAAGGGAGAAATGCATGTCCCTTGAGAAAAAACTGATTCTGTCATGGGGGACTCAGTTTTAGGGGTCTTTAGCTGTATGATCTTTGCTAGAAGTGATCTTAAAAGGCGAAAATGAAATGCAGGATGTATAACTAGTTACGATGGCATTTTAAGATCCTCTTTATGTAACACTCCTGTGGGAAAAAGAAAAAACCAACAAAAAAAACAGAAGTCTTGGAGCATTGTAGCCAAAATAGTTTTATTATAGAAATATGATGTTTTGAATAATTTCTATAATTCTTGTGTTAAATTTTATAGAACCTTTCCATTAGAGATTTTTTGATAATGAAACATTTTTCTGGTTTTGTCTTAAACAATTGTTCATATACTCCTTAATTCAGCTCTTCATCTGGTGTTTCACTTCATTCTGAGAGGTGACATGTTTTGACAGCAAGTTCTTGTGTAATTCAAATTTTGGCAGAAGAACACAACTAATTGTTACAATCCACAACACTTTTCAGTATCTTTCTTTATCTCTGTGTGTATCCCAGACTGGTTCAACCAAAATATAACCAAATATATGCTTTCCTATAAATTTATTCCATTTAGACATGAATGTATATTACTCAGGCACATTATATGAGGAAAATACAAAAGAGTAGGATTACAGCCTGTACTCCTAAAACACACATTTTTCTTCTTCATGTTTGGACTCACTAGAGGACAAGTATTTAAATTCATGGATTTCCAGTTATTTCCTAAAACAGATTCAACTAAAAGATATAAATCAAAGACAAAACCTTTGTATTTACACCAATACAGAACAGAAAAATTAATAAACTGCACCTTTAGCAGCCCATTGCAATTACCTTGTGATTTACCCTTTCCATGAGCAAAAGACAAAGCTGCAACGTGGGAGAGACAAAGAAGGTAAATCGTGTGATCCTCCACTTTCATGGATTACCAAGGTGATAGAATATGTGCATGAATACAGTACCATGAGATATGAAGGAGTGGTTTCTTAACACCAAGAAATGTGACTACTTTGCTATCTTTGGTGAATATTTATAAAATTTGAAAAGTTTATTTTCCCAGATTTTCTAGTCCTTAAGTATTTCAGTCTAATCTGAAAATCTCCAATTAAAACATTTTTTCTTTAACTTTTCACATAGACACAAACACCATTGCTCTTATTTTTCTTTAAAACACTTCCCTTTCAGGCTGGAAGCAGGTTAGATTTTGAACAGTAGCAAATATTTGGATAAAAATCTGTTATTTTACACTGCAAATTTCAAAACACTGGTAAAAAGTATGCTCATTCCTAAGAAAATGAACAGAAGATATTAATCTTTATATACTCTCTGCTTATACAGAATGTATTAAGGTTATAGCTAGTTTTGTAGCACTTGTGCAATATCAAAATAATATTTTTTTGGTACAGTCATTTGAGAAGATGGTTTTTTGACACAGATAAGTCGTTCAGCAAAGACTTTTGGCAGTCATATATTATGTACTTGTATTTAGTTATTATGTCTTCAGAAATACGAATAAATTGATCTGGGTCCTGGACATGTGCAAGGAATGTTTTCTAGGAAGCACTTGATGCAAGACAGTGGGCCAAGCAGATGGAGTCTTGATGCCAGTACTCATAAACACACTCTTCTGCTAAGGCAGAGAAGTAAATTGCACACATTAAGTAGGAGAATTTGCAAGAAATTCCTCAACAAAAGTTAAAGGAATCTTTTCTTATATATCTGTGCCTCTGAGAATAGCCACAAAACAGTCTCAAGTGGCCTACACCCGTCACTCCTGAGTAAAACCATGAGATACCACAAAAATACCTGGGGAAACTAAACTAATAATCTACATAAGAACCTCAAGATTCTGATTAAGGAACTATTGACTATTGACTATTCTGAGTAGCTATCTTATCTCAGCTGGAAGAAAGCAGTCCTTAAAATAACTAAATGTATATTGTTATGAATTTGAAATTGCTGAAATTCAAAGCACAACAAAACAAGCAAAGCATCAAGTCGGTAACTAGTTATAAATTTATAAGGTTTTATCTATATCAAAATACGCCATTTAGATTTCTGTAGAAACAAAAATAAATTAATTCAGATTAACAATTTAAGAAGATTTTGTTGTATTGCATGTCTTTTAAACTTTTACGTTGACTCCATATTTTCTTTCATTACCTCTTCAGGTGGCAAGTTATGACTTATAACCTTTCTACTTCTAGCCATGCAAAATATTTCTGTGATTGATTGGTGTAATTAGGCTCTCTAGCGGGGCAGTGGCAGTTCCTTGTGCTGCCAAGCAGGAGGGACCTTAATGCTGAATTCTCACAGGCTGTGATGGCCAACAATGGATTTTCCATAGAGAAGCTGGGCCTGACCTCTGAGGAAGTGGTGGAAATGTCACTCAAAGTGCAGACCTGCTGAATGTGAGTAGAAAACAACTGATCATGAGCCTCTGATAGCTGGATGCAATGTGGTAGTTGTATAAACCTCTAAGTAAACGAAACAGTGATGAGGTGAGATATTTTTTGAATATGAAGACAGGCTTTTTAGAGCAGACTGGAGGAAAAGTTAATTCTACATTGAGTTAAAAACTCATGTCTTCTCTACTAGATCATTGCATATGATTCAGGATGAAGCGATAAGAAAATATATTTTAAAATATTCTAGCTTTGAATAATAATACTCTAACCCAAAGATGCTACTTTGTCTCATACCCAAAGATTCAGACAGATCCTTGGCGTTAAGTTCTGTTCTGATCAAGAGCCCTCCTGAGATGGCTGCTTAGCAAAAGGGTTGTCTTTCAAAGAGCTTCCAAAATTGTAGCCTAATTAATGTCCTAATTCATTCCCCTGAATAAAGTTTTTTATTTTGTGTATCTATACCTTTTATATACTTGTACATAGATGCATCAAAGCTAACACTAAAAATATCTAGATTAGATACAAGGTCCTCAAATTCATAATTCTTTCCATGCAATGCCTACATAGGAATGCATGTTTAGTATCAGTCTTCAGTATAACTCTTTTATGTAGGTTTTTTCCCCTCTTCTTTTCTACTCATTACAATATTCATGCATATGAAGTGATAGCAAATTCTTATATGGCCTGAGAAACAAAAATAATTCTAAATCTATGTATAAAACAAATAAAAATATCATTACCTTGAAAAAAACCTCCATAACCTCTAGTAATTTTTTAGTATATGTTATTTAGATTGATTATTTCAGTGGTTCTTAATTTCATTGGTCTTAATTTTTGTGATTAAAAGCCATTACACATGCAAATCAGAAAAGACTTGGTGGTTCTAAACAGCAGACAGACACTAGCTGTAGTCCTTGATGCTCTCATCTAATTAGAAATGTAACCTATTTGAAGAAATGGAGGTTAAAAGAATCAGGATGAGTGGACATGCATCCCAGAAACTAAACTGTCTGCCTAGAAAAGAGTCACTGGAAATATCTGGAGAACCACATAATCTTGAAATTCTTTTAAAAAGGGTACACATTGAAAACAGATTAGGGTTATTAAAGAACCAGACATTAAATATTTTTGGCTGATAAAATCTCAGAGAAGGATAATTATTCCTTTTTTGTGCAGATAGCAACAGTAAACTCCTTCTCTAAAAACCGTGCTAAAAATTTCCATATCACAGCTGCCCAGAGTGCATAACAAGGAGAATATTAGTAATGTCCAGATGCACATAAATCTACAGGGATGCCTCTTGCCAACAGCAAAATGAAAGGGATGACAGTGTCAATCACATCCAATAGACTATGTTAATGCTTTTCAAACAGTTCTTTCACACTTGAAAATAGTGCTCATTAATAATGTATGGTCCGGTATGAAGAAGAAGGAATGTTGCCTCCAAAACTGATAGAATTCATTGTTCAGCTCTATACTCGTCTGAACAATAAAGCCCCATTTCTGAAGGACAATTTTTCTTTTGTCTTTAGGAGTGTGCTGAAATGATTTCAAACCTATTATACTAATTGGCCCCTTTAGTTTTAGTGCGTGTGTTGCAAATGTTGCACTTTAAGAGCCTTCTCTCCCCCCCTGCCTCTGTCCCCCTCCACTCTGACTGGCATTTCTGGATTGTATGAGTAACTTACCAAGCTTTTCAGAACTGCTGGGTGGGTGACAGGGCAGAGTTTTTTCTCTGCGCCCCCGCTCTGTTGTTTGAGCAGCTGTCAGGAAGGTGGGCCTGTGGGTTTGTAGATATATTTTGAGACTAACAGATTGTAAGCTCACACATGAGAACAGAAGAAATACTTAGAAACTGAAAAGGTTATCCACCCCTTGGAGACTAATCTCCTAATATACTATTTTTGTTGGAAAGTACCTCAATTGCTTCTCAAACAAGCCCATTATTTTTGCCTCACAAACCATTCAGAATGATGTTTAGAATGGCCTGCTTATAGAAAAAGGTCCTTTTATACCTGTGTGAATTCAAGATTTATTTACTTTCAATCACTTCCCTTTGTTCTATCATCTAAAGTGACAGCCTGTGTTTGAAACAGTGACTTGTAATGTTCCTGCCCCAGAGAACAACTGGACCAGCAAGAGACAAGTCAGCACACTTTCCTTCCTCTCTCTTAAAGAAACAGACAGAATAGGGCAGACTATCAAAATCCTTATCTTTTTTGATCTGCTCACCACAAACTGTCTTTTCATGATTGCACCAACTGTATCAAATCTCCTTTTCCTACTTCCCAGGCATGTTTTTCTTCCTCACTTTTCCGCACCCCAATATACACAAATATTTATAACACCAAGGGTATCAAACAACCTGGTGATCCCAACAGCTTCTCTCTACATGCTGAGAACAGCAGCTGGAGTTCAAGTGTCAATGTCTCTTGATCTTTCCAGTCACTGTAAAGTTTGGACTTTAAACTTCTCTTTTGATAAACTTGCAACACTGCAATAGGAAGAATAGAGAAGAATTGTTGGTAAAGGTTGTGGCCTGGTAGCTCCCAGGCTCACAGCTTGTTTTCATCCTGTATAGAAGAGAATTTACATTCTGATTCTCTTCTGACATCCTTCATGACTGATCCTAATCTGTGAGAACTCATAGATCTTACTCTTCTTTTGGCACAGTTAATATCAGTATCTATTGCTAAGTCAGGTACTGTTCATTTAGAACCATGCTGTACCAATCTGCCTTGCTTGTTTGTTTGACATATACTTTTATTTTTTTCTGAAGACAAATGCCTTTTCAAATTTTTAAATTCTTTCAGAAGACATCTTTATGAGGTCCAGTGAATGAAGTCTCAGGTCTAGGACTTCTTCAGCATATGTATTAAGAAAAGTTAATTTCTTAATTAACATTCTTAATTCCTTATATGTGCCCTTTTAATAAATTTTTAATATTTGTTTCTTTGTTTAATTTATGATAGTTTTTCTTGTAAAAACCTCAAGTAGCACAGTAAAATATTTTGATATTATAAGCCTAGAAAAAGAACTCGTTAAGGTTAAATGAAAATTAATTTAGAAGATATCATTTAGAAAGCAAATATAGAGCTCTCCAGAAAGCAATTACTGAAGAGATACTTTCAGACATCAGAAAATTGTACAGTATTGGGCATACTTGAGAACTATACAAAATTATGGTCTTTTGGCTTCGGAGACATCCTCGGTGCAATTTCAAAAGACATAAATTGCTAGATACTCATTCATTAGTTCCATTTTTGAATGTTTATGAATACTTGAATTAAAATACACAATAATACTCCAAAATTTTAATCTCAAAGATGATTGCAGACAGGATATTGAGCATTATTGATACACTCCATATGAAAAAGAATCCCATCAAAAAATGAGGGCTACATCAAATAAGGGTTTTATACACATCTAAGACAAAATGTATGATCATGCAGATGAAAGCAAAAATCTTTGGCTCCCCTTAGCTGTACTGGATCAAATAAAGCTCTTCAATAGGGAGTGGAAGGAGGTAGCTCTAGCAAGGTGAGAGTGACCAACAGAAACAAGTCCACAGTAGCTTGTAACAGGTCTGGCCACTCAGCAAGACTGAAACATCCTAAACAGCAGTTGTATTTTCTTTCTCCCATCCAGCACAGGTGGGGAGTGATGGAGCGGCTTTGGTGGGCACATGGTGGTATCTAGACAGGTCAGCCCACCACAGTAACCTTGCTTCCACATTTAGATTGTCCCCCTCAATCCCTGCTCACATTAGGGCAGGATTTCAGGATCTGTTTATCTTTAAGAAATATTCAAGGACTATGATATTTACTGTCTTTCCATTCTAGGTATATTTCTCATCTGCATGTTATATTAGGTCTGTCTGATTGCAATGAACTCAAAGATGCAAAGCTCCAAAGTATGGTGAGTTTTTTAGGGAGTTGCCAATGACAGAAAATATTATATTTTATAGTTCCTTCTGGAAAGGTCATCTAATGACCTCTTCATATTTCTAGGTATTTGGGAATGAGATAGTTTATTTGCCAGGCACATGTCCAATCAAGGAGAGGTGGATATTACAGAACTGTCCCAGTAGGTGGATGTTCGGCCTCATCTCAAAAATTTTGGAGGAGAAATATCCAGAATACACTGAGAGTAGGTGAGGAGACATATAATGATAAAAAACAAATATAATTACTTCTAGACTGGTAAATGTCATCAGAATTTTCCTCAATATTTTAATGTTCTGATTGGTTCTTCATTCTGGAACAGACTTGATCCTTAATCATCATTGTCTATGAATTTCAGTAGTTACTCTGAATGATTCCCGAAGAAAAAAAAAAAAATTCATATAAGCAAATCTTATGATGTCAAATATTTAGTCAGGATAGACTCACAAACCATAGGAGAATCAATTGAAACAGGAGGAACCTGTACACTTAGAATATAGACATTCCCAGTCACTTGAAGTGAAAACATCACTTCAAGTTGGAAAATTTAACCCGGAAGGTCACAGTAAGAGTTCATTCATAGAAAACACTCTATAGTATCCATCAGATATCTGTTTGATGTAGAATATAATTATGATAATTTTTCTTTAAACCTTATTAAGAAAATAATTTAGCTTTATAAGAAAATCAGAAAAAACCCATGGACCTAGATTGCAAAACAGCAGAGAACATATCCCATTAAGAAAAACATGCATATACAAGTTATCAACATTTCAAAATAATACATAAAAAATTCTTGTCCTTTAAAAGATTCTAGATAATTTAAAATTAATGGAAATTATACTTTAATTTCTGAATCTATGTACTGATTGTTTTCTTAATAATGAGTTTCATGGAAGTAAAATGAGAAAGTAGAAAAACATATAGAAATGAGCAAGTGTGACCAAAACAGCATCATACAAGGAAAGCATATGGAGTTTGCAGGACAAAAGTAATTTACTAGATAACATCTGGTGCCAGTTATGAAATGTCTTCATAGGAATGCTGATGTAGAGAACTGAAAAATAACAAAAGCCAATAAAATTGCAGAACACCATTTCACTAATGGCTGGTATATGGACAGGATTTCACTTGCAATTTGAGCTGAACAAGACTATTTTCAACTTATGCACTTATAGTTCTTCCCTTCACCACTTATGTCCACAGAACATTTTTTCTAGTAAAGAATGAGGAAGATTCACTGGTTTGGGAGTCTGATGGTTGAGGGAGACTGTAGAAGAACATTGTAAATGCATATTGCATTCCAATCTTGTTAAAAGCCATGCAAATCTATATCAAGTATTTTGATTCCTAAGGCATGTTTTCAGTCAGAGATTGAGTTTTACTACAATTTCACCATTTCCTGACGCAAATCAAAGCTATGTAGGGATTCAAGTTTACTCATTCCATTGTGTGTATCCCCTACCATCACTTCTACCTTCCAATCCTTCCCACTTCCCTTACCAGGGCCTCTCTAGGGAATCTCTAGCTCTCCAGTGAAACAGCAGTGACTAGTAGGTCACATTTACCTTTTTTTGGAGTCTGAACTCAAAAATATATACCCAAAGCAAAACCAAACCAACAAGGAAACAAAGAGAAAAAAGGAAAAAAAAAATAAAACAAAACAAAATAATAGAGGTGCTTTACTGCTTTGCTTACCTGATATGTAACACCTACAATATCAGAGTAGTTCATCCTCCGTGAAGGACATTAAAAGAGAGATGGAAACTGTAGATTCCTTTTTCTTCTTCTTTGGAGAATGGTGTGAATTTTGTTGAAGTCAAAGCATTTCACAATGAGTTGAAATGCAGCTGCGATGTGTCAACAAGATCTGTCTTCTCATACATTCTACAGCCAAACAGTAGGTGTTTGACAAACTTTTTGGTTCAAAAAACATGCATGCGACATATCATAAACTAGCTTAGCTATCTCTGACAGTTTGTGTAAACATTTTCCATCTTTTCAAGCAATGTCACATGACATTCATAATCTGTTAGGAGACAAACTGTGCCTCTAAATCTGCAGTCTTCTAACGGGGAAATAAATACAATGTTTGTTTGCTTGCTTGTTGTGAAGGAAGGTTGTTGGAGTTATTCCTGATTTGATTATTTTTCATAGAACTACTCAAATTCTCCAAGAGCTAGTCTGAGCTCAACTTGACAAGAGTAGAAGAAATGGCCAGATTCCCTAAGGGTGACTCAGAAGAGAGAACATTCCTGATTGTTTTCTTTGCTGTTGTGGGTGGGGGTTGAAGAAAGGGCGGAAAAGGCAGAAGGAGGTAAAAGACTGTAGTACATGAAATCTATTGTGGTGAGCGAATAAAGGATAGGACTGGAGCAAAAGTTCTGCTGACTCCCACTTCATATTTACCTTCTCTCCATCTGGAGAGCAAACTGGTTCAGAGAGAGGACATGTCTGCCTTGTAGCAGACTTGTGCACCAGTCAGATGGAAAGGATAGGAGGCAAGGGCTTTGGTCATGCTGCAAGACCAATGTTAACACAGCTGCACTGCAGGGACAGCTGCCCTTTGTAGAGGACAATGCAATGCATGATGTTCCTGAAATGCAAGACATCAAGAAGTGTAAAACATCAAAACATGTCACTTAAAGCACTTGTTATAGCAAGAGTTTAAATTTATCTTAAAAAGCAGAAAATGACTGAGAAGATTTTAGGACGCGAAAAGGACATTTTTTTACTTTAAACATTGAAAATGGTCCTACAAATTAAATTAATACTAGACCAGGAAACTAGGAAGAAAAACCCTGACAAGTATTTGATAATATATCTAATAATGGATACTTTATGCACTATCTTTTGCTTTATGTTCTTTCTGAAAATATTTCAGTATATTTTTATATGTTAAATGCTTATTTTATTACTGAAAATACAGTTATGTGGAATTGAAGAAAAGATTCACAAAATCACACTAACTACCACTTGAACTGCCTGTAGTGGGGCACTTGGAAAACCAAGCAGAACTAAATTGCTTTTAGCAACATTGTTATTAGAATTAAGCAAAAGGGTACTGGAATGAGAAAATACCTTTAATATCATCTAGACAATGCAGGAGCATCTGATGCTGGAAGAGTGATCATGGAAAGAAAGACAAAAAATACAGAATAGATTTCTTTAGAATATATACACCATACACCACAGTAAAGTTTCCATTTTTATAATCTCATAGTTTATCTGAATCACGTGAGCTATCTACAGTGCAATGTTTAAATTTGAAAATTTATTTACTTTCTCAGAGTTCAATAATAGAAATATATCTCTGATCCATGTATGATCTCTGTATGCACTTTATAGCTCCCCTAGCTAATTTTACAAGAAAAATACTTGTCATAAATCCTTATCCTAAAGATGCAGCTCCACAGTCTATTTACCTGCCCCACAAAGTTGATTAACATGTAATAATTCTATATCTGAACAAATTTAAATTCTTATTTATAGTTAACAAGTTTTCTATATAGGAAAATATTTTTAAATAATCTTGTGCGTCATTAGAAATCAATATTTTTATACTAAGGTTACTTGTCCATAAAGATGTTTTTAAGATGTGCAAGGAAATTTTTTTTCAGTCCACTTTATATTAGTCAGGATAAGTTTTAATCTAAAGAAAAAAAATATTTTTAAATAAGGTTGCCATCAGAGAAGATTCATTTCCAAAAAAATCTCAGAACTATATTGATTTAAGGAACATAACTTTTTCTGTCAACAGCACCTCCAGCAGCATAACAGGGGCTTACATATTAGAGGTAAGGAATCAGATTAATGCCCTTTTTTTTAAAGTGCATTTGAACTAAAAGACTTTGAGCTCATAATGACAAGCCATGAGCCATGACTTTGTTTTTGCCAAGATTCTTCTTGGCAATAATTAATAGAAATGAAAACAGAATTGCAAGAACACTTGTAGAAAGAAAACGTGTCTTGCATACAATCACCTACTTATTTGAATCCACTTTATGAAGTCCTCATTGGTGGGAAATAGAAGGGAATGAGCAAGAATAGCAAGCCCTAGATTGTGTGAAACTACTGTTGCAAGCTCCACCACCTACAGTATGTCAAAGCTTCACTCTAGGCCCAGATATTTGGGCAGGAATTTTGCATACTTTCAAAGACTGGCCATTTAAGCAGCAAAAGATTCCAGAAGGAAGAATGTCACAGATAGAGGCCTGGTGGAAATGCTTGTGATGTGCAAAATATTGCTATTCAGGAAGAGAAAAATTATCTTATTCACAAGTGAAAGGAAGAATGGAAAGCCATAAGGACCAGAAAACTGCTGCTACATACAGCAATGAACTGAATCAGTCAATCACTGATGAGAAGAAGTAAAACAATAGAAAAGGTAGACCAGAAATCACTTATTAGAATAGGAAATACTATTAGGTAAGATTGAACTATACCATGTCTTCAAACAGTAAAGAACCCAGGAAAGAGCATCACAAAATTTTTTTCTTTTAATTAATTGATCAAATGAGAAATGCAGAATGAAGAGTGCACTGTTGATAAGTAGAATTATGAATATCCATGCAAGTGTTTGCAATAGATATTGAAACTCAAGGTAGAAAAATAGTAAAATATTTCTGGGTAAAAATTTCAAGATTTTTTTTAGAATTCAAACCAATATTTTTATACATGACTTTTGAGCTTTGAAATTATCATGGTTTTTCTTTTCAGGAAGTTGAAAAAAGGTGTTGTGTATGCCATCCTTTTTTAAATGTCAAAAGGACATACAAATTACAAAAATGTTAGAACAAACCTGAAAACATGTTTTCTTTGCAGATGATTTCAAAATATGGCAAGGATTTAAATTCGCCAAATGAATATTTTCTTTATGTAGTTTATTAATGCAGCTCTTATTTTTTTTTTATGTGTTCCACTCTAAAATGTCATTATCTTGTGCAGTGTTGAAATGCTTCATCACATGAATATCCACATATATGGGTCTCCACGTATGTGAACAGACATTTTCTCTTTCAAAGAAACAACCAGTATTTGCTTGTACTAGTCAGTACATTATACACTGGAGAGCAATAGGACAAACATAAGAATTGCTCTGTTTGAATACACACATAAAAGTTATGGCCAAACCAATGAAATTTTTTATCCATTAAAATTACAAAATGAATGCATAATAGAAAATCTATTAAACAAAAAAAATGGTAGCCAAAAGCAGGTACTAGTCCAAACTTCATCTTCATTAACTAAATATATTTAATGTTTTGGTAGTTTTCTAAATTTACAAGTGTTTCTGTAAGTGGTCATTTTCAATTAATGACTTGTAATTTACTACAATTACTTGCCTTTGTGTGACCAACATTAAATATTCTTCTTAACAGATTGGTTTATGCTCACATATAATATAGGTATTTTAGATTTAATAAATCCCAGAGGCCTGACCATGAATATAGCCAATAAACAAGGTCTTGAAATCTGTTTTAATGCAATAAGTATGGATTTTCCTGTACTAAACAATCTTAGAACCTAATCCCTTCAGTATCTGATTAATCAATAATATAAACATTAGCTGCTACCTCTTGTCTCATGGCACTAGAGCAAAAGCAAATTTTCAGTTTAAGAATGAGGGTCTAGCTCTCTGAAAACCTGTAATCAATGTAAGCTCATATACAAATTAAAATAATATTAGAAATTTATATATATATGTGCTTTGAATCAGTGAGAAACAAAGAGGCAATGATTAGTATGGAAAGACTGCAAAATATATTATTAGGATTCAGTGATGTGATTATAAATTTTACAATGTAGTGAATGTAGGAGAAAGGAAAACTGATATAAAAGGAAAAGCTTTGCCAGAAATCATGCATGTTAAATGTAGAAAGGTGTTTGAAAATTAAGTGGATTCTGCCTTATTTATGTTTGTGGAATTTCTATTTATGCGATTGCATAAATAGTGTCTACAGGCAGAAATTGAAGAGAGAATGTTTTCCTGCATTATTTTAATTTCTCAATTTATCCTTTTAGTGTTAAGTAGTATAGTAGTATCTTAGTGGTGCTAAGTAAGCATACGATATTTAATACCTAATTTAATTCACGAAGAATGCTTGGGCAGTTCCTGTCCATTCATCTGTCATTGCAGCCCCAGTGTAGTATGGTAGGACCCCTCTTGCTTAAAGGGAGACATTTTTTCCACTGGGAACACCGTGCATCAGTGCCCATTCATTCACTGTCAAGACACAAAGCAGAGCTTAATTCACACACATTTGAAGCAATTCCTTTCCCTGAAGAAAATGTATGAGAACATGTCTGAGTTTTTTCTGGTGAGGGTGAGCCAGAGGGTGTCAAACGCATGACAGGAATGGTGCTAAGGAACACTAAGGACATTGGCCAGTGCTTTAACAAGTGACCACATCCCATTTTGCTTACCAATACTGATGCAAAGAGGGACACCAGTCTACAGCTCATCTTGGTGAAGAGCTTTATTTAACCAAAGGTACATGAGATTGGGGCAGCTACTGTGGATTATCCAAAAGGCTTCTCTGTGGGTCAGGAATTCTCTTGCGCACATTGCTGAGCCATCCTTTGCCAATCAAGGACAAAAGACTTTTTTCTCCATTTCTTTTCTTTTGTAAGTATCCATCAAAGAAATACTGATACCATTGCTTAAATATTCCTTTTATGCCTCACAGTAGCTGCACAGGCTGGTCCACTGAAGCTCTCTCTGCCTATTAATTTATTGAACATGGTTCAATATATATGATATATTCATGTCATATATATTGATATTCAGATATATGATTAGTCATAGCAACCCAGTAATAATGCTCAGGTTATACAAATAGAAATGCAATCCTTTGCTTCAGATGCTAACATGTTGAAGCAAAACTTCCGCCTTTTCAATGCTCTATTTGCTTTTTGAATAGTTTTATTTTAATTTTTATTTGGTTTGGCTTTTTTTTTCCTTCAAAGAAACACTAGAAGATCATATTTATGCCATATTTATGCCAAGTTTAAACTTAGAGGATACAAATCTTTAAATATATACAAAAAGTTCCACTGTAAGATGCTTTATCTTGTCTTTTGCTCTAGGTGATGGTCCAGTGTGTTCCATAACAATGAAAGTGATTCTGAGATGAAAGGAGTTGATTTTTTAAAAATAGTGGCCAGATGAGAGATAATATTTCCTTTTACCATGATGTACATATACTTACACTGTTTCTAGCTCACAAGAAGTAAGAGGTGTGTATGCTTGGAAAGAGAAGAGTAGTTTCACTGTTGGAGATAATTGCCTTGTTCCTAAAATAAAAAAGTCCAAAACATATGGGTATTTTAATGTACTGAACTGAAGAGAGCTGTCAGGTGTGAGTTCAGGTTTAGCCAGTAACAGGTAAAAGAGACTCTATCTGTGTCTATGTGAGCCATATTGGATTCTGCGGGAGTACAGTCTCAATTTAACCATTCTGCACCCAAACCAGGCTATGGAATACTTATCACAGGAAGATGATAGCATTGCCCTACCCCTTAGTTAATTCAGTACTCCTGGAACAGTGCTAGCAAGTTCCTTTACTTAATTCTGAACCACAGGAACTTTCCTCCCCAAGTGTCTTCTACTTCAGTGTACTCTGTAACTACTTAAGTCTGCCAAATAGGCCAAGGGATAATTCTCCTTCCAGCAACACAAACATCTCTCAACTGAAAATAACAAAATAGTTACGTATTTTGTGTTCTATAGTTATCTATCCCTGATCAGACAAAGCACTGTGACCATAATGGCTTGTTTTGTACTCAAGTACTGAGTGTTATGGAACATGAAAAGGTGTATTTCTGTCCACAGATACATATCATGAGTACACGATGATGAAACTAATGGAAATGTAGAATTTTTACCAGGAACATGCAAGTTGCATTGTTTTCATGAAGAAAAAATTTGTCATGTGACATGGCTAACATGTCAACTGAAGTTCCTAAGCTATTTCGAGAGAATCAAACCTCTGGACTCTCTAGAAAACCAGTACATTTTCTTCAATTTTTTGCTTCATTTTGATTTGAGAATCAGACATAAAATGATGCAGCAAGAGGAAGGTTAGATTTTTATTTTTCATTTGCAGGCCTTCAGGAGACAGTAGTACTTTGGCACAGAAATATAATCTGTGAGTCGCTACTACTCATAGTGGTGTTCAGTAATGGCTAGAGCCTTAAATTGTGTTGTATATCTCCTGATGATGTTTCCACACAGAGCTTTAGCTATTTTCCTTGCAGTGTGGGCTGCTAATGTTAGATGGCAAAACGAACTTAGCAGTTTGACTTCTTTTGAGGAAATGTATTCTGACAAATATCTGTGAGAATTCTAGGGAAAAATTGCCTCATGTCAAGCACAGTGATCAGTTACATTAACACACATAATGCTGTCAAAATTCAAGACAGCAACATACCTCATAAGCAAATTGCCTAAATCTTCAATGTGTGGGTATCAAAATATTTTGGAATTAAAGTTTGAAACTCAGACTCCAGTGCAATTATTTCTTGCTGTCTAGATAACAGAATGAAGAAACACTTCCCTGTTATTTCCACAAACTTTTCTAGCTCTTCTAATTTAGTAGTTTATGAAATATGAATTCAAAGGGCATGTCAAGTTTGGTAGAAGACCCCACTCAACAATAAACATACTATTGATCAGAAGAGATACACATGACAGCAAACTAACAAGTGAGTATGGAAGGTAAAGTTTAGGCTGGAATGAGCATAGCATGTTTTCTTTAAAACTGAATAGAAAGAATTACCATAACAGTAATGGGAATGACAACAGTCTTGGTTGGTTATCTGATTAAATTCTGGAATTGGAACAGAAAATGTAAAGAGAATTAAAATTTGAATTACATAATAGCTTTAAGTGATATCAAAAATCTTATCTTGGGAAAAAAAACCAAACTTTAGAAAGATAAGAATACAGAAGCTCAGCTGGTATAAATCATGATCAATTACTGGCTTCACTGCTTCTGCTAGATGGGAACCATTTCCAAGGTCATTAGCTGTACTCTGGCAAGTCTTGAAAAGAAACATCCCAGTGAACTGAAACTAAGAAAGTCCTTTTAATGTGAATGATTAACAATTTCAGTCTACAGTTTGAACTGGTACAGCTCTGGCCATGCAACCTTAGTTGTCTACAGACCACAGAAAGGAGTCATAGTCCCATTTCAGTTCTACACTCTAATTCACTTAGTTTCAGGATGAAATTCTGAAGGCCATTATAGCTGCAGTGCTGTCAGGCAGAAGTAAATTTTTGTATAATATTGGATTGTATAATATTTATCCCCCATAAAAGTGTCTTTCCTCATAGCAGTAACCTATAGCTGTGGAAAATACCACTGTGGTGTCATTTTTCTGGACAATTGTGTTCTGCATCTTAGTGCCACCTGCTGAGCCTCTCTATGGTTCAACCAAGGCTTGGTTATATTTCAACCACATCCATGGATTTTAAAGAGTTCCATGGGACTACACTTTCTGAAGAATCTATATTGTTTGAAAAGTATACCCTTTTGAGATTACTAACTTAGCTTGTTGATAAAAAAATAAAAAGTGATATAATATTGAAAAATGAAAGTGATAGTACTACTTAATTCAAGTTCCTTGCTGCTGTAACTTTAAGGATATGATGATCTTAAAACCACAAATATTGTCTTTGGCTACTTTTATTATATTATCTTAGAACAAAATATGCAAAGGTTATGAACTCAGGCATAGGATATTTTTCATAGAACAGTAAGGGTATAAAAACTGTTCTCTGAGAAGATATGTCAAAAAAAATTAAAAAAGAATTTTTGCTCCTAGTCTTTCAATTGACTAATATGCTCTATCATATAGAAAAAAATGTTTATAACCCTTCATAAGTGGTTATAATCCTATCATTATAATATTAAAACAAAAAGGATCTTTATCAAAATAAAATTAAAAATTGTTACACTACAAGTGTTTGAGAAGAGAGGAAAACAGTACTTAAAAGGACTGAGAAGAGAAATCCTACAGTTTTATTCTGTATCAGAGCCTGAAGTTATTGTTAGTTATTGAAGTTATTTGACACTTGAAATTATATATGCTGATTCTGAATGAAGTTTATTTTCTTCTTATTTTCTAGTGTCTAGTACAGGGTTGTGGTTTAGATTTGCACTGAACACAAGGTTGGTAATATAGAGATGTTATTGACCCCAACTAACCAAAGGGACATTCCAGATCATACAATATCATGGTCACATGTGGGGGAAAGAAGGAGGAAGGAGAGGATATTTGGAGTGATGGTGTTTATCTTCCCAAGTCACCGTTAGGTGTGAGGGGGCCCTGCACTCCTGAATATGGCTGAACACCCACTTGCCCATGGGAGGAAGGGAATTCATTCCTTACTTTGCTCTGCTTGTGTGCTCAGCTTTTGCTTTCTCTATTAAACTGTCATTATCTCAGGAATTCTCTGGACAAAGACTGGACTACACTTAGGAATTTATTTCAAAATAAGAAAAATGTTTATCTCGAAACCCATCTCATATCTGACTCACAGTTACAATATCCAGATGTTTATAACTGAAATCCTAAACACAATTTTTAAAGGTTTTTTTACAGCTTGGTAATTTGGTAAGTTGTCTGGAAAATGGGTTAAAGGAAATATTTTTAAATGGGAAAAGACACCTCTTTCATTAAAAACTAGAACTAAGGTTAAGTGAAGTTATCACAGTAAATGGGATTTCCTCCTGATGGAGCACAGAGTGGGATTCTCTTCACCTGAATGCAGATAGATCACTGAAAGCTCTCTTGTTCCACTTAAAGCAGCACACTCTTTTTGGTGCTTTCCAGCCAGTTGGAGCTACACTATTAACCAAGGAATGTCGTTGCCCACCCTGAGGATTTCCAAGGGTTCAGCTCAGTCTTCCATGTGTAGATGTGGTCCCTGATCTCAGAAATGTGAGCAGATAGAATAAAAGATGAAAGAAAATAGGCGCAAACCCAGGAGGGGAAGTCTGTCTTTCCTGAGTGTAAATGAGTGCCCTAAACTCTAAAACCAGGATAAGGCTGCCCTTCTGGATGTGGCACTCTTGCAGCATGGCTGTTCAGAGCACTGGGGACATTGCAACCCTAAGGCAGGAAAGGGCAAATTGTCCCATGGCACTCCTTGATACAGTGTTTAGCATGGCAATATTTAAAATACTAGGGATTTTCCAGCCAATGTGTTAGCATCTGAAGTTGAAAAGCTATTGATCACTTTTAAATATTAGAATTGGTGTCCTGGGTTTCTTCTTATTCCCCTTAGGATATAAGTTTTTTCATGAGAACTAGACTGTCTAGAAAAGAATCTTCTATTTTATATTGATCCATAGGGCTTATAAAATAATTCTTTACTCCCAAACTGCAAAGGAACCTGCTTTAATGGGAGATTAAATCTAATAAAACTTTACACAGTGCAATAGCTCTCTGTTACTTTCAGTAAAATTGTTTACACTGCCACTATCTAAAGCAGACATTTCCTGACCCATTTTGGCTCTTTTTCAGTATTGTGTTACATTTAACGTAACACTTATAGGCTGAGTCAATTTGGCGAGGCTGAATTTCCTCTGAACGTGTTGGTTGTCAGGCACCTACTTTTCAGGTCAGTAGCTTTGTAAATACAGCTCTGAGAGGGTAGGGATGGCTGGTTGTGGAGGTACTAATTCCCAAAACTCCCTCTTGTACAATCTGTATATGTGCAGCACCATAACAAGAGAAAACATATGATGGATGCTGTGGTGGATTCCAGAACAAACCCCTTGTTCTGCTCCTGCTAAAAGACCCATTCACATGCACCAGGAAGATTTATTTTTCTGCTGATTAATGTCAGGCCAGAGTTTAGCCAATGACCCAGGCATGAGCCTCCAGTCTCTATTCAATAATGTTAAGAATAATTTCACTGCCTTTGATGTCCTGTACTCCACCTCTGTGGAGTATACCCTGCTAGAGCTCCTTTTTCCTTCCTTCTACTGCTTTTCTGAGACTGTAATTCCTGGGTTTTTTCATGCTGAAGACCAATACATTGTGTCTTTCAGTAATCTGAAGGTCTAAGAGATTATCTTCCTTGGAATTCATAGGTGCAACTCTTTCTCCAAACCTCAGTAGTGCTTCTTGACTATCTTTGAGGTTTTCCACTTGTTGCTACTTCAAGCTTTCCAATAGACTCAGAAGTCTTTTCATGTCTCAGGCTTTTCCTTTACACTAAACACCAGATATGAAAAAATTCAGTATAAATAGTCTAGATATGATTTGCATTCCAGCATAACTTTCAGATTGCTTACTCCATACAGTCTGTGTTCCATCTGTATGATTTCATATACTTTGGGTCATAGGTTGCCCAGCTTGAAGTGTTAATTCTGCTTACAGTAGAAGAAAAAATGCCAGCTGAGGATATATTGTCAATTAATCAATGCAAATAAAATGTAAGGAACCCTGTAGTTTTAAACTGTTTTAAAATTTTTTTGAGTATCAAATATGTTTTATCTCTATGGAAAATGAAAACCTATTAAAAGTGCTCACACAGATAATTAAAATTCACATATCTAAAAATTAATACATTGCAAAATAAAAAGTAGATTAAAAAAAACCTTTTAATTTTTTTACCCAACACTTTTTTCCCAGCATTCTAAAATCACGTGAATTTCTGAGTTACATTTCAGTCTCCGTGTAATTGAGAAACAGTGCATCATTTCATGAGGGAGCAAGAGACACATAAGGAAAAAATGTTTGCATCCTGTTGGAGGACTTTATAGAGGATCATATACATTTTAAATTAATGGCACATAACTATTATCTGGTGCCAAAGTTATATGTATTTACAGTACATTTTTTATAGCAATTCTTCCGTGTCAGTGCTAGAAGTGTAATTTACATCGTAACAAGTGCATTAATCTCGCTTTGAACTTGAAGAAAGGTGCCCCTATGGGTATGATATATTCCTACATATGGAGCAGTTTATCCTTTTGCAATTGTCACGTTAATTTTAAAAAATAAAAAATAGTCTTTAATTTAAATTTCTCCACCCATAAGCAAAGCAATAAATAATTTAAAATTAAATATGTACTAGCAAGTAAGTAAATTGTATTGATGGAAGACTCCAATAACTGTTTTATGCATTTTTATAAGTCAGCTTAGAATTCAGAAATAATATGTGAATGGTATATATTATTCTAAAATGAAAATAAAATATTTAAACAAACTGTTACAATACTTACAAAAATTTTCTTTGTTTCTCCTTACCTTGAACATTTTGACTACACTAGATCTAATTCAGATCTGCTTGGATTTAGGCGAAGCTCTAGTCCTGAACATGTGCATTTTATCTGAAATAAACCCCGAAAACTCAATCTTTCATAAAAAATTATTGAAATAAAATGTATATTGTGTATATTCTTTCTATTATGGAAAAAAAAAATCTGCTAAAACCCAGAAAAAGCCCCTAATCATAAGTTTCTGCAAAATACCCAAATCTATTTATGTTCTTGTTATTATGATCTGGTGAGGAGTACATACAAGACGTTTGGTACAAACCCCTATTACAACGTTTTAGAAAGCTTCAGAGCCCCAAATAGTTCAGATAAATTTTGAGACAAAATGGAGTTGTGACTTAAAAGCCTGAGAGCTTTGGAATTTTTATTTTAAACAAGCTGAAGGTCCAGACATACCTGCAGTTTAATACACAGGGTTTTTTTCTCCTATATTTGTTATCTTCAGATCAGGTATACAACTTCCATTAAACATATTCAAAAAACAATTTTATCATTTATGCCACAAAAAAAAACCACAGAGTGAAAAATCACAGAAAACACACAGG
Organism: Thryothorus ludovicianus; assembly: GCA_013397245.1. Taxonomy (NCBI): domain Eukaryota; kingdom Metazoa; phylum Chordata; class Aves; order Passeriformes; family Certhiidae; genus Thryothorus; species Thryothorus ludovicianus. The sequence goes on along the minus strand of VZTB01017525.1, from coordinate 16,763 downwards.
TTCCTCATTCGTTCAGACACTGCAAATTTAAAAAGGTACACATTAGGAAATAATACACAGAAGCAAATTACAAAACACTTGTAATTCCCTATCTGTATGTACCTGTCACTGCAGATGCATAATAGCTGATTCCACGGGAGGTGAAGAAGAACACATGCATGCAGCCAGAATTAAGTTATCAGGAAAAATACAGTGATACATTTGCAGAAATAATAACTCTGTGATAATTGCTTTATAAAACTATCATGAACGGTTTGAAATCTTTTGTAATGAACACCTAGTTCTCAGTATGTTGAAAAATACAAGGTATAATTGTATGAGCTGATGAATTTCAGAGGACCAAATGGTTACAAGGTTAGTATTTAATAGCACTAGATGCAATAACAGTACCACTAGATGGAATAATGGCAAATAATGAATCATTCGTAAATGTTACAGGTTTAGAGAAGATACAGGCCTGGGGTGTTGCCTAAAGTTGCTTCTTCCACAGTGATACATCCTTTTTGCTGTTTCAGGCAACTTCAGCTTCTCAGTTAGAATTATAAAATTCTCCTGAATTTTAATTTCAAACCATGGGGCTCATATTACCTCTGAATCTGTCTGTAGGACATCACTTAAGACTGTGTCTTTCCCCAGGGAATTTTAGTATCTGCTGTCACTCACAATGATGCTGTCTTTCCCACTTTGAATGTATGAGACATAATTGGTCGTTCTTAGTAATTTCTGGTATCCTCTGCTCTGTCACCATTCTGCTCTACAGTGCTTTACTGTTTTCCTTTCACAGCTGGCTGTAAAAAGCAAAGAGGTATGATGCTTTGGGTGTAGGCACTTGGGCAATGACTCTATATGCTGCAACTCTTCCCTCTGTCAAGAATCTACAATTCAGTCAGTGTAATCATAACTTTTAGTCTCCTGACAAGTTACTTCCTTCTCAAAATTATATGCAAAGGTAATTATCAATCAGTGCTAGCCACATGTCTACATAAAGCATCATATCAGAGATGAGCTCTCATGACTTTAAAAGCTTGATCTGTATTTCATACAGTTAAATCAAATCACAACCAGTTGGACAGTTTAATCAAAGTTGTACTGTAATTAAAAGAGCTTTTTTTGAAATATGCTCCTCATAACCGCGTTATATTTGTGAGGGCTTTTTAAAAGAATGAACAAGCCTGCTATAATCAAAATTGAAGGAATATCTTCTGGTGACACTTTGAAAAGACTCAAAACTTACTACAAATTGAAATATATTCAATTTCTGCATTTTATATTGACTATTTCAAGTTTTCATTTAGAACTGATTCTTTGAAAATAAGTCATATTTCAATACGTAGCTTGAAAAATACAATATGTCCAAATCACATTCATATTTCTACCTGAGCAACATTTTTGGATCAAATCAAAATTGATTGTTTGCTAATAAAAAATGTTAACCATATTTTTTTCCCCAGTCTGGAATTAAGAAATTAAAAGGAAAAAAAA
>VZTB01017525.1:1523-15248 GCA_013397245.1 Thryothorus ludovicianus | reverse complement strand
AAAGAAAAAGAGTAAAAGAGAGAGGTATTAAAGAAATAGCAGTGCTCAGAAAGACTTACTTTTTTTATTCATATGTAAAATTGATGCCTTGCTGGAGGCAAACTAATTGATTTTCTGAGTTTTTTCATCATTTACCATTATAAAGTTACAACCGCATATCCAGGAGGCTTTTAACATACACTGATGAGGAAATACCGAATAGCTTATAAGAAAATGTACAAAACGTAAAAGCGCAGGGCAATTTCAAAGCAGTCAAGTCCTATTTGCTGTGACTCTCAAGTAAATTTATACACATGAAAGCACAGAGAGACCTTGCCTGCCACATTTTCCAGCAAGAAGCCCGACTGTCTCGGAGATGTCAGAGGATTCCTTTTCTTAGAGGAACCACTTCTTGCCGTGTTTCTGACCCTGAGGTTAGTTCAGCTGCTTGCAGTGTGGTGCTAATAGCCCCGTGTTGTGGGTTTGATCCCCATATTCATTCACTTAACAGTTGGACTCGATGATCCTTATGGGTCCCTTCCAGCTCAGAATATCCTGTGATTTCGTTAGGAAATGAGCATTTTTATGGGTATGACCACATGTGTAATTAGAAGGAGAGAGCTGAGGAATTTTAACTAGCCTTGTCTGGTAGAAATAATCTTAGCATCTCTGAAGTTACATTAGCTGGTACCAGAAGAGAATCTTTTTATAAAACTTATTTTTAAAAACATAGATGGTGCTGATATTTTTGGAAGACATTTCTCAAGATTCACACATTTGTGATTCCTTCTGCACTTTCAGTCACATCTTCTAGTAATTTACTGGAAATGAAGGATAATGCAATCATCCTAAGGCTTAATACTGTGATTAAGAATTGCAAAAATCTGCAGTAAATAGTAAAATATATATGTACGTACATGCAAATAGATATGCACTTATGTGAATTTTTTTAATATAAATATGCATATATTATTGCTTAACCAAAATAAGTTCTTACCATGTTGAAGAAGATTAATGTTTAGTCTGTGTTTATCAGGACAAAACATCCACTTTCACACATTGTGAATGTATTTGTGATATTATGCTATATGTTTGATTTATATGAAGGAGGTATTCTTAAAGCACATTTTGTAATGTAACTTTTTTGGGAAAAATAGAAAAAAGATTGGGTAGTCGCTCACTCTATAAACAGGTCACATTTGTGGTAGGAAATAAAATTCATCCTTTGCTTTCTGATTTTCTCTTTCTCCTCAAAGTTTTCTCTTACTCCACTTCTTCCTGCCCACATTCACATTTTTCTTTAACAGTCCAGGCATTTAATCTGAAGCTAATCAGAGTTTATGTCTCCCCTGGCACACAACGACATCTCTGTAGAGCTCAGAAAGTGAATTCTGTTGTTTTTATGTGGCTTATTTAGATGGCTTCCCAGAGGAAATTCTTTGTCCAGTAAATTACTTAATCACTTTGAAAAACATTTTTCATTTGGTTTTGTTTGGTATGTGTGGGGTTGTTCTGGGTTTTTTTACTTGTAAAATGTCTAAAGTCCTTGAATTTGCCCCTGGACCAAATAGCCACCTTTAATTTTCATTTCTAATCCCTGAACACTCTTAATCAAGTCTTCAGTAGTTTTAATTATTCAACATCTTATTTAGGATTAAAACTTTCTATGATTGTACAGTGAACACAGATCATGAAATATCCATTGTATAATCACAATTAAAATAATAATCCCTTCAACAAAATTTGGAGCAATTTAAACTACCCAGGGATTAAGAGAGCTAAGTAACAGAAAAGGAGACTTTTAGCTTGGCCAAACCACCTGAAAGTTAAAACAGGCTTGAAAGTATTCTTAGAGAAAAAATAATTGTTGGGATAGACCAAACATGAGTTGATAGACTGTCCCCTTATTGTAGCCAGTTCAAAGACACCAGAAAGAGGATGTAAGAGCACCAAGTAAGAGTGCATAAAAAAAATCTTCATTTATTTCTTCCTGATCTTTGATATAACAGAAAACATAAGCCCTGAAGCCTTAATGTAAGGATCTCTGCAATAAATTTGTTAACTATAAAAATTCCAAGTACTCTTGTTATAAATCCATAAGTTCATTTATTTTTGATTATGTTTTCAGAAAAACAGACTCTGGTAGGAGCAGGATACCCAGGATCAAAATAAAAATTTAAATGCATGATAAAATCAGTGGTCATGAAAAATGCGTGCAAAAATGCAGTGTCTCTAAATCTTCTTTTTTCCTATTACCCAAATGTCACTTTAGAAAGATCATAAGGTAAATTATCCTTAGGTTTACAAAAATCAAGCATCTCATCTGTTCAATAGAGTACTGCCCTGTATTTTAACTCTATAATAAATACATTAATCAGTAAGTTACTGCAAAGATGCTTGCAAATAATCATCTAGGTAAAATAGTTGAAGAGGGAAAAAGATGAATTCCAAAGCAGCATGCAATGAACTCATGTTCCTTTCAGGAATGACTTTGTTTGTTTGTTTGTTTCCTACTATTAAGGTTTAAGAGAGACAGTTAACCCTATAAAAAAGAAGGAGCTTTAATGCAAAAAATCCTACTGCAGATTGCTCAGTAAGATTAATGGTGTCAAGTCCCATACAAAAGGTGAAGATGATTAAACAAAGCACTGGTCCATTGGTGCTGCTGTCCAGCTACCAGTTTCCCATTCACACTCCTGTGAGTACAGGCTTCCATGGTCTGAATGCAGCATGAGTTGCCTTTGGTAGTTTTCCCTTTCTGCCAAGGATGTAGACATTTTGGCAGAGATAATGTTTCAGAGAACAACAGTTTTTCTGATTTCACCTGCAACATACTTTTCATGTCTCAATATCTTTCTTATTCTACTCTGAGAGGTAGCTTACATTTGCAATTTTTGCATCGTCTTACCCTTTTCTGGATTTTCCAAAACTCTCTGAAAGGCAATTTTTTGTGACTTCCCTTGCAAAACTGCTTTTTGGTGTTTTCCTCTCTTTGATTTAATTAAACAGCATTGGTGCAAACCCAGTGAGAAAATAACTTGAGGAGGCAGTATTCTTATTTCTAAAAAGAAAATTGTCCAGTTAATTGGCTGAGTGTCTTAACACACTTGATTAAGAAAACCTACCCTGAAATTTTAAGAACACACTTGAAAAAAGTCTTTTCTGTAAAGGGAGGAGTGGGAGGAGAGGCAAAAGAGAGGAATTAAGCCATTCAGAGGAGAATTTCCTAGCAGGTGCCTTGATTTGTGTGACTTCAACAAATGGAGAAAAACAAGCAGGCGAAAAATTACAGCAGCACTCAGGGTCATTCATTAAGTTATATTTTCATTAATGTTTTATGATGTCATTAAAACATTAAAATATTGAGATATTTTCCATGTTTAGACATTAGCCATTGTATCACACTGGGATATAGCCCAGCATTGCCCTCTGTCTTACTGGGAGTCTGCTTAAAACCATCCCATGTTGTCTGTCATCAGTGTTCCGTGTGGGACTTCCTGCAAGTTTTCAAAGACAATACTGAAACCTGAGGATTGTATCCTTTTGAGCAAGTGAGTCATCAAAACATCACAGATGTTCATTACCATATGAATTTAGCACAATTTCTAAATCCCCAGGCCACTGTTATCTCTGAATTTACCCTTTGTAGTGAATGGAGGATAAATTGTTATTTTATTTGTCTGGAAACTGCATCGTGATAAGCAGTGATGAAAATAATCATGTGTTCAGTGTAGCATCAGACTTTCTGGTAAGGAAAAGAAAAAACCCAATAATTTCATATAATAATAATAATAAAATACATGACTATTTTTTAGAATCAATAATTGTAATTGCTCTTTCTGATAACAGTTTGGTTTTTTTCTTTCTTAAGAAAAAAGTCAAATTTTACATGAAGGAATAGAGAATACATAAGATATCCCACTGGTATAGTTTGGCACTATGTTTATGTCCCATTTACTAGCAAAGACACTAAGGATGGTACCAATGCAGTGGTTTGAAGCTCAACCAGAAAACACCTGAGGTGGTCTAATTCCAGCCCCCAAACAGCACAGGTGGGAGAGGGGCTTTTTAGAGAGAGTGCAGAGCTGCACCTGCAGCTCCACAGAGGAACTCGAATCACACGTAGTTATCCTCTCAGAAACACTCCTTCACTTGTGGTCTCCCACTACTAGCCCCAGTTCCTGAGAAGTTTTGGCTGAAGCCATCCAGCCAAAACATCCATCTCTTCCAGCCTTCCTGGAGACAGGTCCGTGGGCTAGCAGTTCTCATTAATTAGGCATAAATTCTGGTGTCATGAACACAAGCTGTCCTGTGTCACCTAGCATAGATAATGGCTCTGTAAAAATTAAAGCCATGGTGATTCCAAACAACCTCAAAATTATATATTCCTCCTGCTTTGTCTAGTTCTCTTTCTGCATTATTTTTCCTTTAAACCCAGATAACTTTGGTTTTTTTCCTTTTAACAAGTTCTCTGTTTCTCTATAATTAATTTCTTCTTCACATTGATTTTGCTTATATTGATTTGCTTACACCTGTATTTCAAAAATATATTTTAGACAAGGAAACAGAAAAAAAAACCAACTTAGAATATGATGAGGACTTTAGACAGGTCCTTAATATCAAAAAACTCAAATTTACCAAAAAAAGAGTTTGTATACAAGTCAAGAAGCATAAAAACTACTGGGTGAAAATGTAAATTATCCATTCTGGGTCCATGGTGGTACATAACTCCATGTAGAGGTAGGCAGGACGTGGAAAGCATTCAGGTGTCTGGAAACTTGAGCACAACATAGAGGAAATCTTTTTACAAGTGCCAGGTACAGCTGAAAATCTGTACTGAGATTTTGTGGAGCAGATATACCAGTTATTTTTTACTAAGTTGAGCTTGATATTTCTCTAAGGACTAGTGTAAAAAGAAAAGGGCAAGAAAAATCAGCTGATGAACACGCCAGTATAAAAAGACATGTATCTATGGTGTAAAACAGTCCCTCTACACACAGTTACATATATTTGTAATTGGGGTAATTTGATTTTAGTTCTAATGTCTGCTAGCTCTTCATTCATAAAATGGACATATTTGCCATCTTCTAACTCTTCAGAGCAAGCAAGCAATATCAATACATTTGAAGTGCAACCTGGATGAGATAAAAAAAAAGCCAGCTGTGTAATTCCAAAGATCTGACTTCAACTGATGAACCTGTGATCACTGGTTTTAATCACTAAATAATAAAAACAAACCAAAATATTCAGAAAACCTTTCTTGATCATATTCTGGCTTTCAGAATTTGAATGAAATTACTAAAACTGCAGAACCATCTTTCATGAGCACAAAGACTGGAGTGAGGTGTCTGCATATTTAAAATTAAAATTTCTGATTTCTATCTGTAGAGGATTGAAAAGCTATTGGTGTTATAGAGACCAATGGTGTCCACACTAGAGCATGGTCAGTAATATCTAGACTAAAATAATACCTTTATGTTAATTCAGTTAATATCAGCATATTTGTTTCACATTTCTGCATAACAAGCTAGCTCAATTGAAGCTGAATGTTTCAGTGACAGAAGTACTTCAGCCAGGCCATCAACCTTTCATAAAGATCTAGAAGTAAATAAGAGTGATAATCTTTATAACTCCCCTAGTGCCAACCTGTAAGTACAAGTGTTGCTTGCTTTGTTCTGTATTTATGTTTGAAACACTTGTTCTGGCAAACGACGTGATCAGTGATCCTTCAGTACTTGGTATAATTGGTAGCAGCAGGTCAGCTAAATGGTTCATCCCCGCTTGTCTATATTGCTAATGAAACTCCAGCATCACCACTTCTTTTCCATCCCCAGGGAATACAATTGCCTGGTACCCTCACAAGTTACAGCCCTACCCTTTCCCCACTTACTGAAAGACACTTCCGTGACCTATTTCCATATGAAAGTCTGGTTTCTTTTGTACTCTAGAAAATACAAAGTTAAATTCTAACCAGCTGAGGATCTGTCCCGGTTGCTTATTTTGTGTTAACTACTGCCTAGCACTCCTGCTGAGTCAAAATGCCTCACCAGTACCTCCTGCAGTGGGCTATGTCTTAAAAGCACACATTAATCGTTAATTAACAGATTATAATCTAAAAAATAAACTCCAAACAGCTCATTATAGTGACATTTAAATCACTCTATTCAGTTAAATAGGATGACAGTTTATTTAATAATGATGACAATGTTCCTCTCTTCTGTTGGTTTTCTGATACAGACAAAAAAAGATACTGTCAACAAATACAATTCAAATGGTCTCTTTATGAAACAAAATTACTGCAAGCTGATTTGACTCAGGCTGGTATTGTTTCTTGAAGGATGGGAGGGGTGGCTGTGAGAACAATCTGTTTCTTTTAGGAGCCAATTCTGCATGCCTTACTGTGTAAAATAGTAATAATTGTAAAAAATACCAGTTTGGCTGAATGAGAATTCTAGGATTCAGCTGACTTCACAGTTTTAAAAGTATTCTTTTTTTTTAAGAATGATTGGTCATTCAAAATGTGAGGAGAAAACAACATTTCAGGATCTATTTTTGTAGAAGGAAGCATCCTTCTGTATGATCCCCAGATGAAAAGCTGTCATCTGTCTTCTGAATAAGTTTTATCCTCCTCCCCTTCAATGGCATGTTTTTTCAAACTGTAGAAGACTCCAAGCAATTCTTTATAATTCCCTAAATAAAGACATCAGAGTACTGGCAGAAACCGTGCATGAACAGGAATAGGCAGCTGTCTCTGAGAGGAGAAAAAAAAAAATTTAAAAAGGGGGAAAAAAAGCATGCCTACCAGCTTAGTTAAAAGCTGTGAAATGTTATTATTGAGTGTATGTCAATGTGATGTGTCCTTCCAGTTTTAAATGGTGCTTTAAAATGGTGCTTCAAGCAGAAGATTTCTCATTTATGATATATTAGCCTAAGTCCAACTGTTCCATGGAAATGTCTTACCAGTCCATCAAAGGTAATTAAAGGCAGAGAGTAAACTTCAAAGACAAAGTGCAAATTGAATTGAGGGGAAAAAAAAAGAAGAAGGAGAAAAGGGAAGAAGAAAGAAAGGAAGGTTAAAAAAATTCATTTGGGAATATTTAAAAAGACATTTCTTGATAACATGCTAGTGAGAAGGTTTTAAGTATGACCAGAAATACAAACTATCCCCCAAATTCTTATTCTATTTTATAGAACTGATGTAAAGAAATTAATCAGGTCGCAGTATTAAGTGTTACATCACACGTTCTTTGTGGTAGAATGCATTTTCCACCTTATTATTAGGTGGAAAATACATTCTACTGATACTTTGGGCTCCTTTTGCCGAAATTATAGCACAGTTCTTATTTTCCTTGGATTAGTTCTATTGCAGGTCAAATGAAGCATTCTTTTTGTACAGTGCTGTTTCCTAAATAGTTGTGCTAACTCTTCAGTCTGTTCTGTAGCATACAATTTCAACTTTATTTCTGCATGTATTCATTATTTCAATCTTTAGTTACAGGTTCAGATAATATTTAGCATAGTCTAATATTATGTTATTTGTTCTCAGATTTTTACCTCATTTTTTTCTGGGAACAGTCAAGTAGACTTGTAAAAAATACAATGCAGTGTAAAATTTACATTTTATTGTTCTTATTTGAAGCATTAAAGCTGTTGAATAATCTTTAAAATAGGAATATTTACATTGAAGAAAACATTATATTCCTTTCTTCCAACTTGATTATCTTCCAAAACTTGCTAAACATCTTGCATAAACGATCTTCACACAGAAAATAATATCCAGTAAGAAGAATAGTGACAGTATCAATAGACATCATATTCAGAGACAACAAACCTGCAAAATTTCCATCTGAAAAACTGTAAGTTTCCGAAAACTATGAGATAATATAATAAACTGTAAAGGAAAATATGATTCATTTGACTATATGGGTTGGTAATATCCTGTTATAACAAGGCAAAATAATCTTTGCTCTCTTTAGTCAGTTATAAAGGTAAATTGTTAAAATACACTGTAAGATAAACTAATGAGCATTTATTTACCAAGTGAAAAATTCTTTATTGTTTTTATCTTTTCAAAAACATAATGTATGGAATTGGCTTTGTACCATTGGGATTTTTTTATGTATTATGCTGCAAAGCCTACTTCCAACAAAAACTCGTATCTTTTCAAGTCAGGATAGAGTTAAACAATAAATCACTATATTGTTCCTAATTTATGATTCAGCAGTGGGTGAATATCTTATTCCACCTCCCATGAGAAATGACCTATTAAAACTTTCAGTTTCTTTTCATCTTAATCCAAAGCTCATCAAAATCAATAGTTGTGCTTCCACTGACTTTTAGTATCATTAATACTAGCTGTTTTGGAGGGTTAGTGAAGTGGATATATCTTACACAAATTCAGCTTTACAGAGAACCACTTGTACCTGTTTTCTAACTGCTTGCTTATAGTTTGTGACTATTTAAATAGGGCAAGAATAGCACCTGAAATATTAGCAGAAAAATACATAGTGGTTTTACTTTATATTTCTACTCTACTTTGGCCTAATTTAAAATTAAATGAAAATGTGGAGTGTAATATATTTCAAAAGATGAGACAGATGTCTTGTAGGAAAATAGAACTCCTAAGCGTGATATTAGAAGTTGCCAGAAGTTAAAGCACTCAATGAATTTAAAAGTAGAAAAGCAAAGATTTCATAAAATTTGAAGTAGATAGAGGTTTAAAACAGAAATAAAACTGTAAGAGTAAGGGAAAAGGTGAAAATGTGCATAGGCTGATATATTCTGATTTTTATTTCCATTGTTTGCTATATTTCCTTGCTTTATGTTAGCTTAAAATTAGATGAGAACTCTAGCCCTTTTTAGTGTTTATTTTTTACATAGAAGTTTCCTAGAATTGCTCATATTCATGAGGTTAAACTCATTTTTCAAAAGGATAATAGTTTAGTTGCAAATGGTTGCTCCCTTATTATTTTTTCTGAAAATTCCAGATCAAAATTTATTCTTTTCATGTAACAAGCATTTTTTTTTAATAAAAAGAAAGGGATGAAAACATTTTGAGTCTGGATCTCAATACATTGCAATAGATTTTGATTCTATACCAAGGTTGTTGCGTTCCAGTTTAGTAAATTGTTATAAATGGCAAGATTTTTTGGTTTTTTTTTTTTAAATTTTTGAACGTTATATCAACAGCTATTTAGTAACTACCTGAATACTGGGTCATCACTAAAATTTACTTCAGAAAGATAAAACGATGAATGTTTTCTTTTTCCAGGCCTCTATTCATTGTAGTGTGAAACACACGGAGTGGTACAGGGACTACATTGAAAAGGCACAAACGATTGTTGCTTGGTTGTTGGCTGGATAGTTTGTAATTTATGTGTGGTAAATGTAAAGCTACACTGCATCATCTGGACAGAGCACAGATATGTAGCTTCTACAATCCTGCCTGATCTGTAGAGTGGATGTCTTTTATTTGTCATTGTCTGGTAGAAACAGGACAAATATTTTTCCATGGGAGAGAAATAAATGATAAAGATTAACCATGAATATACATTTGAGAAAATTATTAAGCATTGTTTTGTAAAGAGTTGGTTGCTGGACAGAACTTAACACTGTGCTTAATCTCTGAGAATGCCACTTGTAATGCCAAAGTAACAAGAGACATGTCTGAACTTCTGAAAGCAAAAGTCTGGACTGATTCTCATCTGTTCATTTTTATATGAATGCAAATGACATTGATATATTTCTCAGAGCCTGAAGATTCACCTCCAAGATCCAAATAAAACCAAAAAGCCTTTAGATCTCCCTCAAGAAGTAGTAATATATTTATTTGACTGTCACTCCTTGTTTAAAGATTATTAGGGCAACCAATTAATTAAAATGAGCTACATGAAAATGAATGCAATTAAAATGAAACAAGAAATGGGATTACAGCCTCTGCGTTTATACTGGTCTACCTTTTGTGTCCTTGGTGCTCAGTTCCAGTGAGGTCTGATAAGAAGGAAGAAGGAAAGGTAGCTCAAAGATGTGCCTGTTCTGAAACTTTTGCAAACTCTGGAGACAGAGTAAAGAACAGAATTTATTGTTCCCTCTGAGGAAAGAACAATTATATCTCGGTCAATTCAGAGAGCCCAGGATGACGTTGGGAAGACTGGGAGCTCAGATCTGTGAATTCTGTGCATATGGGAGGGGGAAAAGAATTGGTTAGGAATACAGGATACAATCTCATAGGAATACTGGCTTCATTAATTCTGCTAATTTAACTTAATTTTAACTCCTAAGCACAGTAACAATGAGGTGAGATCCCTTAAATGGGTGAATGTGCATTGCAAATTGGTTATTGCAATCCCGACTTATAGACCCATTTACATGTATAGATGCCTATACAGACACATGTGTTTGCCTATGTGCACATATAAATATGTAAACATGCATGCAAATATCTATATGAGCTTGTATTAGAGAAAGTGCCAGTAGATGGCACTCAAGAATGTATAACTGATGGGATTCTTGGCTGACTTTTCTTGAAGAAATCAATAGGAAATCTAATCAGTTCTTGAAACAATGATGGTCTCCACCCAAGACAAAAGCTAATGGTCTCTATTTGATACTAATACAATGTTTCTCTCCAAAACCTCTAAAGCTTTTCTTTTCACTGTAGGTGGTTTGCATGTACTAAGGTTCAACTGTTAACACTATGGCTGCCTCTGAAGTACTAAGTAAAAAGATTCAAATGATATTTATTTCTGTCTCTGACAGCACCTGTCCTGGTATGATGCTTAACTATCAAATTAAAGTATTTTATCACCTGAATTAGGGCAGTGGCGTCCAAGCTGCTGGACTTGAGTTGACCCAGTCATGCTATCTATTGTGCATTCTGGGCATAAAACAGAGAATGACTCACCCAAGGAAAAAGCATTCAGACTTTTACGATAATATACATAAACACACCATTCCTTAGGCCTGGTTAATTTCTGAGCACAGGGCTTTTATTAATGTTTTATAAACGGCATTGTATCTGCAAAAGAAATAATAAAAACCTGTGTATTGATTCACTGAAATCAAGAAGAACTAAGTGGAATCTTTTTCTGTGAAAAAAAGGATTTGAGAAGAAAGGATTGTAACATCAGTAGACGAAGATTTCTTCTTCATTAATCCAGAAGTCTGCTAGTCTAGAAAATACAGCTGTGTCCAGGCAGAGCCGGCATACTTTATTGCATCAAGACTTCAGTCTTGCCACTACTACCACATGTGTGCATGTCAGAAGACCCAGAGCTACACTACTCTCCTATATCTCCATTCTTCTTGGAAGGACATTTGAGATTAGGAATGAGAAATGAACCATGCTGCACACAATCATAGCTCTCCAGGTCTGGCCAGCTGGGAGAATAGAAATGGCCTCACCATACAGACACAAACAGAACATGCAAAATTAAAGGAGGAGGAGGGGTGGAGAGAAGAAGGGGAGTGAGACAGGAGGAGAGATCATTAGTTCTTGCCATTGGGAGTGAGACACTCAAGAAATCAATAATGAAAATTGACACGCAGACTGGAAAACCACATGCTGGACAAATGTTTGAAGACATGAGTAGAGAAACATTCTACTTTGGTTTTCCTGGTTGATTGGTTGGTTGGTTGGTTTTTTAACTTCCTCTGTGTTCAGTAAAATGAGCACTTGTTTTCTAAGAACAAATGGCATTAATGAAAATTTATTTCAATTCTGAAATTCTCCTTGTACGATACATCCCCCACAGGTCTGAAATCTTAATCAAAGTGCTCTGATCTCAGATGATAAGAGAGAACACTACTGTGCAGCCTGGGTTTGGAAGACCAAGGAATGTGTGTTATAAATTTCTTTTTTTCCTAAAGGTCTGCAGCTTTACAGCTTCCCCATTCAACCTTAAAAATTAAACCTTGAGCGGGACTTACTTTAGGAGCACAGATGTTCAAAACTCTCACAGAAGGGCAAATTTATTCCTCTATATTAGTCAAGCTTGAACTTGCTCCTTGTCAAGCTTATGCACACTCTACTGCCCACATCCTGTATCTTCATTTTCCTTAAAAAGACCTTGTTTTGACATCTAAATCTTATGTGGCATCAAATGAAGTCAGATGTACCGTTCTAATTTCCATGAATAATCTCATTGATCTACAAACCATGATCACATAACACACATGCAGTGGGAGGAATATGGGTATTTATTCCACAACAGAAAATATTTGCATCAGCCACAATAGAAATGAGAAATATTTTTGCCCTTCAACCACTTTAAATAGCCAGAAAAAGAGAAATCCTGAACAAAACTCTGAAAGGCTACAGAAAAATTAGAATTTTTGTGTTGTTGCCTTCCCACCAATTAAGTAATTATTTTTAAAGGAATTAAATCAGTCCTGACATATGCTGCACTCAGACACAACCATCATTTGATAGATTTGACAGATTATTTTTTCTGCTTTTTCTCAGTTGCAATAAAAAGTCTAGTAGAAACAATTGAGAGAAAAGGAGAAGTGAATCTGTTGAGAACCACTAATGACTGCTTACTGTAGCATTCTTTCCATGACAGCTTAATTAACCAGTATGGTATATATCTGCTATCCTTAGTGATTACTTATTAAAACTTTTATGTATACTTGCACATGCAGCTTTGAATACAGCTTTTAAAATACAGGGACACTTTTTTCCCTTCTTTTTTCCATGATGCTTTTCCTCTAATTCTCTTAGCAATCAGCTAACCCTAATTATATTTAGTCTACAAAAGGCTGCTGTATGCTCTTGTAATATGCCACCCGAGAGATACCTCCTTGAAGTTTAGAAGAGTTTAATAAAAAACTAGTTAGTGAAGGCAAAATCCCAGAAAGAACTAATGTCACAAAGTCGCTTTTGTTGCATGGGAATTCTCTCTTTTCAGTACGGACACGTGCCACTCTTAAAAGCTCTAATTGGTTTGATAGATTCCTGCTTATTGCTACATTTCCTGTTCAGTCACTGTGGCTTAAGAAATGCTATTTTATGTTTGTAGAAGTTTTACAGGTCTTACATAAACTGCTCAGACAACTTTTTGCAAAACAGTAGGGTTTTTCCTTCCCCTCTCAAATGAAGAGAATTAATTTCATTCTTCTCTTACATCCCAAATGACAAATCACTTAAATTACTTAAGGAAAGACCATGTTTTTATAATATTCTATAAAGTATAATATGTAATAAAGCATAGGATTATTTGAATGAGAATTGAGTTACAGTTCTAATGAAAATTAGTCATTTGCTTGTTTTCTGTTGACTCACCGATTATGAGAATGACTAAACTAGCCTACACAAATATCATAAGCAAGTTTCTAATGACATAAAACTCTAAAATAAGAATTTGGTGTGCAAAACAAACATTTAATCTTCCTTCCAGAATGCTCCTATTCCCTATTCCCTTCTATTAGACCGTGTTTGCTGTATCAGACAGCTTCATGCATGGGCTGATGGCAGAAGAATCACAGATGAACATACACTAAAAGGCCTCTTTTTGTTCAGGTCATGATGTCTTTGTGGTACAATGTCATTAATTTGACTATAACTTTGGAAGGCAAATGACTGTCAGGTGGTCAATCACAAAGCAACAGCCACTGCCATGAACACATTACCTTTATTGCCTTTTAAACATAACTTAAATTATTAGAAAATCACTTTTGGGAAATAAAAAAGAATAAGTAATGGCCCTGATGCAAGCACCTGCAATGCATCTAGAGGCTTGTTTCATT
>VZTB01017524.1:1093529-1136198 GCA_013397245.1 Thryothorus ludovicianus | reverse complement strand
GCCCTCTTTTTCATTTATTTCACATAGCACAGCAGTGCAAGGCAGAAAGCAGAGCTGGCTAAAACTAGCTAAGATAATTCTAAGAAAACTAAAAAAAAATTAGTCAATTAATGGATAATTCATATTTATCAGGATTATAAGAAAGAAGAAGTATAGCTTTCAGCTGTAGATTTAAGTGCTTTTTTTACTGCCTTGGCACTTAAGAATTCATTATAATTGCAGCAATGAGAGGCTGAAGGGTCTTCTTGGATTTCAGTTGCAATTCAGATGATACTGCAAACACTTCTTCAGTTCTCATGGATCTTTATTGGAAAACTTGGACCATAGATGGTTTATGCAATATCCATCCTACTGGTATAGATATTGCATGTCCCTCTTATGGCCTTCATGCAGTTTATTACTAAACATGGAAGAAATTAATTCTCCCTATATTTCATTTCTATCACATCTGACAGCTTGGTAGTTTATGTCTATGTGTGTGATGTTTGTGGCTAAGTATTTTAACATAAAAATTCCTTTTGCAAGGCCAGAATGGATATTTTTCCTATACTTCAGCTCCTACTTTTTCCAGCAATTTTGATGATGAAGTAACATTAATAGAATAAAGTTTGCACTGAAACAAATCTCAGAATTGCATTAAATTAACCTAATTAAAAAAAGATCCTTGCATCTTCTCAGCTGTACTTTCTTTAAATGTCTATGTACCTCCAAGACACACCCAAAAAGACCAGATTATAAAGCCATCAGATTCTACAGAGAATTATACAGACCTTTGATAATTCCTTGTATCAGTATTTTAAAGTGCATCCTGTCACAAAAAAAATGGTGTTTCCCTGATAAATACTTATTTTATATTTAACAGTTATCAAATAATTCATTTGTCAAAAAAACACTGGGATGGGACCTCAAGAAGTTATCTTCTGATTCACACTCAGAGAAGTTACCCTTCTGATTCATACTGAGAGAATCATTCTCTGCCACATCAACAAACTTTTATCTAACTGCATCTTGGGAACCTCCAGTGACAGAGATTACACAGTTTTTCTTCATCTCTTTATTCCAGTGCTTTGCCATTCCTGCTGTTAGGCAGCTTCCCTGCATGTCTCATTTATATCTCTCTTCATTCACTTGGAGCTGCTGCTGTTTTTCTTACCCACCACAGACATGAAGGATTATTTCCTTCTGCTCTGCAATAGTCTACTAGGTATTTGTGACCTCAGCTTGGTCATATTTTATGTAAAACAGTTCTTAATCATCCAGTCTTGCACCATTACCCACGATTTCTAGAGCACTGTTGGCTTGTGCTTCTACCTGGGTTTTCTCCACCGTGACCTCATCTTTCTTGAAATGAATGTCTAAAGCTGAACAGAGTAATTTTATGAAAGCTTTGGCCACCCTGGATAGAGCATTGCATTAAAGAGTTTATAAGTTCTTTTTCACACGTCCCCAAATGAGGTTGTGAGAGAATAAAGGTCCTGAAGTCAGCTAGGGATCTAAAATCTCATCTATTAAGCTGCTACATGTTTGAAGCTGATAAGTTTTCTACTTGCTCTTCTCCTTTCTTCTCCACAAGCTATTTGGCATTACTACCAAGATGAGAAAAAATATATTGCATTTGTAAGACATATATCAGTTTTGCAGTGTTTCTATTTATACCACAGCAAATACATTCCAGTTGTGCCTAACAACTGTCCTGGGTTTTTCATTCTGCTGGAGTAAACTTTACTGAATTTTTTGTTCTGCCAGTGATGCCATAGCAACACATTCCCATTCTTCATGCTCCTTGCTTTGCCAGGCTGGTAAAGGGGATGTTGAGACTGCTATGGTAAGAGTGTTTTCATCTGGAGAACAAAAGCAATCTGCACCCTCAGAAAGCTGTCATCGTCTCTCCTGCAGACTGCTGAGCCATGCCAGCTCACATCTTTTCACTGTGATGCTGGATGAAAGCAGTGACTCCGGCAACATGAGCTGCTATTTTGAGTTGGATGCTCAAGTTGCTGAAAAAGGATTTTTCTGGCAGAACATCTTTGCAATATTTCCTCTACAAAAATCTGCTTTCATCCTCAAATTCTAGTGTCTCTTTTTTGAGACTGAATGTTTTACAGGCAACACACTTGCATGGTCAGGAGAGAATTCAGTTGGGACGCTGGCAAGAACACTTCTGCTTTAAACAGAGCTGGGAAATTGCTCCTCTTTGTCCATTAACTTCTCAGAATATCTCCTATGTCTCTTGTTGGTCAACTCTGAGCTCAAACTACTGGAGAATGCCTTAACAGATAACATCTATTGTAACAAAACAACACAAAACTATCAATGTCTGCAAACACTCATTGAAGGTATTTAACTGCTCTGTAAACAACTATGTTAAAATGTGGTTAACTCCTTAAGCCACCTGAGAGAAATGGGATCACTAATTGCATTTAACTGCCATCCTGAGCATAAAAGCAAAGCCAAGTGGTATGTAAGGAGTAGAGCCTAGGAAATGTTATAGTGAAGCTTGTATCTTGTCTTTTTGGAGTACATTGGCAATGGCTTAGTGCTGGCTGCATTTTTTCCATGTGGAAGACTGAAGGATGACTTTCACATGGAGACACTGAGCTTCTTGGAAGCTTTCTTTAGTATAAATCAGTGACTGCTCCTCCAGAGCCAGCACCTCTGAACTTTGAAGATCAACAACTTAGAAGAAACATGGGAAGCTTTGATTGCGTACAAATCCTAAGATTTTCCCATTATTAACACTACATGGCCCCCACGAAATTAAAGTTAGGGCAATAGAGAGGGAAATTTCCATGCAGGGGGTGAAGTTTTAAAGGATCCCATCTTACGTTGCAGTAAAATCAAGCCCCAAGGACAAAAGAGACAGATGATGAAAACATATGTTTTTAGCTTTCTGCTTTTATTTTTTTCAGTCTCCTAAAAAGACAGTGCATTGAAAGTATACTGGAGTGCCATGCAACGTTATTTCATTATTGCTTGCCTGACTTTGCACCCAGAGAAAGCACTTGTTGAGGCCAAGTATCTGCTTTGAAAGAGTCAAACAGGTCAAAAGTCTGCTTACACTATCACGTGAGCAAGCCAATGCTATCTAAATGTTTTTGGAGAAGTACAGGAAGGGGGAAGACCATATCTTATCTGCAAGCTATTCTCAGTTCTAGCTGTTGGGATGGGACCGTATTGTTTTGAGTTTATGTTGAATAAAAAGCTTGTATGTACATCAAAGCCAGCTGGAGGAACGGAGGAAGCATTCTCTTTGTCTGAATCAGCTCACACAACACTAAGTTGATACCTCCTTCAGTACTTTCTGGAGCATCTTGAGGAGCTGCCTAGAATCAGTTGGTGTAGTAATCTCCCCTCCCAAACGGGATACATCCCAGAGCTACCTCCCAAATCAAATCCCAAATTGATATATTTTAATTAGTTACATTTTGTGTTAAAAATATGTCTGTTGTCTCTGCAGGGCAAGTTGGAAAAAACTTTATGCACAGCCGAGTGCTGCCTGCACATCTGATCTGTGATCTATGATAGCACTGAGAGCAGTGGGGAGTGGAGAAGGGTGGCACAGAGAGGGCACCTGCGGTTTAGCAAGATAACCACTCCGAAAAGGAATGATGCTCCTGGGCTCCATGTGCATTGAGAGGAGCTGGTTCTGCTGCCTGCACAGAGCTCAGTGTCCACGCACCAGGATGAGACAGGAGGCAAGGCAGGACACGCACATACACTGTCTTAGAGCTGAGAATGGTAAATCAAATAGCTTCGACGAGCCAGAAGCATAAACACATTGTTTACTCTTTAAAAGCTAAAATGTTATACCATTTGGAAACAGAATGGATGAGACTTCTTAGAATGAGAATTTTTGAGGGTTTTTTCCCTTTTATGAACAGCTTTCCTCCCTGGTGGCTGGTAGGACAGCCAGACTTTAACCCTCTCTAGCCATTTCTTTTGTCTTTTGTAGAGCTGGAACAGATGTTGTTAGTAATCTCACCTTCAATTAAACTTAATTTTAATAAACATGTTTCTAGGATGCAGAACTCAGCTCCTTTTTTGTGGCAAGATACCTTGACCACCCTGAAATCATGACTGCTGGATTACCATGTCTCATGTCCTTCCACCTGCGCTACACTGTAGATTGCAAGTCACACTAATATTAACAGTTTTGTTATACATAGAAGCTCTATAGGCAACTAATAGTGATTGCTGCATAGCTCTTGAAAACAGGTCCATGGTTTCTGGAGCCCCAAGGCATATATCATAAAGTAAGTACTTTATAGTGCTGGTGAACTCACCTAGGGCAGATTTTTGGGAGGTAGTGTTTCTAAGCTAAAAATTGCAGCAGGGTGGTTATTCCTTACTAGTCACAAATAAAATTTAAAGTAATTCTGCCTTTCCTCCAGGTTAAAATGTCTGTAGATATCAATATGCAAATAACCCAGACACAGACAGTTTGGATCACAGAGTTGACTGAGGTGTTCAGTGGATATAAATAACAAGGAACTATTACCTCTTGTAGAAGCTGTTTTGGTAAATTCAAGTCTAAGCATGAAACAAGAGAAACATAAATTTTAGGCCTTTCCTGTCAAATATGCTGTCTTGTCCCACTGGTATGAAAAAGAGCAGTTGTTTCCCTTAGAAAGCATGAAAGCCTTGGGGAAAATTAAAATGGTGAGAGATTCAGTATGTAAAGTATACAGTGCAGAACACTAGAGAATCTCAGTGTGGGCATGAAGAATCACTCTTGTCACAAGCTGGCAGGAGTTCTATCCCTCATTTACACAAAATTGAATTTGAGGGATTGATCAGTTGCCTGCTAGGTGAGCCATCTACTGGCTGCTCAATGCAGTGCCCAACTGCTGACCTCCACCAACTCCGAGTACTAATAGGTTGAGGAAATCTAATGCAGGAGGATTTGTGCCTATGCGAAGCAAGATGTTATCAATTAGTGTGTTGCTGGAAAATATAATTCTAAGAATTTTTGGAAGAAGAAATGCCAAGTTTCTAGTTAAACTTCTTGAGTATCTCTGGCAAATTTGAGTAAGAAACTTTGGAGAAATTATAAAAATAACTGTTCAAGCCAAGTAAACAATGTATTCAATGTGACAACTTTTGTCATTGTGTCAACTCTGATTTTCACAGATTATGATGAATGCATGAGCGAGAAGCTAAAATAACACTAAAGGCTTGTAAGAAACAGGGGGATTCCAGGAGAGGACCTGAAATGGTAATATGAACTAAACCCATGAAGTTAAAGCACATGAAAACTGCAAGGCTTCTTCTGAAGGTGGCTACTAGAGCATTCTCAATCTGCTTACTTAATTAATTTAACATCCAGCATGAAGAAACCTGGAACAGCCTAAGACTCCAGTCACCATGAAGCTGTGAAAGCACTGAGGGCCACACATGTAATTGTTCTCCCACGCTTCCCATAGCTGCTGCTGACATAAAGTCCTGCATGCTGGCAGTGCTTCTAGCTGCAACTTTATCTGAGATGTGTCTGTATGAAACTTTCATAGGGAAAGATAAGGTCTTCCCATATATATATATATATGAGAAGCTGCTCTACAGTGTGAGAATGGACTAAAGCTGCCTTTCCAACACATAGGAGATCCAGGCAGACCCTGATGCATATTCTTTAGGTGGCTCAAACAGCATGTCACTGTGTAGTGCTGCTCTTGTTCTTGGCCTCTCATCACTGAAGGTTATCCCACAGGGAAGGGAGGCCACCCTGGAGGTGAACTGCAGTAATGAAGGCTGGAGCATGACCTGTACAGGTAATAGACGCAGAATTTGTTTGTTGTGTTGCGTAGTAGGAGCTTGCTTTAAAGGGAGGGGCTGAAGCACAGAAGGATAATTCCCATGGTAGACTGACTGCTGTAGATTGGTTTGGAAGCAGCAAATATGGGAAACATTTTCTCTCTCATGTAAACATGCTTTTTTTCCTAAAGCCTTGGACCTGTCTTAAGAGGGTGAGCTCATGTGCAGCTGAGTAGACTTTAGTTATCTTTCTATGGATCAGTCTGACAAGTTGCCATAGATGCTTCAGATAACTTAGAAAACCTGTAACCAGTACTACACCCTGCCTTGTGTGCCTCCATGGTCCACTGGAGCCCTTATAGCTGGATACAAGTCAAAGCAGTTTCCAGGATATTTTAACATATTTTGGGACTAAGCCAGGAGAGGTAAACCCCAAAGCATACCTCAGGCTCTGTGCTGAGGCCCTTGTTGCCACATGGATATATTTCTTCTGCTATGCAAATTATATGGTGTGCATGCAGCAGCTCCTGGTCACACTTTGCATGGTGGTTTTCTGCCCTAAGTAAAACAGATACAGTCAGCCCAGCCCTGTGTTCCAGGCAGGCTTTTTTCCCCTGTCCTTTAGAGATTTTTCTCTTGTATTAGGGATTTAGAACCTGTAGTCTCCAGCATTGTTTGCTGGAAGGCACAGAGGCATACAGCTGTGTCTCAGAACAGTTCCATGCTGCCTGTGTGATGGCACTCACTTCCATCTGGTGAGGTAGGGTGTATACTGAGGTGCCTGACTCCAGACCTGTGAGGGATAGACACCACTGTCCCTAGACTAGGAGGGGCTGAGACGCTTGAGAGGACGTGGGTTGTCTGAACAATCCCATTTCAAAAGTACAGCCTGGCAGTTGTGGATGAGCAAGACTGCTTCCCCCCTGAGGTGAAGCACCAGGCACAGCTGTGCAGGTGAAACCCCCCTGAAGTCTGCAGTGAAGTTCTCAGCGATGCTGGCGGCTTCTGGATTTGAGCCATGAGACACAAAGAGCGCATTCTGTACAGCAGTTGACAGAGTTAATAAAAGAGAATCACGTAGATAAAACTGGTGGGTGTTCAATGCACTCAAAGGAAGTAGTTTTACAATTTCCCTATCAAAACAATAAAACTATGAGCACCAGAGATCTACCCCAACATAAACCTGTACTGAGCAGTTTGATCAGAAAACTGAAAAATATTTTGAAAATTACCAAATCTGAGCTCAGAGACTCAAATGCAACACTCTGTATATTCCAAGTAATGGAATAATCACCAGTACATGAACAATTAAGTAATAGTTCAGTTACAGAACATATGAGAAGTGCCGTAGCCTTTGCTGTACCAAAGGGTTTATTTGTAGTCCATTGCTTGCATTGAAATGACACGTTACAGAAAGATGAAGGGAGCCTGTCAAAGCCCATTTGAAAAGTCACTTCTTCTAAACAAGGCCATCTGCTTTCATCCCTCCTTGCATTATCAGCTGAACGGCTGGCATCAGGTATTCAAGGAATTTCGGAGAGAAGGAGGAGAGCACAGTATTTCCTGGTCACTGGGATAGATTTGACAGAGCATTGGGACAATACAGCTAGCATCCTGCAGCACAAATTGGTGTCTTGGGAAAGCAACAGGCTTTAAAAACAATACTCAGCTTACTCTAGGACTGGGCTATTCAGTGATGACTAGTGCCTCTTTTACACATGAATCACTCACTTTTATCCTTTAAATGTGTTCAGAGAACTGGAGGTTGGGATACTTCTGCTACAGACTACCTGGGTTTGCAATTAAAGCGCCCACCTCCACTCTTGTTTGTTCCCATATACCTGCATCTCAGGGAACAGGTTTTCTCTGCTAGAGACTCAGCTTCTCCCCAGGCTGCTGTACATCTCAGAGACAATTAATCATGTTTGCAAAGGCTATTGTATGTGTGGCCTGTGGTTAGTGGGCACGGCCTTAGATGAGATCCTGGGCTTTACCAAGGGGCAGGTTTGGCACTGGTGACTGGAGACAAGACAAAGAGAAACACCAGCTGCTGTGCCAAGTAATATGGGCACCCTTCCTTCAGAGGACTGGCACTGAGCCAGCAGCCTAGCAAGGTCTTTGAAGTATCAAGCTGCTGACAGTGCTGTTTAAGATCAGAAAACAGACATCCTATTTAAACCGTATTTGGTGCTTGGGAAAGCGAATGTTATCGAGCTCAAGTCTCAGGAATGCAGGCCCACCAAGGACCACCTCACTCCCTGCAGAGTGGCCAAGCAAGCAAAGCCCTTCCGCTCTTTCTAGATGAAATCTCTGAGCTTCCTCTATGAGGCACAGTCCAGAGCCTATTTTTATTAAACCTGAAACATTTCCACTTCAGTCTCATGCTCCAAAGACACACGCTCTAGATGGAAAAGGAAACTATTTTTGAGCACAACACAGTGCTGTGTTTTCTACTGTGTGTTTAAAAGGCAGTGGCATGCTGCTGTGAAAAAGCATCACATACAACTTGTATATCCTTTCATAAAATCCCTCCATGTATTTTGGGATTGAATTTATATGAGTAAGACTGAAAAATACGGTCCTATTATCTTCCTTATTTTTAATGACTTCTCACCATCCTGCTGCATGCTGTTTTTCAGTAGTACAGCACAAAGTGTTGGACACATATAAACTTTGGGCTTCTGCACTTCAATGATATCCTGAATGAACTCAAAGGACCCATGAAACAGTGCCCTGACTTTGAATTTTTCCCAGGAAGACATGTAAAGTCCTCAATTCTGGTAGTTTTTCTCTCTTCCACTGCCCCTTCCCAAGACACAGCTTGCAAACTGCTCCTAACTCCATCAAACTCTGCCCGTTATTATTTTCAAGTCAGAAATGTGTGCCCTAGAAAACACCACTTCCATGACTGCTCAAGGCTTTCAAACTGCATCCATCTTTCTGTCACTATGCCTAAGGAAGTGACAATTTAGAGAGGGTAAAATGGTTTCTCACTACTTGGAAATCAGAGCTAATTTTTCCCAATCTTTTCCTCATGTGTTTATCTTTTGGGGACAGGTTAATTATAGACATCTTGTGGGAACATTTTTCTAGTCAATTGTTAGGATGCATGCAAAGAGTTTTACTGCAGTATCTCCCCTTAGAGTGGTCAGGTGCAAATAACAACACTTCAAGGCTTCCAATATGAATGAAATGGACCCATGACTTGCTTCAAGAACTTGTTCTCCTGTATGTAGAGGGAACAACATTAATTTTCTTTGCTGTTTTAGAGGAGTACTGTATGGCAAATGGCTTCTTTCTTTGTTGATTTACTATACAGGATCAGGTTTCCTGATGGTTTCAAAGAAAGTACCCAACCTTGTAGGACCAAGCTTGCTACCCTGTACCTGCTCAGGCCCTTTAGCCTGTGCCATGCAAAGATTCAAACCAGAGACCTTCCCAGATATCACTGACATTACAAAGAGGAAGCAAAAGGTGAAACTCTGTCTAAGTGAGTCTTTGATATGAGAATTAATTTAAAACTGTACACTTTGCTAATTTTTTTTTTTACAAGGAAACATAAACCAACACTGTAATTGTACTTTGGCCTGTGGGAATAATATCCCAGAAATAACGTCTCTACTGAAAGTTTGGTAGCTTAAGATCTCTGTGGGGCTGCTTCTTTCACTCTAAGACCTGTAATTAGCCATCCATTATGGCATTGAGCAGTGATCCTGAGGAAGCCTGTATTTTCCCCCCAAGCACCCTAGACAGACATGCCAGAGAGTGGGTAGGGAATGCCCTGGAGTTCACCCTCCTTCTCAATGCTGGCAGCTCAGGGAGACCCTCCCTGGGGCCCCTTTGCCAGGCTCTTCAGCAGGGACACCCCATGGGCACCTCTGCTTTCAGGTGTCTGGTACTGTGACTCACACTGTGAACACTAGGATCGCTACAGTCTAGGTCCTAAAGCCAAGGTGGAGTGATTTGAGCTGCTCTCCCACCTTCTTTTAGCTTTAGGGTGAGTAAAGATAGCAGCTTTCTGGTTAGGAAGAATAAGAAGCCACCGAGCCAAGCACTCCTTTCCTCAGCCTTTGGACCAAACATGGCTGCTTTGGGATGGACATGGCTTGGTGATGCTGCTACAGGTCTAGCAGTCTGTGCCTCCAGGCAGCAAATGCTTTCCTGGCATGACTGGAAGGTATAAGGGCATACTTCCAGGGTATTTTACTGGCCAAATCAAGTTCAGACTGGATGAAATGGTGCATAGAAAGAAGACCTGGCCAATGGTGTTTCCCCATGATTTTGAGAAAGATTTTTGCTCCCCTTAAAATAAATAAACAATTTTATCAGGTGAAGTACTATTAACACGTAAACTGTTTCATTTAGCAAATCCTGCATTTTAATTGCTTTGTATTTTTCAAAGCCGTTTCCAAGTATTGCTGTATAAAACACTTTCTGAATTAAAACTGAATTTATAAATTGCTTAAGTTACTTAGAAACGGTGTTAGCAGGGTTTCAGTGTGTATATGTGAAGAAATAACTGTGTGAAGAACTCCTTTTTTATGCATAATCTTTATTAATGTTAATGCAAACTCCTCTGTAAAAGTGGCCTGGAGACCCTGGTGGTGGACACAGGGCTGAGGAGACCAGTCCTCATCTTGACACATTTAAGGCACTAAGACCAATGTACAGATGTGCCAGACTTCACCCCTTACAGAGCTTCCTCTGAACTACCAGCCATCCTAATCTTACATTTAGAAAGGACATGGAATTCCGGGTGTGAAAGCTCCACACTGGCTTCTCATGGTGACTGCAAGAAGATGGGCTCTCCAAGACTCAGCAGCACCAGGAACACTGTTTCATAGCAGCTCTCATGTTATTACCTTCCAGCACTGTGGGCAAGGTAAAGCAAACAATGTTTTGTGCAAGCATTTCATCACTACAGATCAATGCCATCACACACTCAAATTTGCTTTTCATGGGTTCAGTGTAAAGGGCACAAAGACAGTTTCTCTAAAGTACCAAAAAACCAGGATCAAAAGCGTGAAGGAATGCCAGGAGGGTAGTTCTCTGCTAGAGTTTTAAATATGATTACTCCTCACAAGCAATATTGTAAATTGATTCTCAGCAGCCTACTACCACTGTGAGAAAGAAATCCATGACCTGCCTCAGATGTAGATACACTTCACTTTATTATGTGTCTTTAATAAAGAAATGTATCCAGAGAGAAGTGAGGTTTGACTTAAGAAGAGGTCCAGTTTTTCTGAAATCCCAGATGATCTTCCTTTCCATGATAACACTAAGTTGAAGGTTTGAACAAAGTGTTAGTGTAACTCTCTAGACACTGCAACAGGTTGGGCTTGATAAAAGCAGTTTATGTTATCAGATAGGTGTCATTGCTTTATCTAGCAATTTTATATGTTGAAGTATACTTCATATTACTCATTCAGTAATGTACAGGCCTAATCTTCTTCCAGGCATCTTTGGAAACATGAGGGTAATTTTCCCAAGACAGGAAATTTATAATTTATAATTTATAATTTTTAAGAAATAGAGTGATCTTACTTTTTCGACATACAATGTTATTGGATCTTACTCTCACACTCAAGAAACACCTATTTTATCTTATGTAGCCAATTTTTTATGTTCTGTCTTGTGACTTCATAGAAGTTTGTTAGGCATTAATAATTAGTTTGTATTTGTGATAATAAATTACCTACATAATTTTGAAACCCTACTAGGGTGTTGCAAAATTATCATAGTGACTTTTAAGGTAGGCATCCACTAGATGCAGCAGCAAATGTAAAAGTTTTATTTACTTGGATAGCTGGGAACACCTATGAAAGAAAGGAAGAAGAAATGTGTGATATTCCTGGGGAAAAGAGCAGGAGCTTTCTGGATCTGTTAACTAAGAAATTCTTCTTGTTGCTGGCATCAAAAAAGGCTCAACACAGCTACCTACATACAGGGGGTGGTGGCACCTGAGATGTCCTGTGGGTTCTGCCTGACCCCAATGTGCCACTTCAAAAGGCAGTGGGTTCCCTCAAGGTCCTCAAATGGCAGTAGCCACACATAGGCAGGCAAATGAATACAGCTCTTTAGAGGATCTTTAACTCATTTAAAATCACAAGCAGAAACAAACACCACTAAAAGATTTCATCTTTGAGACCACATAAAAGGAAGATGCAGAGTGATTTTCTGATTTCAGGTTAGGATAGCAGTCATGAAGAAAAACAGATATAGTCAGGGGAAGAAAACAGATACAAACTCCCAGTGGCTTGTGTCCACACATTTATTTATTTCTACATGAACTAAGAGTGAAAATACTATTTTTCTGACCTACTTCATGCTCTTGCAAGTCAGCAGAAAAAAGAATCACATAATGTGAAAAAGTGCCATACAGAGTCAAAACAGCTGTGTTTTTACCTATAAACTGAACATATATATGTAGGGGCTATATGATATAATAAGTAAAAGCCATCAAAGGGACTGTTCCTGACTTTAAAGCAAGCCTGCATTTTGAGGGCAGGATCAAAAATCTGGGGCCTCACACAGTAGATCTGTTGGATAAAAGGGGATAGGCTGAAGAGGTAAAGAAAAATCCCCAAACACCTCATTTTCCTGAACAAACAGAGCCTGTTAAGTGTGAGTACAGTGACTGTAGCTTCCCAGATCACTCCGATTCCTCCTGAGAACATCCTTATCAAAACTTTTTCATGATGATGGCTGTGATTAGCGTACAAGTAGCATGAGGCAGAAAGAAGCTAAGGCACAGAAATGTTGTTGCACAGACAGCCTCAGCTGTGAAATGACCTACGATGCATTTGGGGTTCTCTGATTGAAATCTTCAGGGAGTTCCATGTTCAATCACTTTGTTTTGAGCAAAAGCTACAGCTTGTTCACACTGTTTCTCACTCCCTTCTTAATTGTTAGAAACTAAACCCCTTGACATGCTCTTAAACCACACTGTTTGGCAACTATTTTACAGTGCAGGCAAACATTTGAGCTTAGTGCTAAATATGTGGGTGCTGTACATACACAAATAAAGACTGTCTCTTTCTCAGAGATCTTACAGTCTGAAAGATAAGAGATGAAAGAGTGCTTGGTTGGAAAGATGAGTAACCAGGGGGACTGTGGGAGGGGTTCACCTCAGTTAAAATGTAAAAACATGGGGTATCATTCAAAGAAGGTGCAGATTTTGGTCCTGGAAGTGTGCATTTTTTTATGTATAACAGTTTTGTAGTTAAGAAAAAAGCTTAAACTGTTGACATTTTCTTGTGCCTGGTTTTGGTAGGACATGTTGCTGCTAATTCTCCTGACACCCCCAAGCCAGTCTGCTATAGTCATCCTCTGCACAAGCTCAATGTTCTTGTTCAAACCACTGGCCCTGATTGGGCTTTGACCTTTAGAGGGGTTATATTTGGAGATCTAATATCTCCTGTATATGATGGATAACTACATTTTTACACAAGAAATTTTTAGCCTTTTTTGCCTGCATATAATTAGGAAAGTTATGAGTCACAAAGTAAACAGAAATAAATGTGATGCAATCAGCATGTGCAATTCCATGATTCAATTTTGCAAACTTTTCTTCAAACCAATCCTATCTATCTTCAGACATCAAGCATGGGTTAAACACGAGGACCCCCAGACACAAGGGTACTGAGCTGCTCTCTCCTTGGGAAGGAGTAGCTGGGGTGTAGGCTGCTCTGGCACAGCAGCAGGGTGCTCAGCACTGCTTCCAGGTTTCTAGACCTGCAGCTTTTTGTTACTGGAGATGGAGGGACTTGTCATCAAGTAGCACTTTTCATGATACAGCTGTGGTGTGGTAGATATCCATGGGTTGTAGCTTCTTCCTATGTCACCTTTCATGTGACATTTGCATCCACAATGAAAGGACAAAGATTAATTCTTCTTCCATTCTTAATGTGGTTTAGTACTCATCAGATGGTGCCTCTCTTGGTTTTCGGGATCACACCAGGATATCTTGTTCCTCAAACAATGTTTGAGATCAAACTTAACTGCAGATAACATAGATGACAGAGATGATTTTGCTTTAGCAGTGTCAGAGGAGTTCAGATAGGAATGATGTAGCTGCAGTTTTGTTTTTTTTAATCCAACAAAGTGCTAGCAAGATGCCACATGCGTATGAAACAGGCAATCCCTGGCATAAAGATGTTGTGTGTCTGTTGTAAAGGCAAAGCTTGACATTGCCTTGTGAATCAAAGTGACACACTTGGAGCCATCCACATTTTGATTTCAAGCCAGTGAAAACCAGATTTTCTTTTTGCTAGAGTTGCTGAAAGGTTGGTGGAGTGGGAGCTAGCTAGTGCCAAGGTAGAACTATGCATGTTTCTTGTCATATGTCTTCAAGTGATGCATTCCAGAGTTCTCCATTTAATCATCCAGAGATAAATAAGCTACTACTTATTAAAAACTAATTATGTTTTAAGCAGCACAGCTAAAAGATAATCTGTATTACAGAATTCCTAGTGGCAAAACATCAGGATTTTTTACATGTAAAATCATGAAACTGCTGTGATGCTTTTGAAGTT
Organism: Thryothorus ludovicianus; assembly: GCA_013397245.1. Classification (NCBI taxonomy): domain Eukaryota; kingdom Metazoa; phylum Chordata; class Aves; order Passeriformes; family Certhiidae; genus Thryothorus; species Thryothorus ludovicianus. The sequence continues at coordinate 1,121,916 of VZTB01017524.1, read as the reverse complement.
TTAACACACTTAGATGTTTGCTTGAAAACTACTACGCAAGCAGTAAACATTCTTGTTTGGGTCTGATTCTTCAATGTGCAATAGAGCTAGCTCTTAATTTCATGGGCTCGATTCTCACAAGTCTGACATAGCTGATATGTTTTAACTATATGTTTGACAATCAATGCAATAAAAAAAAAATCTGTGGTTTTAGTATCAGTAAGTCTCCTCACCAAAAATTACATTCCCAGGTAGAATACTGAAGAGGCTTAACAAAGGCACTTTGAAGGGAAAAAACTCCAACACAATGACTTTTCCTTCTCTAATTGCTGCAGATGTTGTGCAGTTGCACCTATGAAAAGTTAAATATTATGTCTCTATAACATTTTTGATCTTCATTAATTATAGCTCAAAAAACCTTACATAAAGCAGCCTGCCTCTTTAACACAAATAAGATTAATTGCATGGGTGTTCAGAATATGAGCCACCAGTAGTTAACCAAAAAATGTTTGTCTTTAAGCAGCCCTTGAATTATTTTTTTTTTTTTTAAACTGTTACAGGAAGTGAAGAGGCTGCCAAATTACCATGCCCGTGAGCCCCACTCTCATTATCAGCCTAAATGAATGCACACACCCCGTCACTTTCATCCTCTTCCAGGTCCAAGAAAAAGAAAAAAGAGGCAAAAAAACCCAACCAACCTTCCACACAAAGAGGTGTCTCTGAAGTCTGGAATGCACCCTAGCTGTTTGAAGACAAGATTTATACCTGACACCCTCCTTTAAGCTCATTGTTGAGACTCGCCTGTGTTCAAATCAACCGCAGACTGGCTGCTGCAGGTACTTCATCTTACAACAACCTCATCATCTAAGATAAATGCACCAGGAATTGCTATCACTTTGAGGTGAAAAAAAACCAAAACGGGTGGGGGGTGGAAACCAACCCTCAGATGCAGGTAGTGGGTGGAGGAAAAGACAGAGGGGCATGAAGGAGTGTGTGAGGGTGTGACCAGGACCAGCGCCAGCGCCAGCCTGCGGCGTGGGGCGTGAGGATGGAATGGCTCTGGCTGCCTGTGTGGGCACCTGTGTTTTGGCCCAGCCTCTCCTTGCCTTTGGCAGCCAGGCTGTGGGACCAGGCATTGGGCGGGATCCTTAAGCCACCCCAGTGCCAGGGAAGCAGTAACCACTTGGTGCTTGTGAAGGACTGAAAGGAGCTCTTTGACTTGGTGTGAGACAAAGAGACAGATTGTGCCATCAGTCCATGCCATTCTCATGCTTTCTGAGGCAAGCCTGATTTCTTCAATTTAGGATCCTGTCCCGAAGTAAGCTGTGGTTAGCTACTTTCATTCAGCTTCTTAAATTTCTCTGGAGGAAAATACTTGTTAATAAAGATTTAATTTTACACTGAATCTGTCTGGTGGGAAGCAAAGAGGTGAAGCAAACAATAGGAGAGACAGAAGAATGTGCTCAAGAAAGTGTCAGGATGTAGAGACACAGCTGAACGTCCTAGAGCTCAGGCTGCTGAAACTCTAGCATTAGCAGGAGCTGGGCTAATTATTGAAGGCTTTGAAGTAACCCAGGCAAAAAACGTCTGTCATAATGAGAGAATAACACCTGGCAATTGGCAGAGATACTTACTGCCTATATCATGCTATCGCTCAAAGGCCCAATAAAAGTTGGGGTGTAAGGATGCAATTTGTGGTGTAGAACCAGCTAAGGAGCATTTTCCAGGGTGAAGAATTACCATGGCATTTGGAATAATGCCCCATTAATTCAGGGCATTCAAAAATGGTTCTGAGGAGATATTCTGGAGCTAAACTTATAAAGAAAAGAAGGCAGAAAAAATGACAGCATAGGTAGTTAATGTGAAACTTTAAAGTTAGAAAAACCTGCCCTTCTGAAGCATCTCATAATGCCTATCTTGGATCCAGAGACAGAAAGCAATATAGGATTTGGAAAAAATTCAGGTGTCTAAGGACTGTTCTAGCATCACAGGTTTGAACTGCGATTGAGCAGGACCCATCAGCATGTTCTGTATTTCACCCAACAGAAAGATCTTTATTTGGTTTTCTGGTTCTCCTTTGCCAAGTAGTAAAGACTCTGGGCTTTACAGGCTTATTCCAAAATTTCTGGGCTGACAGGGATGTTTGAGATCTGTGAAAAATGAGCTGGTTTAATCCATTTCAGTTATAGAGCATTTCTATATTTAGGATTTTAAATTATATTTCATTAAGAATGCAAATTATGAGCATTTCTAGGACTCCAGGTACTTACATGTCCCAGCTAGCACATAAGCCTCATGCTGTTACAAATCTGAATAAGGCAGGTTAAGTTTGCAGCAGAATTAAAATAGAGCAAAAAGAAGGGCGGGAAGAGAGTTTGAACAACGCATTCAACATTTGCCAACTCTGGTGGGGGAAAAAACATCCATAGTAGCACTGAACTGACACAACTGCATGCGAAGCTGCAGCATCAATCTCAGCTTGGCCACAGGTATCTTGTTCCATTTTTTGCAATTGAAAAACTTACCATTTATAATTTTTTTGGGGGGGTTTNTCTTGTTCTTTTTTTTTTTTTTTTTTGTTATTATTCTCTTGGGGGATGATGTCTTCCCCCTGGTGCCAGCAAAAGATTCTCAGAGAAATCAGTTTCATCAACCCGTGACCAATGTATTGAAAAATGGAGCATGACTCCGCTGCAGCAATCACGGGAAATGTTGTGGACACTTAGCCTGGAGCCTCCATAATTTGTGACACCAAGCTTCTGAGGAAATAGCATTCAGTATTTCATTCTGACATTTCAGCTCTTGACAGCACTACAGAATGCTGCTTGAACCTAAAGTCAAATGCAATAAACTGTGCACATCTTTGCCAGGGAAAAACAAAACCAAACACACGAGCAAGGCCAGCTCAGATTGCCATCACAGGGAGCACAGGAGGGGAAACAGAAATACCTGGCTCTAAGCAGCTGTTTCACTGCTGCCTGCCTATTAAAAATAACAGAATTTTCAAGAAGCAGTTACAGGCACTATCAGGGCCTTCTGGCCTAAACACAGAATCATGAAACCATTTAGGTTAAAAAAGAACTTTAAGATCATCAAGTCCAGCTATTAACTGAGCACTGCCAAGTCCACAGCTACATAGAATCATTGTGTTCATCCTTTCCCAAAAGGATCTTCAGCATCTCCCAAAAGAAGTTGCAATGAACAGTGATAAAAGACCATCAGATGATGAAAATATGAATATGGATGACAAACTTGTACATTAACTGAGACTGTTCACATAATTATTTGTGATTAACTACTTGGCCAGGGTATAAATGTATTTTGTATTCGTACACAATGTGCATCTTTTGCTGATGTTGTACAGCTCTTACTGCAATAATACACTGAAAAGGTTCCAGAGAACTTCTGTATACTGATCATCACTGGCACTTTTAAAATTACTTCTGAGCCAATGAAAAATGTGAATACTTATTTATGTTATATGTACATATGTATACAGGGATACATGGTAGATCCATAGACATAATTTAGCCTCAAGACAGTTTTTCTGTAGCCTAAGAAATTTTGTTTGTACTTTCTCCCTCCTTTGTGTTTCTGATCTAATGATTTTACTGAAAATGGAACTTCAAAGTTTGGTGCTCATTATGTTATTAAAGAATGAGAGCACCAGCAATGAATTAGACAGTAAATGCCCTCGATTCACCAACAACTCGTCCAGGTCCAGAGAGATGCAACCTTTCTCCCTGTCCTCCATCATTTGCTAGTTTTGTCCCTATTCGATCCTTTGCCTCTTATTAACTCAGTTTCTCCCTCACTACACATGTTTTGTGGGGCCAATGACTCCTTTTTTATGCTGTGTGACCCCTCTGGCTGCCATTCTCCACTCCACTCTACCTCGAGCAGCACCTCAGTGGAAAGCAACAGGTAGCCCTTCCCCCTGCCAGCACCCTGTGCTGTTCCCACAGCCACTGCTCATCTCCCTGCTGCTCTTCATACACTTGGGAGCCCAAACAGGATTTGAGCATCCTTTCCTATAGCCCTTATGTTTACTGCAACCTTGACCCTCTGTTCTACCTGCTCCCTTCATGCACCTGTTCTCCACAGCCATTCAGCTCCCCCATAGAAAGAAGGGGCTGGACATAAATCCCAGGCAACTCACTCTGGGCTGCCTGGGGCCTCTTGCTACCAGGGCAATGTGGCACTGTGTGTCATCAGCCTCTGCCTGAAAAGGGCTGGTCAATGTTAAGGTCATCTTGCAAATTGAAATACAGCAGCAGTCATGTTTATGACTTGAGAGGGCTGTGAGAAGAGCCCCTTCCTGCCTCCAGGCACACCTGTTTCTCTCCAAGAGTTGAGCACAGCGTGCCTGGTTCAGAGACCCTGGGAGTCCCCCAGGCCCTGGTCTAGGGCAGGTCTTAGAAGATGGCTTAGTCTGACTAAATGTGTTGCTCTGTGTAAGCAGTAGAAAAGTCATATTTGTACTGGTAGCAATGTATTCTATAGCAAAACCCTGTAGTAAAAAATTATATATTTCCATGACTACTTGCTTGCTTAAAATAAATAAAGGGTTATAGAAACATAATTTCTAGAAGATAAAACTATCAAGTGCACAACAGCAGCTGAGGAGCAACATTTCTTTTACAGCTTGTCTAAGGTGTCACCTTACAGGGACCTGAGGGCATTTTAAAGTGAAGAGCTTTAAAACAGCGAACAACGAAAGCTAATTCTTCTCCAAAAAAGGCAAACAGGAAACTCGTTTAAAGGACAAAGCTTTCAGTGCATAGCAAGTGCTTGTGTTCACATGTGTGCTCAGGTTGCTTTCAGAGTCTGTTTTTTTGGCTCTCTTGGCTCTGTCTCCAAAAGACATCTACAAAAACTCATGTATTCACATAAGTGCCAAATGTGTACACAGCATCTCAGTCACTTCGACAGCAAGCGGCAGTTAATTCAAACCATGCATTACAGAGCTCATCCTTTCATGATAAATGATGCTACTGATAGATGAGTTATTTTTACACTGAGCTTAATTATATCAAATCTCAGCCCACAAGTGTGCAGCAGAAAGGGTAGCATTTTTCTCTGTTACTAATAAGCTGTGTTTTTTATTTTTCTTCTGCACTATTCACATATAATTAAAAGTGACCCAAACCCACACAAATTATATGCCAATTAAAACCCTTTCATCTTTGTTGTTGTGTCATGACATACTGGATATACAAATCTGTAAAAAAACTCCAAAAACTGCCATAAGACCACCCCATCTCTTAGCACCTCATGGTGACATAAGTTTAAAGCCTTGAGGAAACAATGACTGAGTTTGCCTGTCTGCACGGAATCAGTTCTGTACATTTTTCTTGCCCAGACTGTTACATATATAAAGCTCCTCATCTGAATCCCTGATGTCCTGTTTATTTCTCACACATGTAATCTTGAAGGAAGATGTCAAAGCTGTATACAGAGATACAAAATGGTTCTCCCTAATTTATGTGCCAAATAAAGCAAACTTCTCCAAAAGGGAGTAACTTCAGTCTTTAAAACACAAAGATCAAATTGTGCTGTTCCTGCTCCCAAAGTGGCATCAGCAGCTGAAGTCAGCATGCCTACTAACAGAAAGGTATATTAGCTCAGTCAGCAGTTTCTCAACCAAAAAACAATTAGTTTACACTACAAATATCAGTGTTCAGAAAATACTATAGTTACTGTAGAACACTTAAACCTCAAAGCCACCCAAAAGCCTGGAAATACAAACCTAAGATGATCACATTGATATCACCTATTACATCTTCACTGAATTTTGCCCTGCAACATCTTTGTCCTCAATCTCCACTGGGTTCTCTACTTGCACTTTAATTTTAACAGATTAAAATGTATTGCTATAACTTTGGTAACGACTAAAGGCTTGATTACAGGGTACGGTTAGCACATTTCAGAGGAGTATATGGTTTCCACAGATCACTTTATTGGTGCAGGTGTATGACACACTTTGAGTAAAATGGGACAACATCAAATACTCCCTCTGTTTAATTTGGAACAGGGAGCTGAATTTCCAACACCTGTGTCCCAAGAGAGTGCCAAAGCCATAGGGTTATTGGATATTTGCAGGAGGGCTACTTTGTGGTTTTGGTTTTTTTAAACTGGGTGTATTTACCCAATTTTTAAGTGGATTCCAAAGCAAATGGGCTTTGTGTGGCCATGAAGCAATTTCCCACACACTTCCACAGCTTAATTGTGCACCCCTGGCCCCTTTCCCCTACAGACCCCAGAAGTTTCATGGTGCACTACAGCGTGACAAGAGTGCCTTGTGAGCCACTGACAAATGCACATGGCAGCAAGGTCTTTGCAAATGTCCCAGTGGGAAGTGCTTCAGCTGGATGGGGCTATTGGCCACAGGACACTGATCCATCAGAAATCATCCTTCATGTATGCTAAGTGTTCTGGAACTATTTGCCTCTCAGCCGTCTTTGACTTCAGCTAGTCTGGACTAGCACTGTCTAGCATTTTTCCCAGAAATGTTTCCTACTTCACTGGGATCAGGCCAGATTCACCACAGGAACAGTGCCATAATGCACTTAGTGCTCCACAGCAGACACAGAGGGTGGCAGCATCTTTGCTACAGCCCGAGTCTGGGAAGAGATACCTCAAAACAGAAATCTTCAAAATGCCTTGGCCATGACCAGGGCAAAGCTTAGAAACCTGACAAGGCTTTGTCATACAGTCCTCCAGACTCCTCCCAAATTCCAGCCTATGGAACCCTTACTATCAATGCTTCCTATCTTTGCACTTAATATCCCCATCATCTACAGGACAACACAAGGCCAAACACCTCCACCTGCCAGGATCCTCTTTTATTTGAACACAGTTTTGTAAATCTTCCCTCTAAGTGGCCGGGGGCTGGCTGGGTGGGCTCCATAGAGAGGGAGCTGTTCAGAGCCCCTGGCCAGGCAGTGTGGCTACATGGACTCTCTTAGGTTTGTCCAGCTCCCTCCTCTTGCAGCTTTTCTGTTTTGCATGAGACAGTTTTTTGTCTCTTTTTCACTCAGACACATGACTCCAAACCTAGTGACTGGGGCACCACCTGGGTCAGGGTTTGGAAACTAGGCTCCAGTTCTTACTCTGAGCTAAATTTAGATATATTATTACCCAGAGCCTACACCTCCACACACTTTAGCAAGTGTGTATGGACACCCTAGCCACCACGTGGCAGTATTATTTTTGTTTTGCTCTCCAAATTGTCACTAAGGCCTTGGAAAACGTAACAGCTAAAAAACAAAAGGGATGGACAGACAGATACCTCTTTTGGAAGGCATAAGAGCTGGGGCTGGGGACACTGTTGTGAGTAAAACAGTTAAAGTCTCCACAGGCTAAGAAACACGTTCAGTCCCGATCGCCCACCTGAGCTCCCTGAGCGTGACCATTCTCAGCGGCAGGACTTGGCGTGTGGCATGTGGGTCTGCTCATCCTGCACAGGCCAAGCCAGGTAAAGCATGTCCAGAAGCACACGTTCAGGCATGCAAGGAACTCACTGGATACAAACGTGGGTGTTGAGGTATGTAGGTACCTCTGCGGTGGAGAGGAGGCAAGCAAGATTTCGTAGTATCTAAGCTTCAGACTTAGCATGTGAAGTGACTTGTCTGCTTGGCATCCAAGTTCCTCCTTGGGATTAAGTCCTTGAAGATGATCTAGCAGAAAGTATCTGCTTCTCACCTCAGAATGCTGCCGAATCAAAGACTCAGAGAGTGCCTGTTATTCTACGCACTTTTCACACACCCAGCACTAATTGCTCTTCTGTGATTAAAGAAAAGTGTTTCATCTATATATACAAAAAAGCATGAAAACTCCAGATGAAAAATATTGCAGAGTTAAGCAGAATTGTTTATGGGTTTGCATCTGTTCTGCAAAAGTGGACCTGCCTATGAAGCAAAGCAAAGGTCTGTGTGAACCTCTTGTTAAATTAATCAATCTAGAATTAGCAATGGTAGGGAAAATACCACAGAAAGCATGTATTTCTGTGAAACGTGAGCTGTTAGCACTGTCTTTGCACTTGGCTTTGCAAGGGGAAAACCAGATGTCTTTCACTCTTTTTGATTAAACTCATACAGTTTCAGTGGTCGTGCAGCAATTGCACTTTTTTTAAAGCTTTAGTCCACCTCTGACAGAGGCACAGGCAACAGCAGATAGAAGTACATCAACAGTTTGTTAAAATAAATGTCAAAAACACCCATGACATCAGGACTGAGGGAGCATCTCAAGTCTTCCCACTCAAATCTTTATGCCAAACTGTTTTAAAAGGCACAAACAGAAAGTTCTGAAGAAACAAAACAAATCCAGACATCATGATTTCCTATCACTTTCTTTTCTTCTGTGTCTTAGAATTCCAGAAGAGAAGGCATGCATACAGAGAAAAAAACTTTTTATTTTAGCTGCAAAATGCTTGTATCTTTCCACTGCTTTTGTCTTATTTTTGTCACATATATTTTAAGAAATAATTTTATGATGCTTCTTATGAGCATCTCTAAAATTCTCCAGGGAGGCTTGCATAATTAGCAAGATCTTACTGAGTTAATTAGCTAGAGCACTTTGGTAAAGGCATTAAAAGAATGCCAAGGCTGTGCTGTGGATGTTGAGCTCAGCTACAGTGTTTTGTTGAAAGCAAGCCCTCCCTTCCAGGACAGCCAGTGGCTCTACGAGCTGTAAGCCCATCACTTCGCAGTCGCAGACTCTTGCAGTGATGCCATACAAAGCCTTTTGAGCCGCTACAAACCACAACAAGTTCAAAACCTGACTCATGTCTAGAACTTCGACTCACTCTCTGTTGCTGGCTTAGTCACTGCCAGCAGCCCTGCATGCATCTGCTAATCCTGCGGTATCCTCAGCACCGTTCCCTCCTGTGGGAAAGCCCTGGTTAGTCAGACCCGCAGCCAGGCAAGGTATTGTTAGATTTCTCTTACCATTGTGCTGCTTTGTTCTTCTTGCATTCTCATCTTAATGACGGTGCGAGCTGTTGGCCTTCCACACTTTCTTTGTGCCTATGTAAATTCAGTGTTTGATGCAGAAGAGGCGGAGACGATTTCTAAGTCAAGGGGCAGGTGTGAGTGAAAGGATCAACCCAACAGCCAAACTATTTGAAAAAGAAACCTTTAATGTCTCATCAACTCAGCACTAAAAAAAAAAAAAAGCCTTCACAACTTGCCTCGAAAACTGGAAAAACAGGGTGTCTAGCTATAATTTAAGACATTAATAACAAGAAGATATTGCAGTTCCCTGACACATTTTGACTTTTGCAAAGTGAAATGCTATCTTAAAACTGGGTCTGATTATAAAAATGTGAAACAGTGTCAGTGACAAAGACATTACAGTCAGGTTTAGCCCAGGCTAAATTTTAGAACGCACCTAAAAAATGGTTCTTCCCCTTTCTTAAGTGGACATTCTGATCAAGATATTTGCAATGTAACAAGTTTATAGGACTGACCATGGTCTTCAGCAGAATTTAGTGGCTACCATGAGCACCCCTGAAACTGCAGCCTTGGAATGTGACCGCCTAATTAACAAAAAAAGTTTCAGCAAAAAGTATTTTTTACCTGCAAGCAATGGGTATACACTTTTCCAGTCTGGAAGTATCCTTTCAAGCTCAGGAATCACAGCAAAGCAAGAACAAACACATCCTGTCATATGGGAACAGAGCACAGTACAAGCCGTCTAAATCTCCACAATTTATTTTTATTTTCCCTTCTCTAGAAAAAGCTTTCAGGCCTGGATTTAAAGCTTAAGAGCACGAGTAGCTTACTTGCCTTTTGTGAGACAATGTGACTATTTGAAGTTGTGTGTGCTTATAAGCTCCACTACTGTAAGTTATGATTTACAGAAAACAGGCACATATAGTTTCCTCACCACAAGCATCTTTACAGTCATCGTGGAAATCTCAACAAGAAACCAAAAGTCAAATTTCTTATTTGATTTATTCCTTCTGCTGAAATAGTCATTTTTGTCCATGGCTGACTCATCTAGAAAAATTTTATGAAGTTAGTAGTAAATGCAAGCATCCTGCTCTTTGCACCTTCAAAGCTATCACATATAGATAACAGTATTTTCTTTTAATCTTTTTTTTTCATTACTGAATATTATGCTTACAACAATCCTGCTTTGCTACAGATGGTTTCCTGTTGTTTCTGCCAAATGTGAAATAGCTATAAAACTTAAAAAGGTTCTGATGCTGTCACTGCATGAAAAATTACATCTACAAGGGAAAATTAAATATGAGCTTTAGCCTTTAATTTCTTTAATCTTACTTAGTAAGTGAACTTTTTTACTCCCACCCCCAACTCAAAGCTTCTGATAACATGACCCGAAGGGAAAAACACAGCTATGTATTTTAGTCAGGTATAAAGCCTTCATTAACAAAAACAAAAAAAGAGGAAGGGGAAGTAGATAATTCTCATGTCCAGACCAACCAAACAGCCACCAACTCCAGCTGACAAGAGCAGTGCCTTTGGCTCAGTTTCATAAAATACGTAAAGCCATTTCTGTTAGAAGACAGTGAAGTTCCTGTTTTCAGTGCTATAATAAGGAAATCTGTCACCTTAGCAGACAAATTACTAGAAAATGGTTTGTGTAATCCCAAGGGGACAGAGCCTTTGCTCCTTGTGTGAGCAAACCTCAGTTAACTCAGTGACAGCTTGACTCAAAACACAAAGAGTATTATGAAACACTTCAATGAAAAATTAAATTTTATACATATGATGAAGGAACTGCTTGATGCTCTGATGCTCTCTATAGGCATAGATTCAGTGTTAAATGGTCAAAGGGCTAAGAAAAAGGTATTCTACCAGCAAAGCAACTTATTAAGGCACATAATTTAGGAGTGGAGCATCAATGAATGAGTGAGCTTCACAGCTCTCTCAAATTTCTGTCAGTATTTGACTGGCATTACATCAACAGACTCATTATCTAGTTTAAAAAAAATCATGGAGCATATAACCACATCCTTCTACCAACGAGGTAAGACTGTGCTCAGTGCCATGGATCTGCCTCTACAGGCACTGGGGGCAGAGGCAAAGAGAGTAAATATGAGAAATTGCTTGTCATTTTGAGTGCATTTGTCTGCTGCTGTACATAGAAGGTCTGATATCTTAGAGCTCTGCAGCACAGGAAGCAAGTGTTCTGTATTACACTGGAGATTTGGCAAGCACCCATTTCTGCAGGAAAAAAGGCATTTAATTGTAATCTCACCCAACAAAGACATTAGACCTCAACCTTCCAGCTGCTCAGACCCCTACTATTCATTCTGGAGTTTGAATCTGATACTTATTTGCTACAAGAGGAGTTTCACTCCTGGTTGGAAAGAGAAGTTGGTAGGATTTTAGGTTTTTTAATCTTTGCTGCCTTTCCCTGCTGTGGAGGCTGCAAATTAAAAGTGGAGGTAGAGGTGACATTGTGGGCAGGAGTGAGTGGAAAATATGTACAGTCATCAAGCTGCAACCAGATGTCTCATCTACATGTGGACGTGCCTCTCCCCTGTGCTGTACCCCTAAGGGCACCACTCACTGCCTCCTCAAAGTTGCTCCTGGTGTTTCCTCATGCATAGATATTTGCAGCAGAGATACCCATTTGTTTGTTTAGTCTGACTTCCACTGAGGCTAAATCAGAAACAGCTTTATGCAAGCTCTGGGAGACCTGCACCATCCTGTAGTTCAGCCCAGCTGTGGCTCCAAGTTCATTGTGAAGATATCCAGGTCTGGGAGAGCAGGGGTGCAGGGCTGACATGCTGGATGTGCTGTTTTCTCAGAGAGACCCTGCTTGGGGCCTGGTTTTGGTGTCTGTGAAAATCACTGACTGATCACTTGGGCCAGGAAAGCATTCACAGACAAGCACCCTTTATTTCTGTACATCTTTATGTGTACATGGGGATCTTGTAAGAAAATCAAAAATTGACAGGAAGCTTGGATATCCACTGATATGACTGGAGGGTCTCCTGTTGGCTTCACTAGGAAGTATATCGTGTCCCTTTATATTCATTTTATCAAGTCGGGGCTTTTTCTGTTGTATTGTTTTATTTATTACCAATTTTATCACTTGGTCACCAGCTGAATCATTTGCACCTTTCACATCCAATTAAATACCACAAAGTGCTAGTACTGGATTTTTCTCACAACTGGTTAGAAACCATGATAGAAAACATAACCCTGCCACATCAGAGACGTTCTTCATATACCATACAATATTTGCATCTAGGTTTCCTTGTTGCTAGCCAGTGCCATCTGTTATCTGTTTTGGTCTGCTTATAAGAAATGGCAATTTTTGAAAACTGAGAGCAAGACAAGAACAATGGCTTTTTCCTTTGTATTTTACGTCCCAAAGAAGCCAACTGGATCTACACATGCACAGAAAATATACCCTTCCAACTGGCAATTTATTAGCGCATGCTTTTTTCTGTATGGAAAATTTAAAGCGACAAGACTCATCACAGGCAAGTATTTGAATGTAATGAAATAAATCTGTGCCCTACAATGCCTGGATACTCGGTTTTACTTTTGTCTCTCTTGGAGGGTGTTGACACTCCGACTTGGTGATGGAATAAATGGTGACAGCTGAAATAGTTACTGCCCTCAGCTGTGTGCTCGGTCCCTCTCTTGGAAATTATTACTCTCCTGCAGCTGGCAAAACTGGATGCTTCGTGAAACCAGCTTCAGACTGCCAGACTTCACGCCAGCCCATAAACTCCCGTGGCTTGGAGGTGAGCCCACAAGCCATTGAGCCATGCCTGCTGTGCAGGTGGTAAACACTCAGAAAGAAAGGGGGTGGCCAGTTGAAGGTGCTGCTGCTTGGCTTGCCCCGCTGTCACGTACCACTGTATGGGTGGCAGCCCACAGATCATTCTTTCCTATTTTTGTAAATACAAATATGTCTAACTCAGGGGACACTTTGTCACCAGTTACCCACCGAGAGAAGAAATGGCAAAATCCCAAGTGACAAAAAGAGAACATGGACACAGCCTTTTCATTTTTTGTGGACTCCAATAGGAAGACAAACATTACTTAAGGATGTTAATTTCAAGTTTTGCTTAGTTATAAGAAGTAAATTGAAGTCCCTCGTGTTTGAGGATGCCGTCTGTTTCATAGTTCCTAACTGGAGCAGGCTATAAACCAGCACCAGGTATTTTAACAGACTCTGCCTATTTTAGCCTTTGATATCATCTGTTTCTCATATTTTTGCAGTCACAGTGTTTCTCTTCCAAGATGTGTGATATAGATGTACAGGGTCTTTCAGTCTTCTTTCCAGTGACAGAAGCCAAGTTCTAGAAAGCCTCAATTTATCAGCTATTACTGTACAGATCTTTTTCCCTCCCTGATCCTTCTCCCAAGAAATGGAGTGTGTCTAGAGTTCCAAAAGAAAAATGGAGCATGTCCTAGGAATGCATCCTTATAGCCTGGATAATTACAAATATCTAATCCTGAACTAATAAAATGGTTCTTGCTTCAAATGAAATGTAAAATTCTTACATTCAATCTGCAAATAATTGTGTGCTGCTCGACTGGCACTTCAGTAGTTTTTGTTTATGATATATCCAAAGGAAGAGATGGATGCACTGTCAGAATTAAAGCTCTCTCATTACTTGTCCATATGTTTTTGCTTTGGTCCCCAGCCTGTTACATTGCTGTACAGAGGATAAAGCCTGGCTTCATATGCAACACAACCTCCAGGAGAGGTAGGGAAAAGAGTGAATCTTCCCTGGATTCCTTCTTACCAAAGAGCTGGCTTGGGCTTGGATGCAGCTAAGTTTTGCAGCACCATATCCTTCCTGGCTGTAAAGGCCAAAGAACCAGAGGCTCATTAACATGATCTTCAGGGGATATACATTCATCAGCACTTGCACAGCAGAGACAAAGACAGCAGGAAACTGGAAGTCATGTATTTTTCTATGCCGGGCTCCAGTAGGGAGCAAGTATCTCGCTGAAGATTGATTGGGAAGAGCTGGATGCTGAAAGGAAGCAACTAGATTAATCTTAGACTTTATGATCAAAAGAGTCTCAGGTCCATCAACATTCAGGATGCTGCAAGTACAATCAAACTAAGTTTTCTGAACTCTTTTGCTTTTTCTCCCCAGTTCACCCATAGCCATTGACTATATCAAAGTAACATTCTCAAAACACAGTATACTGTGCAGATTTTTATTATCAGAGCTGGACCCTAGATTGTCAGGTCATTTAGACTCTCCTAGCTTCCTATGCACAACAAGTGACATACCACCAACTGCTAGAGAGGTTCCTTGTAGGACAGGGAATGGAATGACATCAACCTCTTCAAAAAATCTTTCTGCTATAAAACTTATACAGCTCTGGCAATCTCTTCTGCCACATAAACTCTTACCAGCCATCTCCTCCCAAAAAGCAAACAGGAATAATTTAAGGCATCAAATAAAAAAAAAAAATTTTCAGCTCTGTAGAACAGTCTGGAAAAGAATGCCAGAAACTCTATGAAATCCATCAGGGACTCAGCTATTGATTTTGCACTGCAGATGGTCAGACATTATGGTAATGCAGCAATGTAAAACCTGTTGCTAGATTCATGGTGAGTGATTCAGTTCAAGCATTGTGGCTTAACTTCACAGAATGACACTTTTGACATTTCAAACCAGCACTCGCTTGCGTCAGATCAGGAGGATGTGGCCTTGACTCTGTCTCCACAGAGATTTGAAAATCCACTGGCAAAGCTTTAACTTCTTCATAAGACAATAGCAGATAGTGCTTTTTAATTAGTTTTTGTTTATCTTTTTATTCTTTTGTTTCTAATGGACTTCGTCTGAATTTGAAAATAACGTCCCTCTCTCTACTTTTGTTCTGATTTCCCCAGTGGAAAGAAACTGAAAAAGCCGATCTACGTCAAGTCAGAAGAAATGTTTGCGAAGTTAATGATTCAGGAAACAGTGTTTGATCACTGAATGTTGCCAAAGAGCCAGCAAGAGCTGGGCACACCACCCTTGTGGGAGTTCTGCCATTGACTGCATGGGCCCAGAATCTCATCCATTTGTAATAGAACCGGATGAGTGATAAATCAAACAAAGGAACAGCAAATTACTTTGCCTCCAAATAATGTTTGTATGTTCTAGTCTTTGCTGTAAGAAGGTTCTTAGTTTTCTGGGACAAGAATAGTCAAACACTGTCCATAAAGTGACCATCAGAAAAGGTCAGTTATACTTGCCAAGGTGGACAGTCTTACATATCACAATTTCATCCTTGTTCAGTAATATCTAATTCTTTATAGGGCCTTACCTTCTTGGAATATACATGGCAAGAAAGTGTCTTTGTTTTTGAGAATACTTCCCTGACCTATTGACACACCAACCAAAACTTTTCTACATGTTAGGAAAGCTCTTGTTTTCTGCAACAAGAGCTGCTGCTTCAGGACCTGCTGAGTAAAAAGGGGTACCCATAACCTTCTGTTGCATCATAAAATATGTACTGGGTCTTGAGGGCCAGGAGGGCACCAGAAGGCACTAAAGGCCTGGTTTCAGAATAATCAGAGGGAGAAATGAGATATGCTTTACAGAGGTGAATGGAAAGGCTGGTCTACACTCAGCTTCACACCAATGACTCATGTAGGGTGGGGCCATGCTGGCACCTCTCTGGTTATTCTGCTATAGGCAGTAGCTCACGTTGCAGTTTATCTACCTTTTAGCTGAAGAGAGAAGTAGCACAGATATGATCTGAGACCCAGTTCCATCCTAGCATGGTTAAAGGAAATATTTCTGTTGAGGATATTAGAGGGGAATTCCTCCATTGATGACAACATGAGAAAAACATTTATCTTAATATTAATCTAATCTTCAAAAGCTTATGCTGCTATTTCTCGAAAACTGAGACTTGGATAATTTATCTAGCACAGTTATATGGGTTCAGTTAGAAACTTCAGACTCTGTTAAAATATTTCAGTCCTCCAAGAAATGTCACCTTAACACATAAGTTGAAATGTTCCACATGAAGTAATTTTCAGAGGAAGTCTTAACAACCCTATGGTAAAATTGCATTCAGTTCAATACTTTCAGTGAGATGATTTCCGTGGCATACAATTCAGTATGATGCCCTGAAAATGACCATCTCACAATCCTATGTGAAAAATTAAAACATCACATGTTTTTCATCTAGCTGCAATAGGGGAAAATCAGTCTATTTATGCCAGTGGTTTTCTGCAAAAGCTATCTATGTACTAAAAAAAAAAAAGGCCTGCTGACTTTTTCTGGGCACATTCTCATCTGAGCTCTTTCTTGTGGTCAGACTACATTATTGCAAACAGAACACAGCTACACTGTGCCCTACCAACCAAAAGAACTGGGCTGAGCTCTGGTAACAGTTTCACCATTGTCAATGATCTCCAGTGAAAATGGGTTCATAGGAGGTTACCTGAAGGTGAAATTGTTCCCACTGAGTGGTATGGAGCCAAACTTGCTGCTGGTGAATATATTTCCTTTATTTGACAGTTCCTGTCTTTTTTAATTTCTCAATTAATTTCCTATCAGTATTGGTCTTCAATAGAGGATACCCAAACTTTTTTTTCTTTTCACTTCGTACAACTTAGACATTTCTGAGAGAGAAGAACAAAGAACTGAGTAATCCTGATAACAGTCATGGAGTTAGACCCTACTTTGCACAGTCACATTAATTTCCTTTTACAATTTGCAATCTCCCGTGCTTTTTCCCATAGAGCTGCCAGAGATTCCCACTACTTTCCTGAAACATTTCAACACCTACAATTCGAAACTGCAGCATACAACATCAACTCCCACCTCTGCTGCAGAGGAGGGGGAGCATGGCCATTGCTTGTCTATGTGATTTAACAGCATCCAAAAGTGTGAAAGATTTCCTTGTAGTTTAGCCATGTAGAGAGTTTTGGGGTGGTACTCCAAGGAGGTGGTGGTTACTAAGCTCCTAGACATTGTTGTACTATTGATGAGGATCTTACCCCATGGGGGACAGACCCTAAGTTCCATCCACTGCCCTTTCATATAACATCTAAGACTTCACTAGTTGTGAAAATGAAAACACCTTTTCTCTTAGGCATACCAGTGTCTAGGTGCACTTTTTCTAATACACAGTGTCAGTGCTGTAGCCATGGCAGCAGCAGCAACTAAAACCACCCAGCTCAGTACAAATGACAATCTTTCATAGTCGTTCAAGGTTCACAAAGGCCACTTCACCACTAGAGCAGGCTCTGCAGTCCCAGCTGAGCTCTCTGCTCCCCTAGGCACAGCCGGTCATTTCAAAGGTACTTTGGCACCACGTATGGCTAGAGAGTCCTGTGCTTGGAGCAGATATGCAATACCACCCTGCCCAGGTACTTCTCAGTGTGAGCAGCAGCCTGCTTTCCTCTCTGGACCTCAGTCTCAGAGTACCCTTTTACAGTGAGACTGTGGAAGCAGGGAAAATAAAAATCAGAATGCTATGAACATGTATTCACATTTGTATGCAGTCAGCCACTAACACTATCACAACACTGTGATATGTTACAGCGGTGGTTGGAATTTCAAAAGTATAGTAGCAGGGTAAAAAGTACAGGCAAATTAGTTTGTGATGTTAACACAAAACCCAAAAGAGCAGTTCCACTATCTTCTGGAGAAATTTATATTTCTATTGAAATAAAAAACCCATTGCATCCTCTAGAGTTTAGAAACCAGTCAGAACATCAGTACTTCTAATAATAGAAAAGTCTACCACACATTCTGTGTGAAGAAACTTTAACTTCTAACCAAAGGCACTACCAGGAACTGTAGCTACTTTCTAGCATTCACGGAAAAAAAAAGCAGTTCTTTAGTCCTGTGCTAGGAGCAGATAAACTGGATAGCGGACCTCTTTCAAACGAAGCCTAAACCCAACACGATTTCCAGCCACAGCCTTCAGTGACATCCTCGCGATAGAGTGGATCCCGTACCAGAGGCACGCTGACTCTGGGGAGAGGCAACCGACGTACTCGACGGGAGCCTGCCTTGCACAGAAACGGGAGCCTACCTTGCACAGACGGGCTCACGGCCCCAAAGCCCGGAGAAGAGCTGCTCCGACGGCACAGGGAGTGGGATACCCGGCGGTGTTCCAGAGGCACAGGGAGCGGGATACCCGGCGGTGTTCCAGAGGCACAGGGAGCGGGATACCCGGCAGTGTTCCAGAGGCACAGGGAGCGGGATACCCGGCAGTGTCCGGCGGGCACAGGGAGCGGGGTCCCGCTCGCTCGGGCTCTCACAGGTGCCAGCGCACGTCTCCTCCGCTCGCAGAGTTTCTCGTTAATGTCCCCAGCTGGGTCCCAGTGAGCCCAAACACCTCGGAGCCGTCAGCCTACCGCCCCGCCGCCCCTTCGCAACTTCTCCTTCCCCTCGCTCTCCGCTGGGAAGTTCGGCAGAGCCGCGGGCGCCGGAGCGGCTCCGCTCAGCGAAAACTCGCCTGCCCCACCTAGAGGAGCCCGGCAGGATGAGGAGGAGTCCCCGTCCATGCCCGCCGCCGCCGAGCTCGGGTTTGGCTGCTGAACAGGAGGGTTCCTCTGCTTTGGCTGAGAGAAGGGGGCCAGAGCCTGGGGTGCGGAGCAGGGGAATGCTTCTGGGGAGCTCCTGAGAGCAGAAGTGAGGGCGAAGTTTGATGACTGAACTGGTTCAATTTAGTGAGTATTGCTGCGGCAAAATCAAACTATCCTGCAGAAATACCTGATTTTCAGATAATTTGGGGTGGGTCCTTTGAAGCCCGCCTCAGATTTCTATTTTTCAGTTGCAATTTTGGAGACTCCCTGGACTTCCCTCAAGACTCTTACCAGGGAGGGACAGCATGGAAGCCATCAGGAATCACTGGCTCCCCAGGAGCATGCACAGCTCCCTGTTGCTTCTAGAAAATTCTAAAGAATAACCTAGATGTTTTTCAAATGGAAAATGTCATAGCTACCTTTCTAAACTATTGATTCTTTTCTTCCCCAGCAAAATTGGAACATTCTTATACAGTTGTACTTTCAAAAGGTTTCAAATTCTGGGTGTCAACTAGCTCTGTGCAAGGGAATTGCCAGTGTTTCTGCAAAGACAGAATTCCTTAAAATCAGAAAATGTGAAATAACCTACTGAAATAGCATTCTTTATTAATGAAGTGAAAATAAATGAAATTAAAAACACCTAGCCCACCTGTATAAGGCTTGAGAGCAGTCAGAACACTTAACTCAGAGGTCATAAAGGAGAAACATATCAACATTACATCTCCCTTTTTTGAGCATCCAATATATAGTACAAAAAACTGATAGTGCTTGCTTAGTGGAAAATATTTTTCAAATGAGACTTTTGAGCCTTGTTGGATACAAGATTCTTAATTATATATTCTGATGTGTGTTGTTCTTGTCATTCTGCAGCTGCTTACCATCACCATCCCATTGGGCAAAGGCATGCATTGAAAGCAGGGATGCTTTAGCTCTTACCTAACACCTACCAAACCTGACAGTATGAATCAACATTAAAATATAATTGGGCATTTTTTCATTTTATTAAGAAACATATTCAATACAATGGTTCCAGTTGTTAAAAGCTGATCCAAGACTACACTGCAAGTTCCTTCCTTCTTACCTGCACAGAAGAAAAGATTATGGCTGGTATCACTACAACAGATAAAACCTGGCTATGCCTGTCTGACCTTCCACAGGGACTGCTTTTCTTAGCAGCAGGTGAATTGTTCCTGAACCTAGTTCTTTTCTGGAAAAAAGTAGTAAGAAAGACTTGCGGATGGAGGTGGTAGTATCAGGGCAGGTTCACTGGAAATAATGGAATAGACCAGGAAAGAGGTTGTTTCCCTATAGCCCACAGGGTACATGCATTCCTGAGAACAGACAAAGGCAGCAGGACCACGAAAGACAGAGATAGTGTGGAGCAGAGGGAGAACAATAGTTGTTTATCCCCATTGCCTGTGGAAGCAAGGCTTATACAATATTTGTGTTCCCTCCTAATAGCATTTAAATCTACTGGCCAATAAAGATACATTCTCAGAAGCCTCTAACAATAAGCAGCTGGCTAAAGACAGTCATCCCCAATTTATTGCCCAGATTTGGAGAAAACACACTGTGAACACACCTTATGAGAAAGCAAGAAATCCATTCAGAGAGAGACCTCACACATTCTCCAGCCACCCAAAAAGCATACATCTTCTTAGACCACACAAGTCATTCAACCCACAGAACACAAATCTGTAGGAAATCAGGATTCATTAGTTCCAGTACTTCTGGAGCAAGATGTTTTTCTGAGGATGGTTTATCATTGTGGGTCTGAGAGGCACTGGAGAATTTTATGGTTTATATCTTTGGGCCAAATTAGGTTAATTTTCATTCTTCTGTTTCTCCCAGTCTTCAAGGCAGCTAGGCTGTGCCAAGGGAAAAATCACAATGCAGTATGGATGCCCAAGATCCTGCCTCAGAGTGAACTTCTCATGGTTTGGTCTTGAAGTCCACATCCTATCAGTTCTGTCATCTGGCCCAGAGAAGCTGCTCTGCAAAGATGCTGTGTGAAAAAGAGAAACTCGTATTTTACTGACCCAGCCACAGTGAAAAAGTAAACATGAAAGAAGAGCTACCTTTGTCAAAGAGTCACCAAAATGTCAGTATTTTTTTAAGCTGCCACACTGATTCCTGGCGTCAGGTATCAGGCAGAAAGGATTAACTACCCCTTTCAGCTCCTATGATATCCATATGTCTACCCACCTTCTTTAACATGTGAAATTCCTGCACTGAGCACCCAGCTGGAATGAGGGGACATGCAGGTATCAGTGACAAAATAAATATATGCAGCCACAAGAAAGGAAAGGAGGAATGAACCATGATGAGCCTATGAACTCTGGACTTGTGAGGCTTCTTACTGCTTACCTTTTCTATCAGAATGGAGGTCTATATGGCACATGAAAATATTGTCACATAGTCATCCTTTCACCCTGTGGTCCCACCAGAGGCAGCCCAAGGGCAGAGCATGTCACTGCAATATTTCTTAAGTTTCTCCAAAGGGCCTGTGTCTTCCCTCAGGCCATGGGAGAGGTAGGATGACATGAGAAGTGCCTGTACTACATGCCTAAAGTAGGCAGTGGGATTGCCTGGTGTGTGTTCTTGCTGCTGTCTTCAGCTAAGTAAAACTGATGGGACTCTCCCTTTTTGCATTTTCTCTCTCCCTTTTCTGCAGGGGCTGGTGTCACCCTGCCCCACTGCAGAACAAGACACCAGCATCCAGAGGTGGTACATGAGGAGAAGGAGAGAGGATTGTAGCCCTTAGAGATACTTTATCCCTTTGTGATAGAAAATTGCCTGGTTTGTAACTAAAGTTGAGCTGTTTAAATACCTCCATTGTCTCTCAGGAGATGTGACATAATTTTATTGCAATGTTACGAGCTGAGAAAGATACTGTAAGAAGGAAAGTTAAATAATTTATTAGAACCTCCTAGGAATGAAGAGCCAACACTTCTGGAAGAGTGCTTGATAAAGGGCCTCTTTCCCAGAGCTTATTTCCCAAAATACAAAATTACAAAATTTCAAGCACACACCTGAAAAGGGCTCCCATTGGCATCCTTCAAAAGTTGGACTCACTGATGTTAGACTGATGATTATGCATGAGTGATGTTAGACTGATGACTACACATCCAGGGGTTCTAACCCTGTTCCTTTCCTTCATAACTCACCTAGTTTCCTCAGTCAGATTTATTGCAGCACCTACCACTACCATCAGCCTTTCTCCCTTAACACTTTCCACATCCATGGATTGCCCTTCACTGGTTTTATCTGTTCAAGAACCATGGCACTGCTTTCTGATGCCACACTTTTTATTATGTCAGAGAAAACACACATGGGTGCTGGCTTATATAGAGACTAGTCTGATAAAGGTTTCTTACAGCCAGAAAAGTTTGGTTTATTTCAAATGGTATTTTTCACTGATTCTTCAGGTTTAACTGACTCAATTCTCCAGCTGACTCATTACAAGCCCCCAGCCTCACAGATATCTGGCAACTGAAACTGCTTACCAAGTCACAAAACCCTACAACTCTTGATGTAGACTATGTAGACTGTTTCAGGCTAGCCCAATTAAATATATTTCTGATTTTCAGAATTATGTCTTTCGCAAGAACCTAGTTCCTAGTTTGCAAGAACCTAGTTCTCAAAATTGCAAAGCAATTAGCTTAGCTCAAACACCCACAATAACCATGCCCTTGAGTTTGCAATAAATATTTCAAATAATTAACAACATATTTCTGTGCCTTCTAGAATGAGTGTAATTAACAAATATATTAATCATGAATCCTTTCCTAAAAGGAAGAACTCATGCCAAATACTGCAGAAGTAGTTAAAACAAAACCAAATGAAAATATCCTTTCTCTTGCTGCTGAGAAAGAACACCTTATTTGTTACATGGTATTTTCTTCCCAGTCTTTCAAAAACTCAGGAAGGCTTTAGAGAATACAGGAGGATGGATCCAAGCACAAACGTTTCTCAAATATTTGAAAAGCCAATGGAAGAGAGGAAGCTAGGAAAGGGTTAAACTGAAGGGCCAGGAACAAATGGAATACAGGACGCTTGAGATACACTGGTATCAAAAGTATTCTTAAGAGGCCTCTTTATGCATCCCAACCATCTCCTGGAGTTTTGCTACTGATTAAATAAAAACCTGGATGCTTGGACAGTCAGTAGCTCAAACTCTTGATCTAGACTTCGGATACAGCATTTTAAACCAGTGATCAGTGGACATTGATTGTGTTACACTATATTTGAATCTGCATTTGTGCCTTCATTCTCTGGAGCATTTTTGTTCGCAAGTATTGCTTTGCATTGTAATTTTTCACTTTTGCATATATGCTCACCTTCTCTCTTCATTGACATTTCTGTATTTACTGTTGTAAAATCACTTGCTTTACCAATGTCTTTTCATATAGTTTCACTTAGTTTTATTTCTTGATGTATATTCTCCAGATAAGACTGGAGAATTTGTCAATTTGTCAAACTGCTGGTTTCTTTTCCCTACTCTATTTTTATTTCTAAAACAAGGTCGCATTTTGTGAGGTTTCATTATCTGGGGAGGAGAGAGAACTATGGATATTAAAGAACATTAATCTCTGATGCTTCTGGATTTGTCATTTGTTATTCCAAACTTTTGCAGTACTAGGAGAGATTCCTTCCATCTTCAATGTTCTTGCCTATCTTATTTAATTTCAGATTTTCTCTGTTGAAACCATCCTGCACGGAAGATGCCAATGTCAGGAAGTTTCTTTATAATCCTAAGCTTTAGGGGAGCCTTTAACATTTATATTCAATGTAAATTATGCATACTTAAACACATGTTAATGTTCTGTTTCAAGTCAACTTTGTATTTTCTCTATCTTTTGTAAACAGTCCAATTTTATCTGAGTCTCTCTTTGATATCAAATTGTCAGAGGCAATAACCACATTGGAAAGTCAGACTATGAGTTTCTCAGTCACAGAAGAAAGGGAGAAGTTTTGCCTATGCTAATATTAACCAACGGCTTCCATTAGGAAACTTCATCATAACACAGATTTTGACTTAAGGATTTAAATTTTGGAGAAAGTAAAATTTCTAGTTTGCTTTTTGCTACCATAGACACTGATCTGAGAGAGTTATATATCTTTGAATATTGCTATTTGCATTTTTACAATGAAAAGTGAATTATTCAATTATCCAGACTTTCTTCTTACAGTAAACATTCTCCAACACTGTGGAAATTGAACCAACTTTTTCCCCTGAAATTATTTCTTGTTAGTGTTATTGGCATTGTAGTGCTGATATGCAAGGAAGAGAAATCACCTATGCTTATAATGACTCATCCCTTTGTACAGGAAAAATCCAAGAGCTGGGAAGAAACAGAATGTGAGAGAGGGAGGAGACTAAAGAAGGAAAGGAAGAGAGGAAAACACAGAGCAATGGTTAGGTTTGAGGGAACAAAGAAGAGAATGGGACAATGATAGGCTAGAAGGATGGAAACATTAGCATAACAGAAGAAAGTTGTGAAGATTAGCAAGAACAAGATGAGGGAAGACTTACAGAAGAAGAGAAGGAGAACACTGGGAATGACCAAAGGTAAGTATAGTTTTAAAGGTTGGTTTTTACTTTTTCAGTGCTTTGGTTTTGTTTTTTTGAGTTTTTTTTCTCTTGACATCTGAAATTAAAATTTGCAAGCTTCTTGTGTCCATAGGTATATCCCTGTCTGGACAGCCACACACCTACACATATGACTGTAAAGGGAAGAGGAGACTCAGTATGAGACCAGAACTAACATGGTAAAGCCAGAATCCACAGTATGCCCACACTGGCTTGCCTCTGCAATTTCAGCCCCTGGACACTGGACATGCAGCTGCCTCAGTCAATGTACATTGACACAGCACTTAGAAGAGTCCTTCTCTTCCAAGCAGGAACATTATTAATGAAACAATAGCAAACCCTGCTACACATATATTAACTTTCTTATGGAAGTTGCCAAGTACTGTGGATGTCTCTTGTAAAACACTCAGTATTCCAGAGGTTTAGGAGCAATATTGATTGCATCAATCAATACAACTTCTCTCTAAAAGTGGCGTTAACCTGATGTAATAGAAAAGGGAGGAAGACATAGGAGTAATGATAACCAAATATGCCCAATAATTTCAGATGTTTGATTTCAAATTCCTCAGGACTGATATTTCACGCTGTATCACAATATACCGCATTTGATATATTCTGTGGGGGGCTTGCAGTGGCTTCAAAAGATGAATCACTCCGTCAGGCCTGAATTGTGCATCTCCTGGGGAGCAGGGTAATAAGGCAGGGAGCCTCGGAGTTTCCAGAACAGCACTGGCTGCCTGAAGTGCTCAAATGTTCCTTCTCCTGCATCTCTTTGCCTTTAGTTCAGTTTAGATGTTGCAGCAGAGGAAGCAAAGTCTAGTAAAAAGCAGAGCACAGCATGTAAGAAAACAAAATATGGAATGTCATGGTTTGATACTGGCCAAATGCCAGGAACCCATTAAAGTCATTCCCTCAATCTCAGGAGAGGAAAAAAATAATTATGAAGGGCTGATGAGTTAAGATAAGGACTGGGATAAAAACACTCTAAGGGCAAAAGAAGTTCAAATTAAAAGGTATAGGGTAAATTTATTATTAACAGAGTCAGAGGAGGATAATGAGAAATAAAATAAGTCTTTAAAACACCTTTTTTCACCCAGCCTCTCCCTCATTCCCACCAACAGTGCAGGGAGACTGGGCGTGGGGGTTTTAGCCAGTTCATCACTCAAGCTCTTCTGTTCAGAGGAGTCTTTCCTCTGCTGTGCCGGGAGGTCCCTCTCACGAGCAAATAGTCTTCCCAAAATTGTTGTGGCGTGGGTCAGTCATCCACAGGGTGCAGATGTTTAAGGATAGGCTGCTCTATTATGGAAGCTCTCTTTTATGCTCTCTATTATGGGCTCTCTCTCTCCATTCGGGTCTTGCAGCTTTCTCTGGCCTCCTCCTGCTCCAGCATGAGTGCTTTTCACACGGGCTATGAGTGGATCTCTGCATCCCCCGTGGACTTCATGTATTACAAGGGGACAGTTGTTTCACCACAGTCCTCATCATGGCCTGCAGGGGAATCTCAGCTCCAATGCTTGGAGCACCTCCTCCTCCTCTTTTTTTTTTTCCACTGACCTTGGAGCTGGCATGTTTTTTTCCCTCACATATCATCACTTCCTCATCTTCTCTGACCAGAAGACAAACTGCTGCTCCTAAGTATCACTGCCAACAAGCTTCGCTAATTGAAAGATTCCTGCAGTGCCAAGAGGTTGATTTTGTCTAGGTTCCATGCTGGAGAGTCACTTGCCATGTTTCTGCTATTGGCCACGCGGCCTGGCCACCACCATGTCCGTGGTGGCTGCCACAGCTCGGGCACTATTTAACACCTCTCCTCAAGCGGGGTGCCAGGAAGGAAAAGCTGCTGCTGCTCTCCCTGCCCTTCTGCCTGTGGTGAGGCTGGCCAGGGATGGCCAGGCAGGCAAGGCTTGCTGTGGGCCACACCGAGATGGCGGCAGCCATGGGGGTGCACTGCCGCAGGCCGGGATAGCGGCGGCCATGGGAGTGCACTGGCACAGGCCGGGATGGCGGCGGCCATGGGGGTGCACTGCTGCAGCCTGAGATGGCGGCAGCCATGGCATCTCACCACCCTTGGAAAAAACTGCCCGTGTGCTGTTTTGAATTTTCTTCTTAAATATGTCATCAAAGAGGCGTTACCAATCTCTCTAACTGGGCCAGAAGCATGTCCATCATCAGAGCCATTAGAGATTGGCTCTGTAGGACATGGTGGAAGCTTCTAGCAGCTTCTCACAGAAGCTACCCCCTGTGGCTCTCCCCCTGTACCCCCCACTTCCAAAATCAACACAGGGTCGTTTGTAGTTGCGAAGTTATTTGAGTAAGTCCTTAAATTCAGTCTCAGATGCCTAATTCTGCTTTATGTTTGTACAACCTCTTTGCCAGCCAGACAAAGCTAATCTCCAGCCCTGTCATACTCAGCTGGTGACTCCCTATGCTTGGTTTGGACACAAATCACTTTTCATGGATCAGGCTCCATCCCTTAGAAGTTATTTGAAACTTGACCACAGCAAGCTTTGTCTCCTGGCAAGAGCAGTAGTCATCAGCATATTAAAGCTTATATTTCACTGTTACTGTCATGGGTATATAGGCGAGGGAATTCTTTAGTTATTCGTCTTTGAATAGTTACAGGATACTAAAGTCATTTACCCACCTAAAAAATGAATTAACCTGCAAGAATTATTTGTAGATAATTCGAGCATGTCCTGAGCCTGTAAACATCTTGCTTTTAGCATAAAACTGGAGGCTTTCAGCTTGGAGTCTGTTTAATTCTGTTGTTTGTAAACTTTGTATAAAACCCTGGCGTATTCTTGAAGGACTCACTTAGGAAAGGTAACTAGAGATGTGTTTTAGGCATTTATTTTAATGTTGATAATAGTTTTTTTGATAAAAAACACATGATCATCACTTTAAGTTAATAAAAATATAAACAGAGCATGAATGGTATTAAGTTTATAAACATACTGTAAAATGAGATTTTTAAATTGGTGGTGATTTTAGCTTTGGTTCAAACCAAAATCTAATTGAAATTTGGACCATAAAATTATGGGTAGAAATAACCACAGCGATGTCACAATTTGTCACTTAAGTGGTAAAAAAAATCAAAAAGGCTTAGGTCATGAGTCTGACCAAAACAAATTTCTATGTCTAGTAGAATAAACAGTTCAATTCACTACCAGTCAGCTCTTTCTCCAGAATGACAAGAGAGTTTAAATTCACACTCCTAAAGGTCAATTACACTTTTATTACTCTTAATATATGTAATTCATCTTTCATCCAGGAAGCTTGTATTAAGAGGAATCATTCAGGGTGTTTTTCAAATACATGCCAGAAGCACATTTTTCAAACACAGTGCAATGAATTCCCATTTTGTTTATAACTTTTTCCTTGGCAGTTTACTTCCCTTCATGAATGCAGATAGTTTGTACATTTGATTAATATTTTAATATGGTATTGTATCACCTGAAATATATGACTGTGGTATATTACTAAAATTCAAAATCCATAATAAATTGAAACTGTCAGCTGGTGAAACAGATTGAACCCAGCCTTGCAGTAATACTTCCATCCAAGTGCAGGTGACTCAAGGTCAGCAGGTAGTCAGGAGATGTGGGTGACACCATCATCTATTTCATTTACTGCCCACTGGTGGGCTGTTCTCCAAATATTCTTCTTGTTTCCATCTTAGAGGTGAACTATAAGGACATGTGCTTGCTCAGAGGTAGAACTCCAGTCCTGTTTGTGCTGAAGCAGTTCATAACCTCTCTCAGACCAGAACACACCTTCTCTACCTTGTCCTTAGCTCCTACAGTGTATCAGCTGAACTGGTCGGGATCCTTTCCCAAAAGAAATTCAAAGCTTTTTCCAAGTGTCATGGGATTAATTTGGTCCGATATTTCCCAGCCAATGCACCAATAATGTGGAGGGTTTATTTTTTCATTGTGAGATAGGATTAAAAAAAAAGAAGAAAACAAAAGCAGATTTAAACTTGAAAACACACAAGAAAAAAAAACTTTATTAACAAAGCTAAAAGAGGAAAATGATAGTAATGAGATAATCAGAACCAAATTCCAGATAACCTTTCTTTTTCCTACTGACAGTGCAAAAACAAAACCCATTACTTTTAGTCAGTTTACTACTTTTAAAAATAAACAGTCTTAACTTCAATTCACCTGGGGAGAAGAGTTTCTCTTGTTGTGCTATTGAGACTTTTCCCACAAGAAAACAGGTTTTCTTGTAGTTTTGTCACAAAATGAAAATAACCGTCCAGGAAGAAAAATTATTTTCTGCATGACAAAACCTATTTCTCTTATTATAGACTACATTACTTTT
>VZTB01017524.1:1066270-1093111 GCA_013397245.1 Thryothorus ludovicianus | reverse complement strand
AAAATCAAACTTCTTCCTTACTGACTTTAAAGGTTAAGTTTTACCATCGATTGAAACAGTTTTTACAGAGTCTCATAATGTTGAAAGGTTGTCCCAATCCAGATTTGCGCTGTAAAGAACTTGCTGGGTTCCCCCAATGCCACGTGGTTCTTACCAGCATCAAGTTAACTTTGCCTTGTTGGAATACTGGAACTGGAGGGAAAAAAAAATGCAACCGGTGTTTCTGCCTCTTTCTCACCTGCAGTAAAGTTAGTTTAAAGCAGTTGAGTAGGCAGGGTTTGCTGTGCATTATAGGAGAGAAGCTGTAGCTGCCGGTACCATTCTTCTGGCTGCTCCACGTGTTTGCTCCAATCTCCCAGCCACGTGGTGGTTCCTTTGTTTCAAAGTTGCTTCTAGTTCAGAGTCCTTCTTGGCTCCGAAAGCCTGGTGAGTTCCTGAGCAACTAGCAGTTCTCTCACCACCCCTCCGAGAAAGAAAGTTCCAACCAGGCTAGAGAAATCAAATCAGCCCGGGCCCAGCCATTCTGAGCAGGGCCGAGCCCAGGCCCAGCCGAGCCCGGCCGGGCCCCGCTGCCGCTCTCCGAGGCCGGAAGCGAAGTGAGATCGCCCCCTCCTCCGGTTTCTTCTTTTGTTTCAAAGAATGTGTCTTTACAAAAAAAACGCAGCAGTCTCATTAGTTGAAATGAACAGCGCCACCCCAAGACACCAAGTTAATTTAAAAATTCTAATTCCTGGGAAAATACCCTCAGGATTGAAGGCATATGTAGGTGTGTGAGGCATGCGTGTTTGTTTCCCTTTCCAGCACAGCTAGCAACACAGTAGTCAAAGTACTCCCCTGGTACATTGGGCCTGAATTAAATTGAGGGCTTACACTGAGACCTCTACCAAGAATTTTCACTGCTTGCTGGTTAAAGGCTTTAATCTTCTTAATTTTTTTCTTTTAAACTACAGGATGAAGACAGAGAAAAAATGGATCCAGGTGTTGGCAGCCACCAAAGATTTTGTTTTAAATAGATGCATTTTCCTGTGTGTTCCATGGCCCAGGGTATTGATTGCTCCAGACAAGATCCTCAGTAACATCAGTGAGCATGAAAAAAGTGTCTGTGAAGTCAATGAGCCAATGTTGGAGCAGCTCCTGCTCAAACAGCAGTGGAAAACATCTCTGTGCTGGCAGCTTGCATGGATGTTGTGAGAGCTTGTGCCTTCAGAGAAAGATATGGGAGCCAAACTAATTGGATTGACTTTGAAGCTACATTCACACTGAAGATAGATTTGCCACAGCAAACTCACATCAGCACTTTGGTGTACCTACCAAAGACCCTCAGACAGCTGAAGAGACTGTGCAAAGAACAGGGAGAGCAGCAGGAACAGAGGCAGTGCCCAGGATGTGCTGCAGAGGTGCCTCATTCTACACACCCACAGCAATAGCACAGAGCCTGGTCTGCAAAAACACAAACTTGTCTCTAAAATTACAAATAATTGAAGACTTTATAAACTCTTTTCTCTCCCCCCTGTTAATACCACTTTTGCTTCTATAATGTATCCAGATGATCTTAATTTGTAATTTAGGAGAGACTTAATTACTGTAATTGTTAAGAAAAGTTAATTTAAATGCTTACAGTCAGTGACCCAACATGCTCAATGAACTGCTAAGGTTGGGCAGAGAAGAATGTAATCTTAATGTACTGAATTCCTTTCCTTCAGGCAAATACAGGACCAAATGTTCAAAGCTGCTTCTTAAATTGCACATACAACATCTGAGGAGACTTCTGCCTACGTGTAAGAAACATGATTTGCATGCACAAATACATAATTTAATTTAAACATATCTACACATTATATTCACACTAAGAGAACAAGCACAAAAACCACCCAGGTAAACACTGCAGGCAGTTTTCTATGCTCTTTCACATAAATAAAAATAGTAAATATTGTACCATAATATTTCTGAGCTAGTCCTTTAGAGTACCCTGTGAAATGTGAACTTTGGCTTCTGTATCTACCCCCTACAGCTTGTGATCTGCTGGTTTGATGGAGCCTGTGCTTTCCTTCCATCAGAACTGTTAGGCTTAGTTTGACTGGCATATTTTGAGATTCTTGATTCCTAGGAATATTTGGAACATTGCTCCATATTTAAATACAGTTATAAATCACTCCCAGTCTGTTAATTTTCTTAAAATATTAGGAAAATCTTTCTTTGGTCTTGCATTTTTTGGTCTTCCTGCATATTTTTTACCTTCTTTCTTTAGACTTAAGTAGGCATTTGCACCCCCTCTGGGGCACACACTTCAAATCCTCTTCTCCAGGTGGGTAATAAGAGTGTTCTGGTACTGGAAGACCACACTCAGCAATTTCAACAACTTTGCCAGTGCTTGGGAAGACTAGAAAAAGAATTATTTGAATTCAGAGTGGGCAAAAGTTAGGCATACCAAGCAAATTAGGAGAAAAACCTTGTGAGGAAACCTTGGAGTCAGAGGAAAAAGAGAAAAACTGGGACTGGGAGCTGGATAGCAAGACTGGGAATGGAAATCGTGAAGCAAGATGAAAACTGAACAAGATTGTCGTGGAGGGGACATGGGGGCAAGACTTTGTGTGCAGGAACTTTGGGTGGTGAGAGGAGGTAGGGGACTAGGGAGGTGCATGGACTTGGGAAGTGGTGCAGAGGGCTGTGCTGAAGAGTGCAATGAAGTGAGATATTCAGATAATGACTGTACACAATGCCAAAAGAGGGAGAACTGAAGTGGCACTGGGAACTGTAATGCTGGCCCAGCATCAGTAGAGTTCATAGGGTTTTGCTGTGTACGTTTTATCTACGTATTACCAGAGGCAAAAATGGTGTTACAAGACATAAAAAAGTCCCAGAAGTCCTAGTTTATATTGTGAACAGTTTGAACTGCCCTTAACATCTCAATTTTATCAGAGTTATACTGTAGTACAACAAGCTGAAATGTAAACAGTCTGGATACAAGTAGCAATAACTAATTAGTAATTTTCTCAGAAGTGCCTCATCCAAAAAGCACGAGCTGTATTCCCATTAAATGCACAAAGAAATCTACTCTTCATTAAAAAAGCTGCCTTTTCCATAAAGCTCCTCAAATTTTCCCCAAAGCTCTAAATGTCCTCCCTTGCCTCATACCACAAATGCGGCAGACACAGCTACTCCAGTGAAATTCACGAACCATCGGGATTGTCCAAGAAAGTGAATTTTGTGAAAGCAAGACTGATGTGGACCATATCTCAGTTGGGGCTGCCAAGGGCCTGGGGTCAGGCTGTGTAGCTGTGAAGGTGCCCTGACACCTTGGGGCTGTGCCAGGCAGTCAAAAGGGGGGTGGCAGACCCTACACTCTGGCAGTAAATCAGCTTCTGCCAGGTAAGGTGCTGGCATACAAGTACAGCTACCTGAGCCACCTGGAGCTGTGAAGAGACTTCTGCCTGACAAGTGCTGGATATTTGATGCTTTAGACATGGCCTAAAGAACTTGGTATTATGGCATGAAACTTTCAAACACCAGGTATTTTTCACAGTTTTCAGTAAATGGTGTTCACTGATATCAGCAAGGCTCTTATCTTACACAGGCAGAAAGGCCAGCTAGCATCACCCATGTTTCTTGATCTCTGGTCACTGGTGAGTTGATCTTTTTAGCCTCTGCAAATTCCTACCTGTTCTTATCATCTCTTAACCACTATTTCCACCAATTTTTTCAATTGTGAAATTACTGCAATCAGCAAGTATTAATTTTTTACCTTACCACATTAAAGGTACAGACTGATAAATACACAGTCCCACATTAAGTCCCTGATCTACATAGGCTGATGATTAAAACTCTCTTGGGACCTCTACCAGTGACCAATACACCTGGGTCCTTTAGCCAGCACTCAATCAAACTGTGAGGCTCAATAACCCCACGGGAAAAAAAAATTACTAAATCTTAATGACTCTAGAGTCATTTCAGACCCTGCTATGCTCCCTGCCTTCAGCTGCTATTTCACAGAGGAGCAGACCTTGTGCAAGTCTTATGTCATTCCTGCCTGCCCCACTCAGAAGCCCCAGATACTGAGGGCATGTCAGATGGCAGTAAGCCACCTATAGTTAGATAAGATGAACTCACTATCAGTCTCATTCTTTCCTTGCGAATTTGTGGTAAATTTAAAAACAGATAAATTTTGTAGACTTGCAATTCCCTGGTGAGTGCTGCAGGAAAAGTCTGGGCCATACATACAATATTATGTCACTGTGACCCATCTTTATTTGTAAAGATGAAAACATTAGTCAGTGTGGACAGATTTCATATCTAAAAAAATGCAGAGTAGCTAAAAGTCAAGGTTCTATGAAAGACCTTCTAATTTCCAGTACTTTAAATTGATGTTTCATTGTATGACATTAATTTCTTCTGTAAATATGCTGGTCTGTTGGTAGATAGGTTACCCTTTTTCATTTGGTGTGATTTATTTATTCACTCTCCAGAGCCTAATTACATCTTCACTTATATATAATAAGTTTGAACTTTTTCCCTTGAAGACTTAACCTGCAAGATCTGGGGGTATAAAACTTAATCATCTTTGATAATTACATGATGGCACCCATGAAAATTAAGTTAGAACAGCTGCAAAATATGTGAAACAATGAGACTTATCTATATTATAGTCCTGATGAAGTCTTGTAGAAACTTTACAATATGCTTTATAGACCTTCTCTAGGGTACTATAATGATACATCCTATGTCAGATCCACATCACTGTAATTGAATTTTAGAAAATTTCTGTGATGACTCAAAAATTGAATCTGCTCCCTGGTGCCTTTTTTTTCCATACAATCTAAATCCTTTTTCCATTCCTCCTTTTAATTATGAAGGTGGGGAGACTACAGACAGTGTTACCAGTCTTCCTTGGCCTAGAGCCCTTTGCTTATGCTAACATTTTCCCATCAGAGATCAAACAGTGATTGCATATTGTGCAGGATGGGCTCAGGAAGTTTTCTACAACTTTACATTAGGGAGGCAAGAGACTGGTACCAGCAAACACTTAATTTCAACGTTCAAGCCCTAGCACTGCTCTATATTATCCAATTGCCTGTCCCCAACTGGACTCTACTGTGCCTTATGCAGCTCATTCCTGTGAGGAGATGTCATCCTCCCAGGGAGGGCTGACTTCCACAGGGCAACCCTCTCCTGGCATGGCTGAGCTCTGTGAATTAACTTTAGACATATCTACTGAACTTGGAACATATTGGAGGTTTTGGGACAGCCTGTAATACACCTTCGGTTTTGGCACATCTCTACTGACTTTGAGGAAGATCAGAGGGATGTTTGAACTTGGTGGTGTTCTGCAAGTGGTTGTTGCAGCTCCCTCTCTCTTCATCTCAATGTACTTTTTCAGGTATTTTATTAATAAGTGTAGACATAAAAACATGGAGTACCGATATGGTTTTTATTAAGCCAGCTTCAAGGACCCAGTTGACTGGAGTTCACTCCGAAAGGTGCAGCCAAACCCTTTTTTCTCTCCAAGCTAATAATGGATTTCAGTAACAGTGAGTGGGAGCACATGCAACAGTGAGTACATGGCATTTCTCCTGCTGGGACATCAAGTTTGATAGCTTTCTCTGGGCAGTGACTGGAGATCCCATCTTCTCTCTTGTCTCCAGCTATACTGGGTTTCTCTTTACCTCTCCACATTCAAGAAAAACAGTCTAAGTGTATTTAGAAAACAACTTCTTATGATAGGAAGAAATCGCCTCAGTAGGATTCTTTAACCGAAGCAAATGCATGTTATTCATTACCTGTCTCCTGTGCAGTGAAATCGTTTGGAGACACAAGCTCTCCCTTCTCTCTGTGTGAAATCCTCGAGGGACAGTGCCACTGCCAGGGCTGTTCAAGGCTCCCCACTAAAATCCATTTACTTCTGGTATAGAGCATAACAGATCTATTTGGAATAAAACATAAGGAGAATAGTTGCTTAACACAGTAGGATATTGGACTTTTACTTGCACTGTAGTGCCCCAGTGCTGTTGGTCCAGAGTGTATTTTGTACCTGTCCATGTCAAATCAATATCCAGTGGCTGCGTGAATTCCCATATATATTCAGGAACTGTCTGGCTGCTCCCTTATCTCTCCTCTCTCATGCAGAGTGGCAGAACCACATAATAAAACCTTTAAAGCTGGATCTGGTTGAGTTAATTTGCAACAATTCTTAAGTGAAACTAGAAAGTCCTCCCCTTGGTGCCTTTCTGGTTTTTCCTTTCTGCTGGAACAGTCAAGACAAATAATGATACTAAAATCTGTCACTTTGTATAAATTTTCTATTTTATACAGAACCACAATAACAATGCTGGGGGGAAAAAATTCTCTCTTTAAAACAATACAATTTTTGCACTCTTTTAGGCACCTCTGATCCTCTGCAGGCTACTTTCCCTCAGACCTCCTCTTCCCTTTTTTTGTTGTTAAAATGCAAAACACAGAAGCCTTTGTCACCTCTGTGTTTGAAGGAAAAGATTCTATTTCTGAGAAGAGCTATTTTTGCAGCTGAGCAAAGCATAGTTATGTCTAGACTAGAGTGGGAAATGGCAGCTGGCAAAGAAAACCAGAAAGCGCATGGCAAGTTTATTTTCAACAGCAATAAATGCAGCCACAAATGCACATGGTATGTCATTACAAATAATTTTTAAAGACTGAAGTTTTCACTTCATTCCCATCCTAAACAGTTTGTGATATTTGTAAGTATGCTACAGATCTATTTATTGTAACTATAACCATATACACACTATGCCAATCTGTATGACTACAGTAAGTGTTCAGTACATTTGATGAAATCAGGCACTTGGAGTACCTGCTGGTTTTCCACTATGAAAAGCAAATTTCTACATGTTCCAGAAATGAAACAAATACCTCATTCCATAAATACTTCAGTGAGTCTTACACTGTATGTATTACATTGGAGTTTGCCCACAGGAGACTGGCCTTTGCCTCTGGTACTAAAATGACAGATAAAGAACTTCAAATAAATAAATAAATCATTGATGAAGGTTGCATAATCAGTCTTCAAACTAGAAATCAAGTTAAATAACTATTTCTAAACCATTTTGTTCTACTGTTCTATTTCAAGTAAGCCAGCACTGTAACCTATATTCATTTTCTTGGCCTTTTATCCAAGACAAATCAAGAGAAGTTAATGTGTCAGATAATGGGCTTCAATAGTCTGGCATTTGATTTTCGTTAGTTTGGTTTTAATTGGTCTGTTGATACCTTCCAGAGTCTAAGGATTCTGGCAGTATAAAATATGCATTTTGTGCACTTTAGGTTTGCATCTTGTTAAGATGTAGACCTGAAAATT
This sequence comes from Thryothorus ludovicianus, assembly GCA_013397245.1. Classification (NCBI taxonomy): domain Eukaryota; kingdom Metazoa; phylum Chordata; class Aves; order Passeriformes; family Certhiidae; genus Thryothorus; species Thryothorus ludovicianus. The sequence continues at coordinate 1,085,787 of VZTB01017524.1, read as the reverse complement.
GAGTGGGCTTAGAAATGAAGAATCAGAGAATAATGCGTTCATGTGGCCTAAGGCTTGTATTAATTCAAAGAGATAGGACTGCAGTGTTGGGTGTGTGGTTATGCACTGTGGCAACCAGTGACAAGTTCTGTGGTACCCACACTAGAGGACTCCTTGTAGGTCTCTGCCCTTACATCATAGGAAGGGCAGAAATGTGGGGCAGGTTAAAGGACAGGCTTTTGCTTGGACCAGTTGCCCAAAACTCTGACCTAGGTGGTTCTAGGGTAGGAAAACCAGGTAAGGAAGCCAGGGGAAAACAGTGTGGACACTCAGTGTGGATGCTGTGCCATTACTCTGAGCCTCGTCCCATGAGAAGTTGCTCTGTGTGCAAAGGGCCAAACAAGCACGATGTGAGCTCTACATTCCCTGCTGTTGTCAAGACACTTCCACACTCAGAAGGAGATATAGGAAAAGTGAAGTGTGGCTGGTGCTCCGATTCAGCTTCTTCCCTCACTCTTTGTGGTATTTCCAGTGGCCTTTTAGCTGTTACTTTTAACAAGAACACACCACGATACTGTGGTACAGTAATGTGTTTTTCTAGTTTCATGGATTATATTTTGTGGAAACTGGTTCTATAGGTATGGAGATGGGCAGAAACCCCTCTGCCAAATTCAATGCCCTGGATGATGGGAAAGCTGATAAATGCTCTAGCTTTCATACTCATGATTCAGGGCATTGCTCACTAGACAAATGAAATAAAGAAAAGAGCTGTTCTGGTAGAAGGTAGTGATATACCCTTCAGTAATGAAGTGCCAACCAGCTTAGTGGCCAACTAAACATTTCTATGCTTCTAAACATATTCTCAGGAGGGAAAATGTGCTAATTCCAGAGTTCATTGATGGTACACATGGACTGCCTGTGTTGCACTCTATTTCTGGGTCATGCTGGAGTGCAGGATTTTGGCCCATACCAGCTTCCCATGATCCCTTCTCAGTATCTCTTTTGAGAGGAAAATGGATTTACTGTCATTTCTTGAATTTCAAAGCAAGAGATTTCTGTGAAAACAAACAAGCCATATTATTTAATAGTATTTAGGCTGGTTTTGTGATGCTTGACTAAGATACTACCTAACATCATATTTATATAAATCATTAATAGCTTGACTTTAGCAGATTCCAAGCAGTATATAAACAATTTCTAGGATTACGCCCTGAAAGTACGTTTTCTCTAGGTTAACATTTTAGGTTGATTTTGCTTATATAAATATCTGTATTGCCTAGATTACTGCATTTCAGGTCTAGCCTACGGAAACCACTCATAATAATGATTTTGCCTTTCATAATGATTTTCTCCCATGCACAGAGTTATTAAAAGGCAGATGAAGTATATTACAAGTCTTGTTACATTTCCTGTAAAGCCAGCATTATATATCAGATATGGAGAGATAGACTGCAATATAATTTGCTATGGGTAGCCTCAGTAATAATTTGCTGGATCTGTCCCTCTCTCCAGAGAGCCCTGCCTGCACAGCAGCAGCCATGCACCATGGCTGACACTCAGAAGTCCGTTCCTTCTGTGACAGACTTTTTTTTACCTTGCAGTTCCTACTCTTACAATACTAGCTGGAAAGGCATTTATTATGGAAAATGAGATTTAATTAGGTTTCTTCAATAAATCTTCATTGTCTCCCATAATTCCAGTAGATCCAAGTCTTCTGAAACCATTAGCTTTTTCAGAAAGAGGTCGATGTATTTATTAATTTGCCATGTATGAGCCTGTGAATGATAAAATAAGAAATCAGATGTATAAATTCTGCATTCTTCAGATGATGTTGTGATTGTTCTTTTCCTAATGAACTCTAAGATTTTTAGAATATCAAATATGTACGAAAAGGAGGATGGCAGGCTTTTAAACAGAAAAATAGAGAAACTTCCAGATTCTCATTTTTCATAATTTTTTTTTTTTAGCTAAATCAATTACTGTCAATAATAAAGCCTTTTTATTACCCCATCCAACCATGGAAGATTTATTTTAAATTAAATAATCTCCTTTGAAGGATGTTAATTTAGACTCCTTTACTAAATGAAATACTCAGCTATGGGGAAAAGGTAGACCATAATTTGAATAGTAAAAAATGTATTAATGCCACTAATTCTAGTTCAGGAGATACTAAAGTCAAAATGGATTACTGAAAGAAATAACTGTAGAGGAAAGAAGACTTATTATAATTTAAATTATGAAAAATTCTTAATGTCACTAATTCTCTCCCAATCGCTTTTTGTGTAACAAGTCATTTATCATTAGGATCATTTCAGTCAGCTGTGGTGATAAATGGGTGCTGATTAAATGAGTGGATAAAGCAAGGTTTCTAGTACTGTGTGTAAGGACAGCACAAACTGTACATGTATTTTCCTTTTGAGTTTTGGTGCAAAAAATGGTGTTCTTTTTCTTTCTTAGATATTAGTTCCCTGAACATGTGAAAGTCTGAAGTCTGGCAAACACCGGTCTCTCATACAAACTCAGGGACTCTTTTCCCAAGCACTGTATTCTGTGTCCACCCTTGTAGAGACTGTTTAATCCCACTGGAGGATATATTTTCATATATAAGGAATAATCTAAGCACTGTCTCCTACTTAAGAGGAGGAGAAGCATTAAATTATTTTCTATTGTTTGGCATACCAAGTGCATCAGGAATTCCTTTTTTTCTGTCTAAATGCCATGTGTAGAGAGAGCTTTGCAATTTTCAGGTTCCAGCCCATGACAGCTGGATGTGGATTACCTCAGTCTAAATCAGATCTTTGAAAGACACAGGGCCAATTTCTCTTCTCTCAAAATAAAATGGAGGAGACCTGCACAAGTTCATTTCCCTGAAGTCTGGCATCTGATGGAGTCCTCTGAGTCTGAAAGGAGAGGGGTTTGTCAAGGCTCAGCTATTAGGAGCATTGAGAGCTTTTTTGAACTCTTCCGAGCTCTCAGGTTTGTTCTTCATCAAAGAGCTCCATGTCCTTCCTAGCCACCTCTCACAGCAAGAACTGCAAAAAGAAAGAGAATTACCAGAGACAGATCTGTGATACACTGATAGCTGAAGAGGACCTGATGTTTTTCTGCTGCCCCTCTGCACCATCCCTTTACCTAATATTATTGCTTTCTGGGTGTCTGCTCATCACCTGTAAGGCATAAAGTGGAGCTCCTTTCTATAATCTAAATGCCTAACCTGCAACCAGCTATTTTCTGCACGCACTTTTCTTTGAGCAACTGGGAGAGATGGTACAGACAGGTTTTTTGATGGTGTAACATCCTCAGGCAAGGCATTAGCAGGGACATACACCAGCATTTTAACCCAGACCCAGACTGTAGTTTTGAAGTGGTGGTCTTGGTGGTCTCCACTCACTGCAGTGTGGGTTGTGTCACAGGAAAGCCACTGGGTGTGTGAATGGGGTTCCCTGAAACAGATTAAACCAGGTGTGTCTCAGCAGGACCCCAATGTGGTCCTGGAGATCAGACTAGCTGTTATCACCCCTAAATTGGGTCATGTCAATGGCAGGTTTACAACATCAGGTGTTTTGTTCTACAAATCTATATTTATTGAGATTGTTACTTGTTAAGGTAGATCTAGTTTGTCCAGTTTACATACTGAGAGTTAAGGCAGTTTGTGATCTGCAGTCAGAATGGTGCTGTCCTGCTGGATGGTTTGGCAGGGAGGAGCTGAGTGTGATCCCCATTCACAATACAGTGATCTACCTTGATGCATTCATGGGATATCCTGTGACTATGGGAACTGGAAATCACAGAATCACAGAATAATGCTGACTTGGAAAGAACCCATGAGGATCATAGAGTCCAACATCTGGCTCTGCATAGCACCATTCCCAAGAATCACATTGTCCAAATGCTCCTTGAACTCTGTCAGGCTGGTGCTGTGACCACTTCTCTGAGATGAAAAACCGTTTTCTAATATCCCCCCAAACCTACCCGACACTTCATGCCATTACCTCAGGCCCTGTCACTGGTCACCACAGAGAATAGATCAGTGTCAGCTTCTCCTTTTCCCCTCAGGAGGAAGTTGCAGACTGCAATGAGGTTTCTCCTCAGCCTCTTCTTCTCCAGGCTGAACAGACCAAGTGACCTCAGTCTCTCCTCCTATGGCTTCCCATCAAGACTCTTCACCATCTTCACTGCCCTCCTCTGGACTCTCTTTAATAGTTTTAGTATCTTTTTTTATACTGCGGTGACCAAAACATTCTCAATTTCTCCTAATTTTTCCTCTGCTGCATTAAAGGTGTTACAGTCGGTCTTTCCATGGCAGGAAAAACTGCACTTTGATTGAAGCCTCTCTTCAAGTCAATGGCAACTGAATTCAGTGACCCTGCAGATCCCATCCAGCCCTGTTCTCCACCTACACCTGAACATATGTCAGAGAAGAGTGGATGAAAACAATCTTGGAACGTAGATCAAGAACTAATGTCAATGCAGGGTGCTGGATTCCCAATTAATTCAATATCTTTTTCACAAATTACTTTGTGCGGTGGTCTTCAGCTATCTTAGAGAGCAGCCAGTGCTGACATCAACTCTGCTTTGCTGGCGTTGTAAGGAAACTGATCTTGAGACACAATCAGTGTCCATTTTCCCAAGTGCTTGGGGAGTTAAAAAGTTTGTAGCTGTGCAATTTCCATTAATTTTGTCTGAGAGTCTTAAAAAAAGTCCCTCCAACTCAGTGCTGCATTGTCACTCAAGGGAAAATGCCTGTCTTCAGCCCCATGATTTTCATCAGCACCATATAATACATCAGAAGGAGACCTTTTTTTACCCAGAGAAGATACTTCTGGAATTTAGCTCGCCTGACATAATGCTGCCTTATAGCATGTAGCACCTGGTAGTAGTGTTATGAAAAGGCTTTCCCCCACACTTTTTGGAAGTGGAAAATAGAGCCCTGCCTCCAAAAACTGTAATGACTTCATTTTTCTCTTCCTTAAAAAAGGCTTTATTTCTCCATCAAAGCACAGTTGTATTTTTATGCAACATGACAAAACACATTGGTGAATCTTAGGGACAATTTAATGCAGCTAGAAACTAAGACTTTCTGTAGTTAACCTCATTTTGTAGGACAGAGATTACAGTTCATTAGATGTCCCTCAAATCACTTTCAGCTATGAAAGTGCAAATCAGCTATGGGATGTCTTTTTGAGCCCCTGGTGGTACCCAGCCATCCTCTGAAATTATCTGGATCTTCCCAGCTGGCACAGAAGCCACCCTTCCCACCTGGTTTGTCCCTGAGTGCAGCCCTGCTCAGGCAGGGTGTCTGTCTCTGGCTTTGACACCACTTGAACTGAAGTATATCCAGCCAGATAGGCTCTATCTTCCTTTGCAAACCAGTCTTTCAGGTTGGGAAATTGAAAAATGGGCCATTTCCAACAACTTTCTTGTGATGGCAACCAAGGATAATTTTACATCTTTCAGTTCCTCCCACAACTTTTGCAGCAGGCGTGTGTGGGTCTGCCCCACAGATGTGGATCTGTGGTGATTTCTTTCCAAAGTTCTTGGTTTTCATCCAATAGCTGCATCTTGCCTGTCCTGCAGTGGGATACTCTCCAGTCTGACTACAAACCAGTTCCTCCCATCTAGAGGTCCATCCTGCCCGTTTACCAGTGTGATAAAGAGGTCTCTTCAATGCAGTGCAATGATAAAACATTGTTCCCTTTTCTCTATTTGCCTCTATTTCTGCTAGTGCAAACCCACTTTTTCTTCATTAGTATTTCTCTAGGAAATATGCCTTGCAAAAACCTCCATCTGTTTTCCTTTTATTCTCCATAGCCCTGTGGACTATTATGAACTTCCCAAATTCTACCATTTCATTATTTAACTGGGTATTAGCACAGAAAACAAGACCAGACTAGGCCCTGGGAGGTGATTTTCTCCATCACTCTGCCTGAGGCAGGATGATCTGTACTCTTGTTGTTCCTGGCATACATTTGTCTAAGCTTTTCTTAAAGCAAACTTTTATCCTCCCCAGGACCTTATTCCTCACCATATGGGAGACTGCCAGCAGCAATATTACCCTGGCTGTATTTAGCCCTGTGGTGTGCTGGCAATTGTACCTAATTCCCCTGACAGATATGAAGCCCAGGTTTACACAGCACACCTAAGATGTCACAGCTTCTTCACCTGCTGGTTTTTTGTACTGGTGGTTGCATCTTGTGTTTCTCTGGGCTATGGTACCTCTGAGATCCTACTTCCCCATTTGGCACACTCTTTGTGCTGAGATTTGCTAATACAAAATTGATTATGACAAAGTGGTATCTCCAACCATGCCCCTGCATCCTTTCTTTGGGCTCTGGAAAAAGGTCCCACCTGGGCTGAGTTCTGCTCTTCTCCTCTCTGGCAGACGCCCCTCTCCTTTTGTCTGCCATTCAAAAAATGTGGCAAATTTAGCTTTGAGGAGTCAAATAAAAAACCTGCTTCAGTCACTCTGTGTGATGGTTGTTCCTTCTTATGCAAGGTTTTAAAATAACCATCACTTCTCCTTTTGTGCAGGGTGGTTTACCCCAAAACCTTATACTGCTGTCTCTTTTGGTAAGCATCAGAAAGCTCTAACAAACCCTCAAAAGTCTCATAGTTGTTTTTTAAGGCAGAATGCACTTGATTCTGATTAAGGAAAAAATACTAGGCTTCTGCCTGTACCAGCTGTTCACAGGGATACACGAACATGCTGAATGATGGACCACCTCCTCCACAGCAGAGCATTTATTCAAGTTGTTGTTTTTGTACATGTTGGAAAACATCCCTCTTTCTCACTGTTGCGGGAACTGGCTACATAAGTGTCTATAGCACCTTTGGCAGAGATATGCTTCCAAAGGAGAGTCAGATTGTGCTGCTTTGATTTACCCAAAGTAGATTGAACTGCTGCGGGCCTTAGTACTCTTTGATTTTTCTTGGCATCCAATTCCTCTTAATACGTTTTCTCTATTACATATTGCCTCAAAAGACAGTTAAAAAACCCCCAACAATACAAATCTGTTTCTGTGAAAGTAGATACCAACGCTTCCTTCAAATTTGAAGCTTCCAGGCATCTGAAATTAAAATAGGTAACAGAAGGACACAAATTGAACCCCACCTGTCATAGAAAGCCCTCCCTGGAGGCACTAGACCTTGTTCTGCCTTTGCCAGGAAAAAATTCAAGTGTTTGGTGGTATTTTTCAAAGACAGGTGGAAGCTGATTTTTCAGTCTACTTCAGATACTTATGATATATTGGTGGCAGTGTCAGTCTATGCTGTTGTTCAACACCTCTCCACAGCTGAGAATTCACGTTCGGGTGCCTGCTATGGGAGAAATGCCTCACTGGTGTGCCCAGTCAGCATTTCAGAGATGTAGACTGATTTCTGTGCGAGCACAAACAAGGCTGGAATAGCTGCATGCTTGAAATGTCTCCTTTTCATCTGTACTGGTTTGTTCCAGTAGCTCCTGAGATCTGTTTTAACTACTGCCTCCTGCCTCCCGATTCTGCAGTGCTGAAGGATGCAGTTCATAGAATCACAGAATTGTTTGGTTTGGAAGGGACCTTAAAGACCATCTAGTTCCAACTCCACTGCCATGGGCAGGGATACCTTCCACTAGACCAGGCTGCTCAAAGCCCCATCCAAGCCTCTTTGCATTTTCTCTCACAGGTCTGGAGATCATCTGCATCTCAATATACACCTATGTGGACAGTGCATCTTCAAGAGTCACAATCTCCAACAGAAAGCTCTCCTCCTGTCTATTAGAGAGCTGATAGAACAGTTTTATATTTCAAGATCTGCATTCTGGCATATTAACATTTGTTAGCACGTTAAAGTCAAAGTAAAAGCAAGAAGCAGTAAAGCTTTATATCTTTTCCCAGCTCATTTTTTCAGAAATAATTACAGTAGTTTGGCCCATGTTATTAATATTACAGAGCTTGGTGATCCATTTGCACAAACAGGAAGTGATTAAATCAGTCTTAGCCCCATTATCATGAAGGTCACATTAACATTGCCTTTCCAATTTTTTGTTGTGTGGCTCCCTAAAACAGCATGTCATAGTATTGTTTCTTAATACTCACCCGACTTTTGGCCAAAATGTATAATTTTCTGTTAATATTTATTAGTTGCTATTGCTTACATGGCTATTGTAAACTTGTGTTTGGTTATAAAAACCTGAATTTTGTCCTGCATTAGCCCAGCATAAGTGAGTTCCTAGACAAATTTTTCTGAGAAAAGAGTTTATTAGATGTTTTGTCTGGGAAAAAGAAGATCTCCTCTCAAATTTATTTGCATCAGCATTTCTTCTGTGTGCAGATTTTTATAATACACAGTAGCCCTGACATCATGCAAAGATGGTGTGGAAGGGCAACATCATAGAGTCTGTAGTTTTATTGATTATGTTCAGTTTTAAATTATGGGATGAAAAACCTAATGTGCAATACCCTGGACTATGTAATTTATGCTCTGCAAATGAGTTATAAATGCTATTCTGCTGGGCCACATTAAAGATTTTTGCACAAGGGTGAATTATTACAGAAGGGCTAAGACACTATGAGCTGGCCTTCCAGTTATAGGCTATTATAATTTGGGTTCTCAGCAGGGAAATAAAGAGAGGAAAATTAGCACAGGAGAAAGAAATACTTATTTTTTGTATTTCTATTTTTGTAAATAAGAAGCTGGGTACAAACCAAGCATTTCTGCAAATGAAAGAAAATGTGTTTTGATTATATCCAAGACCTTTTGTGTTTCCTTTCCAGAAGTGGTGTAGCAAATAAACACTGATTGTAACGCTCATGAGGAAGGTAAATCCCAGAGAAGCCTGTGAAGAGTGCAGGCTGATTTGTGGAGGGGTACTCACACAGAAAACCCTGTACAGATAATCCCTCCTTTCTGTCCAGAATGAACGCCTCCACATAAACATTGCCCATAGGAAAATCACCCTGATGCTGGGCACTGAATAACTGACTAATTACTGTTTTCCAGGCAATGCATGTTTTACATAATTTCTAATATTAATGATGAAAAGGAAATAGCATTTTTAAGATTTTGCTATTACTGCCTTTGGAAGCATACTACTCTGACAAAACCCCAAAACCTTCAAACGTATCCTGGATTGCTTAATAGTGAAAAATTGCAATATTTCAACTTGGAAAGTCACTTGAAGCTTAACAATGATATCTAAATTAGTATAAAAACTAATTTAAAGTAATAAAAATAAGCACAGGTCACATGAACAGAAGTGAAAAATTTTATTGCCTGTTTGTTGAATCATACAAATCTCAGAATCTGCAGCTGTGTTTCCTGTAGAAGCAAAAGCTAAAGGTACAAAATCTTAAATACTTCCTAATACATTTTCTTTGTGCAGAGGCAGAAGTGCACCTCTCCTGTTTACTGAGGCCAGAGGTGATTCAGAGCTGCCACAACAAAGCACCTCCTCCTCTGGCAGCTACTCATGAGGCAAGAAGTGGAGGTTGTGCCAAAACTGAACTTCAGGATCATTTTTGACTCCTTGCCTTCTGCAAAACATGTAGGTAGCATCTCACTTCTGCTGAGGGTGACTTCCTGTTCATGGCTTAAGTGCCTGTTAGGAGATAGGTATTGATCTACAGGGAATTGCATTGCTGTGGTCTCTGCTAGGGGGAAAAAAACCTCCTTCTTCAACGTTATTGAGATGGCTCTAGTCAGTTGAATTTACTATTTCCTCGAGAGAGACTGTGCCCTTTCAACATGTCATTAATTTTCTCTGCTATATTGATGGAGTTTGTTGACTTTTACCACCTCATTTACAAAAGCAAGCAGTGACCACAACTTGCAGTTGACCCCAGCCAAAAGTAAGTGTTCAGCTTTGATAAAGGAAAAAACAAAGCAGGTAATTAGAGCTCTATATGAGGACAGATTATGTCTTGCCACCAAATTTTGCATGGAAGCTGAGTTATCATCTTTATTATTTCTGAGTAGAATATTTGCTGCTTTGCTTTAGAAAGCCAATCAACCTGTTCAATTTTGTATGCATCCAGAGAAGCTGATAGTTAGTGGAATATAAGTAAATAATTTTCCTACTTAGACTGAATTTGGAAAGTGTTTCTTCAGAAAACTTGGCAAACCATAAAGAGGATTCTTTTTCTTCTTTCTTTCCTTCTTTCCTCTCCTCCTAGTTCCACCTGGTGTTCCTGTGTGGTATTGTTTTCCTTAGCTACCTTCAATGTTAAGTAATTCATATCTATGGTGCTAAATACTTACAGGCCTCCCCTCAACCAGTTTTCTCTGAGTACTTCAGACTGATTTTTCCAGTCCACACAGCTAGAAAATATGATTTAGTCTGTAGAATTGCTTAATATTGGAGCATGATGTAAAAGATCGGCATCAAGAGGATCAGGGCACAAGGTTTCCTGGAAAGGTGAATCCTAGTGTGAACTGGAGACATTGCTGCATTTCTTGAGCCATTTCTTTTTATTTCCAAACTGAAGGATACAATTTATGCTATTTTTTAAAATCTTGTATCATGCATTAAATAAGATAACAGCATTTCTTTATATAATGAACTTTTTCTTTTTTAACTTTTCAATATTTGCCTATTGCAAACGCAGTGTTGATGTGCTGGAACTGTTTTTACCAGGCACTTAGAGAATGCAAATACTACAGCTTTTCTAGAGAGATGAGTCTGACTTTTAAAGATAAATATACACAGGAGAAGGATAAAAAGCATAGGAAGAAGCTAAATACCATGTTTCTTATTCCTCTTTTCTGGCACGTGGGAAGCAGCTATGCTAAATGACAGAGGGGAAGAGCAATAGCTGCAGTGAGTGAAATTTTGAAAGGATATAATGTGCCTTTGTAGACCTGACTGATTCCTTCTCTTCCTTGATGTGACATTAAAGTTAAAACACCACAAAACTGGTTTTGGTCACATCAAATCAGACACTGGATATGGGGAGAAGAAAATATTAAGCCATGCCTACTGTCCTGCCAAGAAATAAGTGCTGTACAATTCCTTTAAGCCCTATATTGAAGGCTGGCTGATATTCTAGAAATCAAGTCCTCACAAGATGTCCAAACGCTTCCTGTGAAAGAAACATCAAAAGATATCTCCCTATGTAACAGACCACAGTATAATCCTGACAAGTGTGCCCTTATTACAGCAGAATTTACCTCTTTATTTATAATTCATAAGTACATTATAGCATCTTCAGAAATATATTCTGCAGCAGGTAATCTAGTATGGGAAAACAAAAATGCGTACGTCTAATTATAAGTGACATTGAAAAGATCCTGTAGCAGCATCCTCCTTGGCACTGGCAAAGTACTGCATTATAGATTAAAACAACACAAAGACATTACAGTTTGTATAGTGTTTCACTGTTGCTGGATGTATGTTGCTAAGAAACAAAACTGAAACATCTCTTTTGAAGCTGAAGCCTCTCGTGAGCGCGCTGTTGCATATGTCGTAAATGTTTTCCACTTTAGGACGGATTAAATGCCAGACCAGGAAAAATAGAGAGGGCTCATTAGTCTTGCATGTTTTCCAATCTACTGCCAATGAACCTAACTATTACGGTAGTAAAAACTATGTAAGGTGTTTCAATATGTTCTGGGATAAAATGTTGACAGCTGCTTGTTTGAATATTAATAAAGTCTATTGAGTCATTCCATGCCTGTATTGTCTGTAGCTTGAAACTGTGAAGATTTCTTTGTATATTACATCTTTATGTTTCTAAGTACATGCCTGTCTGTGGAGATGGCACCTATTTCATCCCTAGAGATGGCACACCTCACCATAGAGAAAATTACAACCTTGTGCTCCATTAAACATCTATTTTGGCAGCATTGTTGGCTGCTGTTTCCCTTCTTCAATGTAAAGAAGTCAATGCTGATTGAAAGAAGACGTCTTCTCTCACATATGGTAATTAATCCTTATTCTTTCAAACATTTACAAATAGAAGTCAAAGTTATTCCTAAACCACATACAAGAAAAGTTAATTCTCCTTCAAAATAAAATTATTTAGTCAAGAAGTGTGATAGAGAAAAGAAGAATTTTACAGTGCACAATATTGTTTTGTGTGTTAACTGCAGATGGTTTGTTAAGTTGATCATGCATTGATTAGCTGATGGTGAAGCAGCAGTTTCTGCTGGCTGGATGTGCTGGTTGAAGTTTAAGGGAAACATTGACAACACAGTGGTTCAGTTCCTGCTGAGGAGGGGAGCCCTGGGTTTTTCATTTGCAGAGCTGAGAACCATGAGCCAGCTGAGGACACAAACACAACTGCTGTGCCTACACAGAACAGGGCAGGTAGGCAGATGGGCCTCCAGAAAAAATCTGGGCTCCTGGCAAATAAGTTTTCGTGGTTGGTTGCTGCAAGTGGAGTAATATTGATTAAATATTCATGGAGTAGTATTTGACTGAAATTGGAATTATTAACCATCCCCAGCTGAACACAGCCCAGTCCCCATGAGGGCACACAAATTCAAGGAATTCAGGTGTCAAGTGCAAGTTAACAGCAACTTGGCTTTTCAAAGCAATTGCAATGCAAGAAAATAAAAGAGATAATTTTAAATTGTTAAAAACCTGACAATTTGAAAGGCATAGATTAACCACAGCAATCTCTGCAACAGAATTCTATAAAGCAACTGTGCAGGCGTCTCATTAGTGGCAGGACAGTGATGAAATAGTTTACCCTCTCACAGTTGTGACAAGTGAATCATAACAGAGGATTAACCACGATGTTATACCTGGGCATGTGCAGCCATGCAGCTTTGCCAGCTGAGGTGTGTCCTCCTCACAGCTGTGCTGCATCCATAGTGAGGTGCCACAAGTAGGACTGTGATGAAAGCCAGTCTGTCACTCCCCTCCTTAGCTGGACAGTGGGGAGAAAACACAACAAAAGGCTCATGAATTGAGATAAGGACAGAAAGAGACCACTCACCAGTTACCATCATGGACAAAACAGACCTGACTTTCATACCAGTCAAATCAGAGTAAGATAATGAGAAATAACATCTTAAAAACCTCTTCCCCTCACACCTCTGTTCTTCCTGGCCTTAACTTCATCCCCAGTTTTCTACTTTCCCCCTTCAAATAATGCAGGGGGATAGGGAATGGGTCCGTGGTCAGTTCATCACACATTGTCCCTGTCTCCCTCCTCAGGGAGATGACTCCTCACACTCTTCCCTGCTCCAGTGTGGGTCTCTTCCATGGGGTGCAGTCCTTCAAGAACAAGCTGTTGCTGCATGGGTCTCTTGTGGGTTCACAAATCCTGCCAGCAAACCTACTTCAGTGCGAGCTCCTATCTCCACATGTCCACAGGATCTGCCAGGAACCTGCTCCAGTGTGGAATTCCCATGGGCTCACAGACTCCTTCAGGCATCCACCTACTCTGGTGTGGATTCCTCCAGCGATATCTTCTATCTGTAAATGGATAACTTCTCCACTGTGGACCAGTATGGGCTGCAGGGGTCCAGCCTGTCTCTCCATGATCTTCTCCAGGAGCTCCAGGGGAATCTCAGCTCTGGCACTTGAAGCACATCCTCCCCCTCCTTGTCCACTGACCTTGGTGTCTGCAGGGCTGTTCCTCTCACATATCCTCACTCCCCTCTCCAGCTGCAGTGGCCCAGGGTCTCCCCCTCCCTCCTCTTCAATGTCATCCCAAGAGCTCTACCACCCTTGCCTTGGCAGCAGTGGGTCCACCTTGGAGCATTGATTTCACGAGACAGAGGGGAGCCTTCCAGCAGCCTCTCAAAGGAACCACCCCTGTAGGCCCCCTGCTACCAAAACCTGGCCATGCAAGCCCAACACGGAGACTTTGACAGATATCCTCAAAGTTGCTGTTAATTTTACATGTGATTCAGTGGGAAGAAATCAGCTAACTGGAAAAAGTATTTTGGCAAGTGGTGTAAACTAATTAATCACTAACTGTAACATCTTTCTCTCAATTTAAAAAAAAAATAATTGTGTTGTTACAGGAAGAAAATTCAGTCATGATTGATGAAGACAAAAGAAATAGAATGTGGGGTTTTATCATCTTATAGAACTGTAAATGACTCGTAGAGACGGCAAGGAACTATAGTTCACTATACTCATGACTGGAAAAAGTTCCAGGACTAGGATAATATTCCTCTTCTGCCTTTGATGCCATCAAGCTCATTGCCACAAAGATTAAAAGCTCCATGCAGCATTCATGTCAAATCCACTGCAAAGAAGGTAGTTAGTTTCATAAATACTTGAGGCCCTAAAAAAAGTTGCCAAAAAAGCTGGTTTACACTTTATAAAAGCCCAAGGTGAAATACATACCCTAGGAAGGTTCTACAGTCACATTGGAAGGGCAGTGCCTTCCAGAAGGGCTGGATGTGTTGTAAGAGCTATACAACAGACAATGCCTCTGTCCACATCTTAAAAAAATCCTGAACTACCAGAAATGAGATAAAACCTGTCAGAACACTGCAGTAATTTGATACGCTGTCATACTGAGATTGGCAATGGACATTCTCAGAGGACATGCCGTTTTAATTCACAAGTTCATGGCAACAAAACCACAGTAAAATGCAGTAATTTTCCTAATGTCTAGAGTTTAAACATTTATCTGTCATTTTTATGGTAAAAATTATTTGATTTTTCTTTTTCAGCATAATTTTTTGCCTGTAGGAGTTTCATAAACACACACCAATTATACAGGCAAGGTGCGAGGGGGGGACAGGAGACTTGGAGGACAGAAGAATGGACACTGGGCTGTTGGGGAAGATCAGACAGGACAGCTGAAGTATCTGCCTGAACATCTGCTGCCATTCCACTGCAAGGTCACACACATACCTTTCTGACCTGTGTTCTACATGACAAATATGCATGTCAGGAGACAGCAGAGGCACATAGATGTCATTCTCTTCTCTGGTATCAGTATTGTGGTTAAACACAAGGTGAGCAACTATTTTCTCCTCAGTATTAAAATACTGTCAAGAGTAATTAAGTAACATGTCCTTGTTAACATGTCTTTTAAGTTGGCACTGAAAATAATCCAGAGCCCAAATGAGTGGATTTTCTATGACTGTCTTATATGGGGGAATCTCAGATACTCTCTCCAGATCTCGATGCAAGGGCAGGCTGTCACACGAATAATGCCAGGACAGGTATTGTAACAAACCAAGGTAGTTGGGTGCAGCGGTCCTATGACACACTGTGTCCAATTTTTTCAGCCTCTGCTAGCTCCAGACACAGCGGTCACTGAGGGACTGCCCCTAGGAAGCAGTGAAATCCAAGGTGCAGATATGGCACACACAGGCATTATAGTAGGGCTGATGAAATGTCGAGGAGAGGAGCAAGAATCAGGGTGGAGCCTCCTGTTTGAGCTCCCAGAGATCTTTACTTCCACACAGCACAAGGAGAGAACACCAAATAGCACTGCCTTGCAGGGGCATTTATACAGTAACAGAACAAGGGGTGGATATGTACATAAACCAATGAGGGATCAACAGGGGTGGAGTGAGGGGGGGGATCAGGCCACTTCCCTGGGGCCAATTACAGAAAACGGGAGGAGAGGACAGGTCACATGCCCCAATGGAGCCTCGAGATTTGGGTAACAACCCAACACGCCCAAGGGGTGGGACACCTGAAGGATTGGTCTGGGGTTGGAGTGACAGGGAAGGTTCAGGAAAAAGGGGCAGGGTAACACTGACTGATAGGGAAGGGACTACAACAAAAGTGGGGAAATACCATAAAGGGTAACAATTCACCCCTTGGGGCTGCCAATCTAGGGGATTGACACTAGGGGTAGGAGGAAGAAAGAACATTCTATAACAAGGGTAGGGTACAACTTAGGGACATAGCAATTTGGGGAAAATGTGGGGGAACACAGGGATGAACCATTAACAATTGAAAATTTAAATTACCAACAACAATGCACACTGAAACAGTCCTGCTGTAGCTTCTATAAGCATTTTCAGCCACCAGTCTGTACAATCTGGCTTTTGCCAGATGTCTCTATATACATAAAAAAAACTCTTTACGGAGCTTATTGCTAGGTTTCTACGTTGGAGGAGGATGTATATATATATGGACATGGATGGACAGATGGACAGACAGAAAGATCAGCTGATCTGGATCAAAAATCTTATCTCCAGTCAAAGGAGATAATGAAACTAATCTATTTTGCAGTAGTATTACCATGGTCTGACATTTGGTATTTTTTTGGGATTTATTTGATATTAGATATACCTGATCTTTCAGGTCAAATAAAAGGAAGAAAAGGCAGAGCTGACAAGTCCTCCTCTTTTTCCCCTTGCTTAGTATTAATATAACTCACTTCAGAAATTCAAGAAATGATTTAATTTTTAAAACTAAATGCAAATAAAGTAAGTAATTTAAGTATAACTGAATAATCATTTAAACATATAGAGAAAATGAAAAAAATGAACTGCTGTGCATTCCACCATAAGTTTAATTACATTGAATCAATCTAAAATAATAATGCCTATCATTCTTATAATACTTTCCAGGTTGGGAAGAACCATACAAATAGAGCAACTTGTTATTCAGTAGGCAAATGCTCCCTTACTATGCAAACTGAATAGTTATTGTGCTGTAGACTCTTAAAAGCAGAGCAAGCATACAAGAAAGAATTGAGAATTATTTCTGAATAATCAAATCCCATTTGGCAGAAGACTGCAAAAGAGTTGGGCATTTTCAAGAGCAGCATCCAAATACATGAAGGCCATGCTGAAGGTGTAATGTTCCTATACTGTTCTGAGAAAATGCCTTCAAAACCAACACAGATATGACTACAAACAGCAAAATCTGTCAAATCGCTCCTGATCTGAACTAAATAGCAAGACATCAGGCAGGGAAAAGAACCAAGAAAGCAGAATATCCTCTTTTAATTTTTAATTGAGACACTAAGTAGTACCTAGTACATAGCTGTAATTTAGGGACAACTACGAATGAAATCTTGGAATGCTTCAGCATCACTCTAATCTTTTCCAAAATATTTTGCTTTTTTGAATCTCTTCTTGTCTCTGGATACTCGTCATTCTTTACATCCACCATGGGAGTGAAGCCACTTCCACAGCCTGAAACAGAAATTGCGTATCAGCTGTCTTGTCAAGCAGATTCACCAAGGAATGTGTGGCAAAATATGCAGCCACATCCCTGTGTGTAAAGCAGCACCTCTGCTTGAGAACCGTGTTAATCACATTACTTAATTAGTTCACAAATAGTCACTTCACACTTATAATCTGTAGCTAGATGTTTTGGCAGCTGAGACAGGGAAATTAATAAAATCCACATTTGTTTAAAGTAAACCTGCTACATCTTCTTTATCTTTTTCCTTTTTTTTTTTCCATGTTTCATCTCGAGCTTCTGAGTTTCATCTTTTTTCTATTTCCAAACTTAATACTCTGAGTATTTAATTTCCTAATGTCTAATGTAATTTTCCCCATGGTCTCTTTGGCAAGAAAAAAAAGTATTTGTGATGATATTTTTCTCTTTCATTTCCTTTAGGCCTGGCCTGGCCTAACTTTCATTAAATCCCAGGTACAGGGACGCACACAAACACACACTAAACTTCTAAGTCTGAAAATGCTTCTCTTGACATCAAAGAATTAGGAGGTGTTTTTTCCTAGTTGGGGCCCAACTTGCAAGTTTCTTCCCCCTTTCTTAAAAATGTGCTTTTATTATCTCTAGTCCTTTGTGCCATTTCTGTATAAATCTTTGACTGTCCTAATATTTGCCTCCTTTCCTTTTTCCTTACCTCTTTTTCATGTTCACTTTTCTCTCTCCTTCTCTAGTTCCCCATTTCACCCATTCTCCTCAGTGTCCCTCAGCAATTCCTTCCCTCACTTGCAGTCCTCTGGGGTGGTTGGAGAGCTCCCTGACCTCCTCTCCCTCACAGGGATGTGATGTAGCTTTGTTTCTGCTTCTGTGATGACAACCAGCTCCTGTTTCAGAGGGTACTTTCCAGGGGGATTACAGCAGAGTCTCATTTTTAAGTGCAATTTCTTCTATTGAATAATAAATGCTTTGCACATCTGCACCTATTTTAAGCTGTCCCACTATCAAGGCACGCTCTCATCACCGTTGGGTGCTGGCTCTCCAGAGTGCTTTGCCTGCTCTGGGGCTATGCAACTGGGCATCTCTGGCGACAGGGTAGTTTGGTTGTAAACTCTGGAGCAACCAGAAGGAAGGAGGGATGAAAAGTGCCCCTCCAGCCACTGGAGGTATTCTGGTGTGTAACACAAGACTTTTGGCTTTTATGTTTTGACAGTGTTAAATTTTCACCTCTGGAGGAAGCAATATGAGGTGCTGAAACAATTATGCATTTCATTGCAGATTTTCCACTATTTCTTTCTCCTTCCTGAAACGCCTTTTATCATTAAAGGTTCTTCACTACTTCTTTTCCTTAAATTAACAGTTTTACTCCAGAGAAAGTCCAAGTCCTTGATACTGAATTCCACATTTCTCCAGGAATCAGTATTATTTATAGTTTAAAACTGTTATGCTTGGTATTTCTATCTGCAAGGGCACAGGTTCAAACCTTACTGGATGTTACTTACCAACAAATAATGATCTGAGCTCTGCCTCGGGAGCATTTATTTGGCTTGACACTTACTCCTTCTAGAATAGCAAAGAGCAGCAAGAGATTCATAGCTTTTCACACACTGAAATTTAGTAGATTTTATTATACAGTGTCTAGATTACCCTTATCACAACAGGTTCAATTTTCTGTGTGCATCGGAAGTTTACTGTAGAGTCATGAAGCTGACAGAAAGATTTTGTGCAGCCGTCATGACATGGCTCTCACAAAACCCCAATTTTAAAAGTGTCACTTATAAGAAGGATAGAAGGGCTTCTGCAAGCACTTGGATTGCAATTCTCAATTCCAAAAGTGCTAGGTTGCAGCACAAGCACAAGTATAGAAGAAAAGACTGGGTTAGGGGTTGGACCACAAATTAAGAATTTCTTTGCCAAAATTACAACGTATTTCAGTTGTATTTTCTGGATTAAGCAGGGCTCTAAATCTTATTAATAGTCGAAAGTTAGACAAAAGGGGGCTTGTCAAATGAAATATTTATATGAAGACTATGGCTTCTTCAGCAGCTTCTCTTAGGAGAAGCTCTGTGGGTAGTCCACACATGAAAGTGGCCGTATGTCATATTTTTAAACTTTCTGTGGTTAATAAACACCACGGATGTGTAACTCCAAAATGACAGGGTCTTTCCCCTTATCGCAGGGACTGACCACCAGCTCACAGGAGCCGGGCACATCCTGCTGCAGCCTTCCGGACGCGGGTACCGCGACAGACCGGACGGTACCCGGGAAGGCAGCTGGCTGGAACGCAGAACACCGGCAGGAAGAGCAGGCGCGACCCTCGCTGTTATTTCCAGCCTTTCGGCGCCCTCAGGGCTGGGTACGGTGCGTTCACAATGAAATCACAATTTCTGTGATTGTGCACCCCGGGGCACGGAGGGTGACGGGGCGAGGCCCCGCGCCGCGTGCAGCCGCGCCCGCCAGGGGGCGCCGCGCCGCCAGGCATGGCGGGGCCCGGCTCCGCTCCCGGCCCGAG
>VZTB01017524.1:776239-1065288 GCA_013397245.1 Thryothorus ludovicianus | reverse complement strand
GCCGGGGGCGGGCGGGCCGGGAGCGCGGGCGGGACGTCCCGCGGGCTGCGCAGGGTGCCTGCCCTCGGGCACCGGCGAGCGCCTGCCCCGCACTCGCGGCCGGCTGTTGTGGGCGCACCCGCGATCTAACGATGGGAGGCTCGGACGGGGATGTCCTCAAAGTACTCTGGGCGGCGGGAGCGGCCGGGACCGCCCCGGGACACCCCTCTCTGCGTGTTTACACTGGCTGTGGGGCAGCTGCTGCACCGACGGGCCCCGGGGCCGCCCCCGGTGCAGCAGAGCCGGACGTGGAGTTACGAACACAGAGTGCCTCGAAAGCGCTTCTGTCCGGCGTGTCGGGCTGCGCCAGGTGCCTGTCAGGTGCCGCTCCCAGCCTCGCTCTGCCTGCGGGGGGAGGTCTCTGGAAACGCTCGGCCGGTCCCAGCCCGGCGTATTCCTCCAGCCCCGCAATTTCCCCCTCCGCTCTCCGGGCGCTGCCGGTGCGATTACAGCCGCACAGAGCCCTCCTGACAGCCGGAACGGAGCGGGGTTGGAAGCTGAAGCTTCCCCTCTCAAGGGAACCTAATTTCATTTTTATGTATAAGGTGTGTGATTTATCGGAGGCGAGTACTGCAGCGTGTGCATTTATTTATTGAACTCTTCAATCGAGTGCCCCGTCTCTCGCCCTTTAAAGTCCATGACAAGGGTTTCATTGGCTCGGAGGGGACATGATCAGTTCCTCCCACTGTTCTGTACTGCTCTTTCATGCGATCTGATAAAATTTTCTCTTGGACCTCTTCAGGAGACTTGAGAATGGAGACAGTCTTAAAACTGTATCACTTTTAATGTTAGATATAAACATACTGGGTATGTTTAATTGTCTTTGATCTTTCACGAAATGCACTTGAGCTGTAGTTTAGTGTACAGGCTTTTGATTTGAAAAGGTCAGTATAGAGATTCCTTGTGAAGTTGTATTGCTATAGTAAATGTTTCAATTACTATTTCCTACTTTTTTTTTTTTTTCCAAAAAAAAAACCAAAAAGCTAATAGACCTGTACTGATGTTTCAAAGATTTTCCTATGGGAAATGATGGCAAATGCCATACACTGTTCCATAAAATTCACTTCTGGAGTTAGAATTGAAATATGCTAGGCAGTATTTCTGGAAGTGTAGATCCTTTATTATTAAGCCGTAGTCTTCAATGAGCTTCAGGTATTTAATAATGACATGTCCAATTTAAAGAATAAAGGCAATGGAATTCTGCCTTGTGCTTTTTTTTGCTTTGTTTTTCAATTTAGCTTAGTGCTGTAGCTTTGTCACGGCAGACAACTTGTGTCTTCTTAGTTTCATCATTATAGAAAGGGAAGTTTGCATTCTTTAGGTAAAATATCCTATGGTCTGGTTTGAAGTCCAGGCAGGTGTATCTTGTGGGAGGCAGGGTCTGCTGGTTACACCCGCAGTGTTTGTATTGGAGGGGCAAGATCTTGAACCCTCACTAGGCTTTTGTGACCATCCAACAAGAAAACAATCTCTGATTATCAAATCTTTAAGTCCTAGTCAAGCTTGCATATTACACTGGTGTGCACATGTAAGAAAACGCTTGATGGGGAAAGCTTTTTTGCAAATTTTTGGGGAAATTGAATTTTCGTTATTTTACCATAAATTGACAGGCTTTTAAAAAGTTGCTTCCCTAACCATTATTGCAGATATCCTGTAATAAATAAAAACATATTGCATTTTATAATTTTCTGTCTTTGATTCCATAGCACTTTGGTGAGCTTTGGCAGTTCTGTTGCTCGTTTCTGTGAGGGTTGTTACCCATTTGAATTTGACAGAAAGCAAAATTACACGACTTGAGAATCACTTTTTGACTATTATGGTTAACAACTGTGATTCTTTTCCCTTTGCTGGGGTTAATGGGTAATTCTGGGGCAGTGGGTCTGCTGGGACAGAGTGGGTCTGTGAAAGTGTTTGCTTGGCCTTTTGACTGATGGCACAATTTTATCCTGGAAATCAATATAATGTGCTTGATCCTTACAAGGTTCATTACAGTGAAAGAAAGTCTGAACTAATCTGCTTTTAAAAAAAGCAGCAGGGGAGAATAATCCTCCTTGGAGCCGCTGATACAGCTGATTGCTGAGCAGTCCTGGAGACAAGAGTGCAGAACCTCTCTCTGTACTAAACAATAGATGGTACAATCCAGGCTAGAATCAAGCTTTTTGAGGCTGATATGAAAAAGAAGAATTACATTCCTTTCTCTCTTGTGTTAGTCTTTGACAGCTCAGCTGCCTTGAAGAAAGCAGAAGTGATTCTATGTGATATATGTATATTTCAGAAATTGCTGTAGATTTGCTGCCTGGGGCTTAAATGCAAATTACATTATTTTACTAATTATTACCTTTCATTTTAGATAACGCAGTATATAAAATAGGACATACCATTATGAGCTTTTTGGTTAGAAAGGAAACTGCTGATTGTGAAGTGTAATGGCAGAGAGCCAAGGTCATTTCTATCAGACTTCAATCTTGCCCGGATCCTTGGACTGATATGTTAGAATCACACCAGGGATCTGTTTCTGTGAGAGTTTTAATTAACCTTAGAAGACAGAGCGGAGTCAGCCTCTGTGTTGTTATCATGCCTGTATTTTAATTCTTCACCTCATACTGTACATAGAAGTCTTCTTTGCGTAGATGCTATTTTCTGAAATCAACACATGTTGTCCATCACTAGGGCAAAGCTCTGTGGAGTTTGTATTTCTTTTTCGGGTCTCATCGGGTCTCTGGTCTTTCTTTTCCTGTGGTTTGTCACAGATTTGGTCTGTACAGGCTGCTGAATGCCAGTGTAGGACAGACTGAGCTGGGGGTGAACTGGCACTGGTGCAGTTTCTAGACTTGTCCAAGACCATTCGTCAGAAACACTCCTGAAATAGTGTAGGTGTTTTGAGATACGTGGTACACATCTTCAGTATGAGAGATCTGGAAGTGGTGTGTACCTACTAATACAGGATTGAACAATATTTGGGATTCTATCAAGATATAATGGTGTGACCCAATGCCTTTGTTTCAGCCTGTAAAAAACCAACAGTCTTGTTCTAAGAGATATCGCCTGTATTGAGGCGTTCACATTAAAGCTGTGTAAATGCAGAGTATGGTATTAGACGTTATAAAAGGGTCTAACTGCTGAAAGAGCACACTGGAAGAATGAAGGAAAGGAAGTCAAACAACTGTGTGCCCCCCCCAGGGAATAGACAGGAGGCTAAGAGTGGTTTATAATGGTAGGTGCATTACTCACAAGGTTATAATTTATTGGCTCCTCTCTTTCCATTACCACTGTCGAATTGCTTGGGGGATTCAGGTTCTGTCAAAGTAAATGGCTCCCTTAGATTGTTGAGGCATTATGGTAAATCTGCCTTCTTTACTGACTGTGAGGTTTGGGGTTTTTTTTAACAATTATTGCTGTTTATCACTTAATTTTTTTTTTCAGGAGTTCTTAAGATCTAATAGCCAGCTAAGTGCATGCAAGTCTTTAGTGATTTCCTCCTAAACCAGGCGTCTTCCACTCCAGGTGCAAAGCTTATTGCTTGTTTGCTTAGAATACAAACTGAGAACAACATTTGCATGAAAAAAAAAACCAACCTAGTAAAACAAAACATGTCTCTCCTTTTTCCCAGAAGAGAGAACGTGGCTGAAGTGATGGATAGGGATGTGGTGCATTACCAGATGGGGTTGTAGGTACCGGTGGAGAGTAAGATGTGCACATAAGGAAAATGATGTGTCAGCGTGCCTGAGCAAAGTGACGGATGGGCTGCACTCCCGTGTTGCACGGGGTGCATCTCCTGTGTGTCAGCTTTGCAGAGCTGTTCCACTGCTCAGGAGGAAGGCTGCCATTTGTTAGCCCTTGGCTTCACGCAAGTTTTGCAAGCAGAGGGAACAGCGCTAATTTGCTAAATAATCTTTTCAGCTACTCTGTAGAAATTCTCCGAAAGAGACTTTCTGTCACTTTTTTAGAAGTTCTGCCTCATCCTAGACTGGGTACAGTGGATTAAAGGAGTAGACCTCACAGTATTTCTCCGCTCCCCTATTTCTTTCCTTTTTGGTTACATTATCAGGTGAAGATCCCACCCTGGATTACGCAAGAGGAGGCAGATGAAGTCTGGCGTTTATGTGCATTTATGCATATTACAGCAGGAGAGGATTGTGTAGGGGACACACTTTGTCTTGGGCAGAGGGTAGTCTTCAGCTTGCCTTTTTAATGGTCAGCCTTGCACAGACTGGAGTGCTGTTCAGCAGTTTGCCTTGTACATAAACCCAGGGACTTACCTTACTTTTGTTCATTCTCTTTGATTTATTTGCTTCTGATGCTGTAGTTTCACTGATCAGCCCTTGAACTTGTCATAAAGCCGTCCAAAAAGGAGTGATGTTCCACGTGTCAAAGGCTCTGATCTTGAGGATTTTCTTTTTGTCTGGCAGATGGCTAAAAATGTGTTTTGACACAGGAGATTAACTACCATACTAAAGGGTATTGTGAAAAATATAGCCAGAAGTATTTAAAACTCCTGAAGCTGTTCACAGAAATGAGTGAGCATAGGAGAGGGGATTGCTGAGGGGCTGTGTCAGAAAAATTCATCATCCACTGAGCACTTAGACTTTCCAGAAAATGTGCCATTTGCAGGTGTCATCTTCATGTCCATTATGTTTTCCAGAAATGAAGTATTTTTACTCATGATTTTTTCTGCGTGATGATGTTATTTTACTCTGACTGTAGAAAAATGTGTGATAGCCCTGATGTGACCAAAGGGTGCCAGTGCTGACAGTGGACTTTTTCTTCTGAATTGGGGTAGCCAGCAGCAGCTCAGTCACATCTAAAAAAATTGTGGGACAGTGGAGAGGGCTTGTGCCATTAGCCCCTGACTCTCCCTATTAGTTTTTTTCAGTGTGATCTGCCTCTGTAGGACTCCTCTTGATGTCAAATGTGAATGCTAAGTTTAATCCCTGCACGTCATCCTTCTGAATGATTCATGACGAACGCTGGTAACGTTTAGCGTGACAGGGTTGCATGTTCAGTAGCTGGTTACTCAGACAGATGGATAGGCTCGCTCAACTCAGCCCTAAAGATCTTGTGCACGTTTCAACCTTGCCAATTTTTGTCCAGCTGCCCTAAAGCTCTGCTGTTGTTTCAAGGCACGTGCAGAACATGGTCACTGATGTCTAGCCAGCTGCATGACCTTCCTGGGCTTCACATTTCCCAGTTGAAAACCTGCCCCAGTAGCACTAACCCACCCTCATGAGCTTCTCAGTCTTCTGAAGGAAACTGCCCTACAAACACGGAATTTTATTACTAGAGAAGCTGGGTTTTGGGAAAATCAAGAAGTGCTGGCTGTATACACTGAAGCTATGATGGTTGTTTTCTGTCGTTGTGTGGGGTTTGGCAGAGATGCTGCACTTTGTTTGTGGGGAGCTTCGGCGCAGGGATGCAGCGATGTGTGCTGCGTGTGGACTGTAATAGTACACTGTATTCCTTGTTTCTAATCTTATCAGTTTGTGTTCAGGCAGACTCCTGGCTCTGGCTGGGTGCCCAACAGGTCAGACAGGCTGCAGGCACTGGCTGGTAATGCTGGGTGCCTGTACTTGCAGGTCAGGGGGAGGCTACGCATGCTCTTTCTAGTTTAAGCTGTGTCCATACGATCAATAAGCTGCCACATAAAGTGCTACAACAATATTTTATTTATGCCATGGAGGATTTCTTTCCCTGAGATGGTATTTTCTTGTACTGTAGAGTTATTTTTGTCTGCTGTTTCATAATTTTAGCTTAATAATCCCATTACAATTTGAACTTGAAAAGGCTGGGTAGTTCTTGAGTTTTGCACTGTTGTCTTTATACTGTCCCCTCTAATTTCACTATTCTGTTCAATATTTCATGCTGTTTCTCTTAAGACACAGTGCTTAAATTTCTGATAAAAACCATATTTACTCTTGCACTTATTTCAGTGACCCACCTGAAATATCTTCAGCTGTGAGATGGCACTTGTTTTCAAAGCTGTAGATCATTCTTTCTGAGAAGCCTTTCCTTCAGCTTCAGAAGTCATTAAAACTAGTATTTCACTCTGATTAACATCCTTAAGCATTGCAACATTGTAATTGATGATCTCTAGAGCACTGGATTCATTCAATGTTCAGGGACTTTGTGACTTCTACAGATCAAAACTGCTGGGGCTGCACACGGTTTCGGCTTTCCTGCATTCACTCATCACATATCAAGCTAAATTTTTGCAAGTATGTTCAATGCAGTCTTTTTAATATCTGATATTTTACAACAGGTTCTTCCCAATCTGCTATGAGCTGTCATGGGAAGAACCCAAGATCAGTTCTAATGGGACATGAGAGCCTGGACAGAGATAAACTGCAGGATTTGAGAAAGTTGCATGACCTTGGCACTGCCCAGCTCCCACAGCAGCTGTGCTTCTGCAGCTGGGGAGGGAGTGACAGGGAAATACAGTGCCAGATGAAAGCTACCTCTTTATCTCTAGTCTTGCACCAACCCAAACTGCTTTAATGACAAAAGCCTCTTGCTTGGAGCAGCCTGATACTTTGGCTGGAAAGTTACTGGTCTGACCATTATGCAAAAGTAAAAAGGAAAAAAAAAAGAGATAATTAAACAATGAGAAGAATTTATTTCTAGTGCATGATGCAGATGGGCTTGGGAGCAGGTTCTCCCCATGTACCAGTCCCATATCCTCTTTCTTGTACCAGTTTGGATTTCTCTGACAGCTTGAGCCATGCCTTTTCTTGACTGTATGGGATGGTGGGGGGGGGTTGCTGATGTGTTTTACTCACTTGGCTCCATTACTGTCTTCCTCAGCAATAATGTTAAACTTGTTACCTCCTCTTTGTGGGAAGTTTTGCTTATGTTGCTAGAGGATTGCTGAAAAACCTTTAAAATTGTTTGAATAGCTTTAAAAAGAAAAACCCAGAGCATGTGCCTAATAATTTAATCTAATTGCCTTTGTGTGTAATTTGAACGTTTTTATTCCGTTAGAAAGAACAAACATTAATTTAATGATACATGTACATGAGATGGCTCTTAGGGGAACAACAGAAGGAGAGAGTATTACTTTTGGTATTAAAAAGACATTTTGTTTTCAAAAGCAGAGAGAAAAATGTAAAACATCTGGAATTAAGAATACTTTCTGCACTGTCCTTTGAACATAACATCCATTGGTTCGACAGAACTTGCAGCTTGTTAGCTGGGGTGAACTCAGGTGATGGGCAGCTGGATATCTGCCCAAAGGAGCTGATGGAGCTCTCTGGCACTGGGCTCTGTCTTTCACGTCTGTGGGCCAGCCATAGAGGGGTTAAATAGTGGAAAAACTTGCTTGGCTTTGTCTTCTGGCACTTTCAAAGCATGGGTTGGCCCCTGCTGAAGTTTGGCTTAGTGTCCTGTCGGAGTGGTTGGGATTTTTGGTGCAACTGGTCTGTTTGCATGTGGTTGACCGAGGGCAGGGGTTTCTGAGGGACGCACAACCTCATGAACACTTTAAAGCTGTTTCTGCAGCAGGTCTCCATCTTGTCCCATTTTGGAAATGAGAGGGCTTAACTGTCTGGTTCACAGCACTGGGTGCCAGGAGGAGAAGGAAGGCTGTGGGATCTGCTAATTAAAAAAAGGGAGAGATGGAACTGTTTTCTTTCACCATGGTGTTTGCATAATATAATTTGACTCAGGAATGTTGAGGAATTTTTGTCTGCTTGCAGTGGCAGTGGGACAAAGGTGCAAAACCCTTTCTTTCTTTGCAGCATTCAGCCTCTTTTTCTTTTCTTTTTTTTTTTTTTTTTCCAAGATACCTTAAGGATTTGTGGTAGGGAGGAATTTGTCCCTCATGTTGGCTGTCAACAGGAATATGATTTATTAGACAAGTGAAACTAATGCTGTATATGGTTAAGGAGTGCCTTTCTGTGCACAAAAATGGTATTTATGAGAAGAGGTTGCTTCTTAGTCAGTGCTTAGAGTGTCTTTCCACTGCTACAGCAACAAGCACAAGAGTCTGATTATTCAGGCAAGTTAGCATTAATTTTTTTCCAAGTCTTTTGAAAATCTGATGCAAACCAATATGAATTTGCCATTGCTAATTTTAAAGTGGTCTGCTTGTATAAGATAACAAATCCCGGTTTTATTTTAAAGAGAAAGTATTTTAACAGAAGGCTGGCAAGATTGTTATCAAAATGCTAATGATCATTTCTCCTACAGTCTCAGTTATTTTCAGAGAGAGGACTAGAATAGATACATAATCTGAATAATATTGATTTTAATATGTATTACTGTCTCATTAAGCTGTTACAGCCTTTCCCCTTCTGGACAAAGGTTCATTAATTGCTGCAGTTGATGCATCATTAAAGTGGGTTTAGGTGCAAGATGAGTAGAGGGAAAGAGAGATCTAAAATGTTGACTCTGCAGTAGTAGATGGACCTTTGGGTTAAGATATTATGTCCATAACCAGATGAAGGGGACACTACTGTGTTTGATGTGCTGCCTTCTGATTGCCTTCCCTGCAACAGCCAAGAATTCAGCTAAACACAGGCAATATCGTATTTACTTTCCTAAATGATCCTTTCAGTAAATATTATTGAACATGTTTATTTGTGGATTACTTTCGGGCCAATTCCATTTAAAAACTCCTCTGTGACTTACTATAAAAAGACATGATTTTATAAATTTACTTTTTAATTTCTAAATTAATTCTGAAACAGCTTTAACAGATTCTAGCAGGCTGCCTCTTTACTGGCTGCCTTCATATGTGTTTTGAAATGCTTTCATTTCAGCTTTTACCAGGTTTACAATATTATAAGCAAATTACAATATAAGAAAATCAGTATATTTTCATTTCCAATAACAGCAATAATTTATGAATTTGTAATTATTTTAATAAACTAGAAGGAATTAGAAGGAAGATTTTTTTTATTGACTTCAGCTTACATTTAGTTGTCTAACACGATACACACAAATATAGGTATGTATACTATAGATCTGTATATCTATATCTATCTATATATCTGTATTTCTGAATGTATATTTTTAGATGGGCCTGTTCCATACATTTTCCTGTCCATATCTGTGCATTATTTTCAGACATGGGTATGTGTTGTGTCACAGCGCAGCTGCTGGTCTGGCCACATCTCTGGACGTGTGCCCATGGGAACCCCTGTTGCAGAGCACGTGTCCTCGAGGGATCACAGGAGTGCCCACATGCAACCTCCTCTTGCACCCCAAAAACACAGATCTGTGCTTGTCATGTGAGGGAGAAGGGATGTCCAGCAAGGGGCTGGCTGGAGAGGGTCCTGGTGTGCTGCAAGGTGCCCGTTCCTCGAGGATGCTGATGCTCCTTGCTGAGCCTCCTTGTGATTTCATGCTAAAATGTCACGAGATGAGACACAGAAATAGCACCGACTTTCCTGGCAGAAGTGTGATCTGCAGCATGTTGAGTGGGCACGATGCTTCAGTGCTGGGGCTGCTGCTGCTCGGCCAGCTCTGTGCAGGGAGGGTGCAGCGCTGTGGAAGAGGCAGGCGAGGACGCCTTTGTGTTCTGTCCAGAGCATCTTGCATTTCAGCCAAGAGTTTTTGTGTGGAGAGCCTCATTCTTTTGCATATGCTCTTCCTAAAACAAATCATAAACCCCCCTGGGAGAACAGAGTCATACACATACGTCATAAAATACAGTAAAATAGTAGTTGACAGCCATGAGATGAAATTTTTTGCTTATTCTCTTCTGCTGTGTAGGTAATTATGGTTTTAGATCTTAGTGGGAAACATTTGATTATTTATATTTCACAGTCATGCAGCAATGTAAAATCTGAACCAGTTTCACCTTTTTAACAATTAGTACATTTTTTGGTAAAAGGAAAGCATGTTACTTTTGATTTATATTGCAGAAGGGAAAATTAATTTTTTCCTAGTTAGAGTTTTATCTATTCTTTTGATAAACACAGGACTTCCTTTTATGTGCAGTTAGTCTCACTTCTGCCTGAGTGTAAATTCCATGATGGTTGCTACTGTTAAAAATAATTCAGCGCATTTTTAAGAAGGGACTGTGGAGGTTTCATGATCTGTAATAATGTTGTTTAGCCAGGGAGAGGTTATTTTATGCTTCCTAATAAACAAGAACTCAATGACAAGGGTTGAATGGCAAACTCCCCCTCATCCCTGGCTTCTAAAACCAGGAAGCAAGTGGCTAAAGGGAAGGTTGGTATCTTCCTCCCTTTGTCTTGTCACCAGCACATACAAGAAGTACAGAGGTGTTCATAGCCACAAGATATTCAAGAGCCACTTTTGCTTTCCAGTTTCTGCAATTTTGATGTTTGTTATTATGAATTTTGTACCGTTGAAATCGCTGTTGCTAAGAATTGGTTTTCCCTGATATATTAAAAATACCCAAACCAACAAGAGACAGCACTGAATTTGCTGCCTTGTGCAGTGTGTAGAGCTGAGAGACAAGACCTGTCTACCCCCACAAATGAGAGCATATAGGTTTGAGGAAATAGGTTTGGTGCTTCAAGTCACTGTGATTGTCTGGGGGACTCGGGCGAGTTTGTTGTGCTGTTTAATGCATCTCCTCTCCCAGCTGTTTCACCCACCTTTAAAAAGATACAAAAAATAGGAATACCAGAAGCAAAGTGCTTTGTTGGTAGTGGTAGCAGAAGATCCAGCAAAGGATCTGTGTCATTGTGTCCTTCCTGCAGTGCTTCATCACCATTTGAAGACATCCAGCAGTCAGGAGTGGGCAGGAACAGTCTGTCTGGGAGCTGGGCTCTGGTTCTCCTGTCCTCTTTCTCTCTCTATATGAATCCTCACTTTTCAGTGGGCTATGGTACCTGCCTCTGCCTTCACTCCTTCTTGTTGAATTTTTAACGTCCCAAATTAGCACATTCTCTCTAGCCTATATTGCAGAACTCAGCTGAGCATCATCACCTTTCTTTCTGTCTGATGAGCTCAGAGAAGGACCCAGAAGATGAGCTCCTTCCACGTGGATGATTAAGTGCTTCTTGAGTCACTGGTGGTCAGGAACCCTGGGAGAGGGGGATGCTTGGCAGTATCTAATGACAGGATGACTGTACCATGTAGAGTCATACTGAAAGGCAGCACAGGGCTGGGCAGAAAATGAGAGAGGATAATTTTGGACATTTGGTTTCCTGTGGGAGTAGGGCATCTGTGATAGCCTAATCTTAAAAATATGAGGGGAGTATTTCAGGAGAATTTGCCCTGGAAGCATTATACGTTGGTATTCAAGTGCAGTCAATAATAGTGCTAATAAGATGTGGAGGCCATGCTGAACTTTTAGTCTTTGTATCCCATTCTCTGAGCTCAGAAACCTCTGCTGCATGAGGGACATGATCAACTGTTGCTGATGAGCACCTACTTCATTGCTACAGCAAGAAAGGAGTTGGTGGGCTTGTGCCATGGCATATTTGTCATCAAATTTACACTCCCTAGACAGCCTGCTTTGACTGCTCTTAACATAGGCCACCACCTACTTAGAAAAAAGAGGCAGGAGCAGCTGTCTCCAGCCAGTGAACATGGGAGGAGAATTCAGGGTGCACAGAGGTGACAATAAAAGGGGCACAGTGCTGAGGAGAGGAGGTTATGTTCCCAGTGGTTGATGTTCTTCAGTTCTTTGTAGTTCTTTGTTGTTCATCAAATGAGACTTAAAAATTCCAGGAGATACTCCATTTGTTCCAGCCTCCTTCATGTGTTTTGGCTTTTTTTTAGTTAGATTTTATACAAAATAGATCTTTAAATTCTTCCATTATCAAGACCTTCAAGTGAAGAGAACAAGTGGATCTCAAGTTGCACTAGGAGAGGTTCAAGATTAGATATTAGGAAAAAAATTGACTGAAAGAGTGGTTAGACATTGGAGTGAATGGTCTCTGTAAGTGTTCAAGAAGCATCTGAAAGTGTCACTTGGGGATATGGTTTAGGGCTGATGATGGTGGTGTTGGGTGGATAATCTTGAAGATCTCGTCTAACCTTGATGTTCCTGTGATTCTCTCAGCAATAATCCTCATGTAGTGGGTAGTTTCTCCCTTAGAATGCTACCCTGCCAGAGAGAGCTTTTCCTATTTATGTTGATCATTTGGGAATTAATCCATTTGGTTGTGAAAATCGTGGTGAAAGAAGGGTGGCTTTTTTAGGATCTTGGATGTAGGAGAAGCGTATTTCCTTTGATACTCTCCATAGCTATTGCTGGGGAGACTTTTTGTTGTTGCAGGGGTTGGGGTGAAAAGAGTCTGAGCTCACAGTTGAAATAAGAGATAGCAGGAAATAGGATAGATTTGAGGTTCCTCACTGGTCTGATGCTTTTGGTGATTATGTGCTTCTTTGAGTCAGCTCATGAGTTTCGGATAGTGATGCCAATTCTCCAAATCAGTGATTCCTAGGAGTTCAGTGCTGGTGAAATAAATATAAGCTAAACACTGAGCACAGACTGTGGTCAGCCTGAAGCTGTCTCACTGGCTTGTAAACTTAGAGCAGATAAAGACCTGAATGAAGCTCAGGTAAAACAGTAAAGGTTACTTTGTGGGGGTTTTTGGTGGTTTTTTTCCTTCCTCTGAAGAGTTTAAAAGAGCATTAAAAGATGCCTCTATAGCAGTATTTCATTTTTTTATGTCATGTAGCTGCAGATCAAGAAAGTAATAGTATGAGGAGATCTTGATCTTTGTAACGTTCATATCCTAGCCATTTAGTAGCTTTGTCTGAGTGAGCTTTAAATATATACTCTTCTGGTTTTTGTGGCTTTTTTCAGTAATTAATGAAGGAATGTGAGTAATCTGCTGCTTGGCAGATCTGCTCTTTAGGACTCTGACTGTTTAGTGGGAGGTGTGAGAAATCACTACTGTAGTAAGTAGCAATATTGTAGCACCTCAGTAGAACGGTTTTGGAGAGTGTTGCTGGAAGGCAATAGTGTCCTTCGTAGGAAGAAAAGCTTGAGAAACATCATTCAAATAGCTTTGCTTCATTGACCTGGTGAAAATATTATTCAAAATAATGCTTTGCACAGATGGAGTTGCTGTATTACTTCGCTGTAGGTCTGTCAGGTGTTACTATTTTCTGCTCTGTGTGCCGTAAATAGATTTGCTTTTTCCCCTCTTATTTCATGTATTTGCTTCTTTGCACATGCCAGAAGCAAGAGGAAATAATTTTTCCAGGAATAAAGGTCCCGCATGGAGGCTGTGTCCTCCTCACCATGTTCCCCATGCGTTCAGGACATGAGGGGGTTAGCTCCCATTGGGGTGTGGGAGGATGCGTTGTGTTTTCTCTCAGACTTGATGGGAGGTGACATCTCAGGAAACCTCCATGGCCCACTCTGTGCCCCTGTGGTGTTGTGCTGCTAGTGCCCCTTGCTGCTTACAGCAGCTCAGTGACCCCATTGCCATCTCTCCTTGGCATTATCCCTGCTCCATTGCCATCACCCCTTTGTCCCAGGATCTTCTCTGTGGGGCAGCAGACAGCCTGTGAAGCAGAACTGAACTTTGACACTTCCTATTTATTTTGCATGTGAGCAGCATTGGAGAAGAGAGGGACCAAATGAATGGGTGATGTCCAAATGGAGTTGTGGACACCATGTGATGTTCCTTAGGTTCTTTACTGGGACCAGTACTGTTTAGTATCTTTATTAATGACATGGACAGTGAGATTGAGTGCAACCTCAACAAATGCGCTGTGTCAAGTGGTGCCATTGATATGCTTGGGAGAAGGTGTGCCATCCAGAGAAACCATGACAGGTTTAAGGAGTGGGTCCATGTGAACCTCTTGAAATTCAGACAGGCCAGTGCAAGGTTCTGCACCTCTGGCAAACACCACTATCACTACAGACCGGGTTACAAATGGACTGAGAACCACTCTGCCCAGAAGGACTTCAGGATGCTGGTGCATGGAAAGCTAAGCACGAACTGACAGTGTGTACTCACAGCCTGCAAATATGTGCTGGCCTGCACCCAAAGCAGCATGACCAGCAGATTGAGGGAGGTCATTCTACCCTACTTCACTCTCATGGGACCCCACCTTGAGTACTCCAGCTCTGGGGTGCCCCATAGAAGTCAGGTGTGGACCTGTTAGAGTGGGTCCAGAAGAAGGCTGGAGCACTTCTCTTAGCAAGACAGGCTGGGAGATTTGGGTTTGTTTAGCCTTGAGAAGAGAAGGCTCCAGGGACACCTTATTACTGCCCTCCAGTATCTAAAAGGGCCTTGTAAGACAGATGTATAGAGATTTTTTTTCACCAGGGCCTGTAGTTACAGGACAAGGGGTAACAGCTTTTAAGTGGAAGAGGATAAATTTAGATTAGATATAAGGAAAAAATTCTTTGCTCTTAGGTCTGACGAGGCACTGGAACAGATTTCCCTGAGAAGTTGTGGATGCCCCATCCCTGGAAGTATTCAAGACCAGGCTGGATGGGGCCTGGAGTGATCTGGTCAGTAGAAGGTGTCCCTGCCACTGGTGGGGAGGTTGGAACTAGATGATGTTTAAGGTCTCTTCCATCCCAAACCATTCTGTGATTCTGTGAATCCATGACCGGAGATTGAGCACAGAAAATAGGACGTGGCAGACACAGCGACAGACAGTGAAAAGCAAATATTGTAAAGTGCATGTGTATGTGTTTCATGAGGTTACAGTAGTTCACACCTCTACCACTGATTCTTTAAACATCTTGATGCTGCATGAAGATACTACAAGGAAAATTGTATTTTTGTGCTGAAAGGTTTCTTTGGGTATAATGCTTCCAAATTGAATACAGAATTGAATAAAAATTGAGTCATTCTCTTATCTTTATTCCATCGCAGCTTTGCTGGAGGAATTCCTTTGATTTGCAGAAAAATTTATAGTGGAAAAATATTTGATGTTCATCACAAATGTCATCTCATCTTTAATGGATTGTTTATATTTTGCAATGGGTGTTCTTTTTCTGAACAATAATAGTAAATTCTTGACTTTAAGTTACAGTTTCCAGTTCTTTAATAAATGCAGGAATTTTTAGTTAATCTTTCTTAACTCCATAGAATCCTTCATAGAAAACAGTAAATACGAGTGCTTCCTTAGTGAATGAGAAGTTAGAGCACGACCAGAGGGACTCTCTACCAGCAGGGCAGAACCAGGGAGTGATCACACGCCTCCAGCCTTGAGCACGGTGCTGTTGTGGCACTTGATGCACTCAAGCTCTTGTCATCATCCTCATGTTTGGAAGGAGCGTGACAGACGTTTCACACGAGTTCCACCTCCTTTCCTGTGTGCTACAGTTCTGTTTGGCTTAGAGCCAAGTTTAGTTACTTTAGTTGCTGAAATTGTTTTCCTGCTCTATTTCCTAGTGTTAAATAGCTGTAAAATTGACTGGAAAACTACTATTATGTACCCTGTTTCTTTCTTTTGTCTTCGCATTCTGGTTTTTTTTTTGTTTGCATATGTTTATTTTTCCTTTATTTTCTCTTTTATTGCATCTGTGAAGCTTTTGTTCTCAATTTTCATGTCATTTGACATATGAGAGAAGCCAAATAAAATATTTCACTTTTCTGTTTCAAGTTAAAAACCAGTTTTTATGCTGAACAATAACTGTATTACAAGGAAGCCTGATGTGCCCTCAGTGCCATTACAATATGTTGAATAAAAGGTAATTTAATGGAAACAGCAGAGTATTTGAAAGTTCACTGCATGAAAATTGGATTTTTGCCTTTTATTATTTACATTGCACCTTATTCATATTTAAGGCCACAGGGATTATCGTCCTTCTTAATGGCTTTATTTAATAAAGACTTTGCATTTCACAGTATAGGATCTAGCACAGGCTTCAATCTGTTATCAGGATTTCAATTAACTAGCTTTAGCTTCAGTTGACCTATAAATCCGATAAATGTATCTAAATAATTAATTTGCTTTCATTGGCTGATAGTGGCTACTTTTAAATACAGCTGCAATGTACTTAGCTGCTGAATGGTACAACAATGCTCATAACTTGCTTTTATTCGTATGCTTCTAAAGAATACATATCTCTGTTACAGTGACTGGCTAGACCAGGACTGATCTCTCAATTTAGACCTTGTAGAGGGGCTGCAGTTATGGCTGAGGACTATTGCAGCTGGGATGCAAGTGCACCTTGAATTTTGGAAGAAGAGGCTAGGAACGAGTAGATGTTGTGGATCAACACATCCCTTAACTGGACTGATCATCCTCTGGCTGTGATTATGTATATTGTAAACCAAGGATTGCATGTAGTCGATTCCAGAGTGGAGGAGTGGTGATAAGTATGGGAGACTGAATGAAAGTCTGTTGCTCTTACATTTGAGTCTTCCCTTGACCTATGAAAAATTGTACAGCCGTGTAACTTTGTGGTTAAGGTTGGGGGTTTTTGAGTCACATTTAAATCTTGCTAAGCACAGAAAACAAATAATAATGTTAATTTTTTACTGTTTTTAATACTTTTGGGTATTGAGAGAGACTGAAGCTTGATTTTAAGTGAGGATTGAAAAGGGGTACCTCAAAAGTATAGATAGGGTCTATCACTTCCAGCATTTCCTCCTGTAAATTCACTCTCTGCACACCAAAATGTTGGTACGCTGAAATAAGAAATCAGCCTCGTGCCAAGCTCTGGCGACAAAACAAATACCAAATAACTAATTCAGTGGGACTTACGAAGCATGAACATGGAGCCAGCCTGGATGCCCAGTGAAGCTGCCACCCCTGGCCCAGAGGAGAGGAGCAGTCCGTGCCCCCGAGCCGTGCCGGCCGCTCGGTGCGGCACCCAGGAGCAGCAGGATGACATCCAGACTGGCAGCTGGGGAAAAGCACTGTTGATGGCTAGTTCCTGGTCTTTTCGATGTTATTCCAGCTGGCTCACGTCCCGAGGACCAAAGATTTGAGCCCTTCAGGGACCTGGAAAGACCAGGACAGCAGTTGAATTTAAAATGCTTACATTACAACACCTAAAGCTTTAAAGAAATTTTCTGCCTATCAATGCATGATTAACTGAGTGTATGTACTCAAAGAGAAATGTAATATTTATTAAACACAGTTAATTTTGGCATTTGGTATGCAAAGATTATGCATTTTTCCCAGGAGTTATGTTAATTATTTCAGCATGATAAATTTAATTTTAAAAGGGTTTTTCATTGCTAAAGGGAGGGTTATATGTGCATGTGTACAAGGAGAACTTTAATTAAACTTCTTGTTCTCCATTGTTTCAGGAGTTTAAAATGCACTTTCTCCTCTGTGAGTCAAAAAGACTGCTTAAATTTACAGGGCTCAAAGGGTTAATGTATGAAAATGAAGACATTCAAGGTTATATTGCTGACAGCGCCATTGTGTTGGCAAAGGAAAAAGATGAAACACAGCCTCAATTTACTTCTCTTGCTAAATAGTTTTTTGTTCTGTATTGTTAGAAGAAATCATTCCATTCCCAAACGAGATGGAAAACATGGAAATCATGAAGCTGCCTCTGCTGACCTTAATATAATTTTATTTTTAACTGTTTCTCTCCCAGACCGCCTGAAAGGCTTGAAATAGAAACAACTCTGTTCTTCTGACAAAGATGTGAGAATCTGAAATGTGATCCTCATTTTTGGTGCCTATTGCAACAGATAAAATATGGGAAGTTCTCCTAATGTTTGTCTGTACATCTGGACACCTGGCAACTGATGCTCTAAGATACATATTCCATGGGAAAATAGGATATGTTCAGTAAGTTTCCAAAACCTTTATCAGTTGGTACATTTAATTTAGCCATGGTATAGGAGATTATTGCCAGTGTTAGAGAATTAATGAATGAACTGGGGCAGAGGGTTGTTGTAGGTTTCTACAAGTTCTTCTGAAAACTTCTGTGAATTTGAATGGAAAAGGAGAAACCCTAAAAAATCCATTTATTTCCTCTTAACAGATGTTATTAGAGTTCTAATAAAAATACAACTGCTGTAAATCAGAGAAAGCTCCAGCCGTGGAGTACAACAGCCCACCAGAGAGCCCAGAAGGGACACCAAGGCAGCTTCTCTCCTTGAAACCTGTGATCAAGAGGCTGTAATCATTCACTGGGAGATGTTCACTTGTGCCTGCACCGCCCTCTCCTGTTGAAATTCTCCCGGAAAAGTCAGGAGGGAATAAACGCCTCTGCTGCTGCTGCTGTCACAGGTTTCCTTTGGAGGTGCTCTTGGCGGGGTTGTCACCTGTCCTTCTGAAACAGTTAGCATTTGCCACCCAGATGTTACTTGCTGAACCAGTAGCCCTTAAATATGATGTACGTCAGCAGTGCAGGTCAGAGGAGCCACATCACTGGAAACTGCTCATCTGCCAACCACCATCTGGCAAAGCAGCTCCTGTTAACAACAAGAAAAGCAAATAAAGAAGAATATAAATGTTTTGATTCAGGAATTGTATTTTCCTTTGAAGGTTGATAGCAAGGGGTCAGTCGATTAAGAAGAAAACTTTGGTCCCACTTCAACTCACTGCCTCAGTGAACCTTTGTTTTGTTATTTTATTTCAATATAAACATTGCTATTTTTACCTTAAAAAACCAAATGTTACTGTTAGAAAATGGTGTGCTTAGACAAACATTCATCTGTAGCTAGTAGGAGCACTATTGCTCCTGTACAATGCACACACATCTTCCTCTTGGGTGTTTGTGATCAATCTGTTTTTCTGCCGTTTGCCAGTGGAAAGGCCCTGGCTCATTTCTTTCTAGTGAATCATATTTTGATTGTCTCATTTCCTACTGAAGTGAGTAAAGTTGATTTGGGCATACACAGACTGTAACTTCTACACCTCTGCTCAGCTGCAGTGCATATTAATAATATTTCTAAAATTATCTTCTACTATGAACTTATTTAATGCATAAAGCCTTCTAAACTAGTTCAGAATAAATGATGGGGTTATCCACATTCAATACTACTTACCAGGAGGAGGCAACATGCTCTGGGTTTTTAGCCCAAGTTGTGGGCCAGGGAACCAGGATTCCTGGGTGCATTGAGGAACAAACACACTTGGTAGGATGAAAACAGCCCAAAGGGTCCTTAACAGGTTCCTGTAAAGAAGTTCTGAAACAGGGCTGAGGTGCCTCACGGGCTATGGAGAATAGTCTGGGTCTGAGTGTGAGGGGTGTGTCCCTGCACATTGCTGGTAAATCACAGGCACAGTGTTTGACAGGGACCTCTGGAGGGAATCTAATCCAGCTGCCCATCTCCCCTGGCACCAGCTGGCAAGGAACATGAACAGAGGTACTGAACGGCACATGAATGCAACAGGGACTGTGCCAGGTCATGGCAGTAAAGATAGTGGATTTAGAAGTTAGCAGTCCTTAAAATCTGTAAACCTTCTTGTACTGTTAGGCTCTCTCTTTGTTACTCTTTAAAGAATGCTTTTGGCTAGCTTCTTGATTAGGTGTGTGTTTTTATGTTCATATCTGTGCTATCAGCAATTGGAAGTGGAGTTGGAAGGTGGATCCACTTCAGCCACTTAGAAGAGAAATTCTTTATTTCCTTCAGACTTTGGAAATTGTCACCTGTCGCTCA
Organism: Thryothorus ludovicianus; assembly: GCA_013397245.1. Taxonomy (NCBI): domain Eukaryota; kingdom Metazoa; phylum Chordata; class Aves; order Passeriformes; family Certhiidae; genus Thryothorus; species Thryothorus ludovicianus. The sequence continues at coordinate 1,045,783 of VZTB01017524.1, read as the reverse complement.
AATTTATAGCTTTTCTTTACTTTGGTGGCTACTGTGAGTTAATCTGAAATATTTATAGCTAATATAATTGTTTGACAAACAGGTTCATCCTAGTAAGAGAGAAATCAGCAGAGCAGATTAGTAGCAGGGAGTCCTTTGTTTAACTTGGCAAGGCTCATCACAAGCCATCAAAGCAAGCAGTCACTTTGTCAGTAGTATTGAATGGATGAATATTATAAACAAAGAGGTCACCAAGTCTTACAGTCTAGTTTTCCTAAGAAACAGAAGGGTTTGCCAAACAGCTTTAGGACTAGAATATAGGTGTTTTATGTATTCAAAGCATATGGGGTTCATAACTACAGTTCCCCTTGGTATTGGTGAGTTTTCTGAAAATACAGGAAGGAAACAGTTTTTGAAGGAGCCCAGACATGACATGCAGCCCATCTGTTTTTCTGAACCATTTCTCTAAATTAATTCCATTGTTTCCCAAGTAGAGTTGATAATAAGATGTTGAAAACAAGAGTATTTCAGAACTGATTTTGAAAGGAATTCTCAGTGGCCTGTTAGAGATGCAGGTATTCTGACCATAATTCCCCATTCCCAAGTGAGGTATTCACTTAAGGCCCTAGTTCAACAAAGGCTTTAAAAGCATGCTTGTGTTAATCTCTGTTACTACAGTTTTGCCTGTGGTTAACTCTAGTAGTGTGTTCTCAGTTAAACATGTTTCTCATGTGTCCTCTGCAGAAATAAAGGGCTGACTTGAGGTTAGAGATAATTTCCTCTGAGTAGCTACTGAGCTCTGTTCAGGCTGCACCTGTCTGCATCTATTTAGCACAAGGCAAGGCGATGACTTACGTCCTCCTATCAGGAATTGTTGAAGAAAACAGCTAAAATCTTCCACTTGGTAAATTCATAAGAGAGGAGCTGCAGGAGCTGTGCAAAAAACAGGACTGTAAAATGTAGTTTTGGGGTGACTGCTCTTTGTCGGCTGTTGCAGGGACAGTGAGCATTGCGAGTGTCATAGGCATCTTTAATTATATATGGCCTACTTCCTGAAATATTCATAAGAAATGGAGATATGAAGTGACAGTTCTGGTTGGAAGGTATAAAGGTTGTTCTTAAGTATCAACAAGGTGATTTCCCCTACCAGGTTTTCCATGTAGCAAAATAACTGAATTACTGTGTTTACAGGAAAAAAATGTCAAAGCTGTTCTTTCACCCATGCATCTTCTTTCACCCATGCTTTCCTTGCCATCCCACAACAATGATTGGTGTAGATGTGTCTGAAAGTCCTAAGCATTTCAGGTGTGAAAAAATCCTGGCTCCTGATGAGGAGCCAGGGAGTGAAGACAGTGATTTATAGGACAACATAAGCATTGCAGAATTCAGAAGCAAGTGTACTCTTCAGTTTTAGGTTTGATGAGTCCTGCGAGCCCTGCAGGACTGGTGAGCCCCATAAACCATATGGTTAGCAAGTTGTGCGAATTCCAGTCTGAAACAAATGTAAAAACAGAAGAACTGGTTTTAGCACTTTGTTTTTTACTGCCTGTGCTTACATTAGGATTGTGTTAGAAATAGGAACACTAAACTTTTACAGCTAACAACAGGTGGAGGAGGATGAACAGAAGGACTGCGTTCTGGATGTGCAAGATGCAGATTATGGGACTTAAAGGTGGTGCTGTTTTAAGGACATAATTCATTTAAGTGTGGCCCAGCAGTAACCCCCTGTGGGCAGTTGTCAGTCATTTCTGCACACTCAGGACTGCCACCAGCTCGGCGTGTGTCCCACTCTCAGCCCTTCACTCTGCTGGTCACACATCTGTGCTGGAAGGGGAGGAAAGGTGAACCCAACAACTGCAGTGTCATCCTGGTTCCCCCCATCTCTGGGGAGTGCCTTTCACTGAATTTCCTTTCTCATTTCTTATGCAAGCAGGGAGCAACCTCTCTGCACTACCAGCCTGCACTGCACACTAGCTGTTCAGACATGGCAGCATTTACTTGAACCACTGCCTCTCTGTCCCCTGCCATCTCTGCAGGTTGCTAATGTGTTTCTCTGTCCCTGACACTGGCTCAGCTGTATGTGAACCTGCATTGCTTCCTCCCTGTCTGCTCAGTTATGTTGTTCACTGCAGGTGCCCTTATTCACAGACACATTTAGCTGCAGTCATACCAAGCCTCATTTGGCCGTTTTGAATGGTATTTCAAGCCAATTCATGATAATTTTTAGGAAAAGATCCCAAACTTAAGCCTTGCTTTAACCAGATTACTTGCTTGGAAATTTACATGCAGGATGCCTGGAGTTGGCTAATTCTACCTAGTGGCTGCTGTTGTCTTACCAGCAAGTACCTTGGGGCATGTGCTGCTTTGGGTGGTCTTATAGACCACTCCTTCCTCAGGGGTGAGACACCATGGCCCAGCAGGACCCTGATCACTTTTGGTGCCTCCCACTAATTCACATGACCCTCCTAAAAGCAGGGTAAGGCAGTAGAGCCCTCTTGGCCTATGCTTGCCAGCACTATAGATGTGAATGGAACCAAGTGGTCATTGCCTTCAGCCTTCTCTTATGGGAGACAGCTGCAACAAAAAAGTCATTCTGGAAAGATCCACAAACCACCTGTCTCCTGATGGCCTGATTCAGCAGAGGCTACAAGTTGCTTACCAGCATTTTTTTATTAAATGTAAGATCAGAAGGAAATAGTGGGAGCAGGATGAGCCCTGCTAGTGTTTCTAAATGCCTGGCACTGAATGGAAAAATCCAGTACAATATACCCAGACATCCAGGAAAACATCTCCTCCAGCTGGGACTCCGTTTGATGTGAGCATGGGAACAGAGTATGTCAGCCCAGCATGTGAGGGGTTTTAGTGCCAGGGTGTGCTGAGCTGTGCCCTGCCCAGCACCATCGCTCCAGCTGTGGAAATCTGGACACTGCAAAACCTGTATTTTAGGATTGTCACAAGCTGGCATTTTGAGAGCTGCCTCCTCCCATGACTTGGAAGAGCAGCTGATTCCCAGCAAGCCTCAGCATGTGACTAGGCAAATTGCTGCCTTCTTACCCATTTGCAGCCCTTGGAGTTCTGTATGAGGTCAAATTGCTCAACTGGACACTTCCTCCCGCACTTCCCAGGCCTCATTTTAGGTAAGTTCTTGCTGGCACGAAGAACTGCAGAAGTAGTCTCAGGAAAAGAGCAATTCTGAGCGTGGGTCCTGCCTGGCTGCATGGGATGTAAGCACTTGGTTACAGCTCCTAATTATAAAATAAAAAGCCTGAATTATGATGGACCATAAGAGTTTTTTACTAGGCCTCTTGGGATTTTTAAATTCTTTTGTAATAACAAGGACAATAGGAAATGATTGCCAGTAGTCTGCATCAATAAAGTCTGGAACAGATGATAGGGACAAGCCCATGGATCTCTAATTTTTCCTTGATCTCAGCAGTGCTCTAGGCATCTGGTAATGTAGCAGTTAACTTATTAGGTGTTGTCTGATCAGCAAAATGATCAGTGAAGGAATGCTGGTGGTTTATCCCAAATATTCTGCTGCCTGCTTTATGTGTCTTTAAGTATGTATATGCATATATAGGGACAATATAGTTAAAATCTTTTTTAAAAGGTATGAATTCTCTGACTCATCATGGAAGTTCAGCCTGAAGTCTGGCTGCTTCATTTGCACAGATGCATTTAAGAGGATGGAGGCTAATGTTATTTTCAGATAAATGGATGCTCTGCTGTTGTTGATACCAGGTAGTTTGACAAGGGATAATGGGCTTTTAATTTTGTGACCATAGCTGTGGTTCATAGAGAAGTTGAGATGAGTTGTGGAGCTAGAAAACATTCTGATCTTTCTATATGCTTGTTCAGTGGTGAGTGTTTAGCATTTATGCTGGTAAGTAAATCTCACTAAAAGCAAGCTTTAAAGGAAAAAGAAAGTCTATCTGTTTGCAGCCCCAGACCTGACAGCACTTTGATTTTCGTTATTATTTATCTGCAGGCACCATTCTCTGTAAGAGATCCCAGTTTCTCTCACACCTGACGACGCATTACGCTGTCAGGAGTCTGTAGGATATGTGTGTTTTTAAAAATTTTGTGCATTGAAATTTTACAGTAAAAACATCACGTGTTATATTTTAGATGTGTCAACCAAGGGGAAAAACATTAAAAAGAAGGAAGGAAGAAAAAATTACATCAGAGCTGAATAATTTTTATACTCGATTGTTTCACAGTAAAATGTAGTACAGCGAGTGTGCGTAATTTACCTCTTCTTGTTGACTCCCTTTGCAGAACTGTATCTGAATCATTTCCTGTTAGTGAATAAAATCAAGAGGTTTTCAGGGTTGTTTAGTCTGGGCAACTGGGAGTTGGTGTAGCTAATGTGTTCCAGGAGGTTAACCACTGTGAACTCTCTTGTCTGAGCCGTTTCCCTTTTTTGGGTGGTTTTCTACCCATACAGTTGCCTTTCAGGTAGCAAGTTATCAGCTGTCTCGCCTGTAATGTGAAAGAAATGAATCTGTGGCAATGTAAAATCTCGAAAACATGTATTATCTGTCTCTGCTATAGCCAGGGAGGGAATGAAGGAGAGAGACTAGACTCTTCTAAAGCAATGATTTTTACTCCCAGAATAAAGACATTCATGCTTTATGTGCATTAGTTTTTGAAAGCCTCATTTTGTATTCGCATAAAATCATGGTAACAGGCAGGGTATTTATCTGTGATTCACATCTTTAACTCATGGGAATGTGTTTCCTCTGAGGCATTTTAATGGAAATTTTTATTTACAGATAAAATCCAAAAATGAATAGGAATTTTAGGTGATGCCAACAATGGGGCGTAATTAATATGGGCTCCTTCTGACCTCTGTGGTGCTCTTGCTGTGGAAAACTGGGCGCAAGCAGTGTGGCTTTATGTTTTCAGAGCCATCTGGAGCGGGTGATTACATGGTTTGCATTTGGCTGCTGGTGTCAGGATCCTCAGGTCAGAGGGTTTCTTCAACAGAGCGGTTCCTGTGGCATCAAGTCGCTAATCACGCGCGGGATGCCTGCAGGCGATTGCTGCTGGCAGTGCTTTCTTCAGCATTTAACCTGGGTGGTTTGGAACACCAGTGCTTCTTGTACTTTTTTTAGTAGCTACATTTGTGAGCTTTTCATTGATTTCCATCCCCCTTCTTTTTTTCTTTTTTTTTTCCTTCTTTCTTTTAACTGAGACTGTTGTATTTGTAATTAATTATTTAGTGGGCATAGTATGACATAAAAGGGAATATTGTACAAATGATTATATTTTTCTCCTTTGTGTGGCTTTTCTCCCTGCTCTCTTGTGATCTCCCCAGAGCTGATCTCATGGATGATGACAGTAACTGCTAATGGGCTTCCACTTGTCCGCAGTTATAGGTGTGCTTCATTTCTGTCCCTGCATGGAGAATAAATTGTCAGGTTCCTTAATGGAAATTTGGAGAGTATTTTTCATGTGTAACAGAAACATGCTAATGGATAGCAGAAGCCAGTTCCATTCTTGGGTTTCGAATTAATTCGTATAAAAGCTCTAGGTTTAATTCAGTTCACAATGTAGTCTTAAATCAGTAATAAAAGAAGAATGGTGAATATGGTGAATACTAGGAAGCTGATGTTCATTATATTAATGCTTAAAAAAGAAATGCATTCTTATTTGTCATAGAGTTCACATTAACAGGATGGCTGCAGACCATGGAACTCCATTGTAAATATCTTACAAACCATTTATTTACAAATTTCTGTTTGACTTAAAACAGTAATCAACTCTTTTGAAGCATTTTAAAAACGCTATGTAAAGCCCTCCAGTATTTTGTGGTAGGTTCTTTTAATATGGCTCATAGTGGACCCTAGATCTGTAGAATTAAGTGAAGGTGAAAGCCTCTTAAAAATTTTTTATTTGTATGTTTAACTAATACTATACCAGGTCTTATTAGCTTGGGGGTCCAAAAGAAGCACTGCTGAATAATTTTATTTCTAAATACATGTACCTTGATAATGGCAGTTTTTAATGGCAGAGCTTCATTCTTTATGTATGCAGGTATAAGAAAAGAGTGCTTCAGTTAGCTTAACAAAACTTAATGAAAATATGCTGACACTGATCTGTCTGTGGTGTTTACAGAAACTTTCAGTTACCTTCTGTACTAATTTTCACCCTGTAAAGCCAGAGAGGTCATTGGATTTAAGTAATATACTGGGTTCTATTAACAGTTTTTTCATGAATTTACTTTCACATTTCACATGAAGGTTTTGCATGTACCCAACAGGCCAAAGCAAATATGGGAAGTTGTGTGGCAAATACTATCTCTCATCATTGCTTAGGGCTGGATGGTCTCGGGGGGTGGGTGAGGATGCGAGGTGGGACCATGCTATCCATCACATGGGGCTGTGGCCATACCTGTTCCTAGGACCCCTGCCATCTCTGTTTGCTTCTCTCCACTTCAGAACATGAATTGAAAGTGGATGCAGAGGCAGAATTTAATGCAGGTTGTCTGGGGGAAAGGGAGGAGTGAGAAGAGACCCCAAAGCCGCCTGGTGCAACTGCCTTCTGTTGTTTCCTTTCTACAGCTTCTGGTTAGGCTGGGAAAAAATGAAAGATCAATAGCCTTACTTCAGCTTTGAGAACCCTACTTGAATGCTCCTCCAATACCTTCTGTTTTCTCTGAACAGCTTTGGACAGTAGTAAGGGAGATGCATCCTCACTCAAATCTTCTTTTCTTCTGTGCTGTTTCTAAAAGTTTGCTTTAGCTGCCTTATTTGGGCTCTTGCAAAAAAACCAAATGAAGAACATTTCAATGATGTGAAGTGTATTTCTGAGAAAAAGGTTACAATTGGTCCATTTGAATGATTAAGAAATGTACCTAGTGATGGTTCTCCAGAACCAGAACACAGTGTGTCCTTCGCTGCCTGCACTGAGGGCTCTGCTCATCAGCTTTCCAGTGTTTACAGGACACATACCATTTTTTCTTGCAACTTAGACCATGAAATCCTGAAAGCCTGATTTAATTTGCAATTTCCTTTGTTAGAAGGCTGTTTGCAAAGAAGTATTACTAGTAACAACAAATAGTTGTAGTGCAATAGTGCTGTTTTCCAGTGCTGCTAGGTCATTCAGGTGACCTCACCTTACTTCAGTTTCTCTGGCTGTGAAGTTAGTTACTTTACTTTCTTATCAAGAGGAGATTCTCTGAAGATTCCTTCATGTTTGCAGCTTTCCATATAACACTTTTCTATGGTCTTACTACTTGTGTATTGGTCTTCTTGAGAAGTCTTTAAAAAAAATATGAGCATATGGTTCTAAATTAGCTTTTCCTGCGAAAGTGTTTGGGTTTTTTGGGTTTTTTTGCTTTTTTGTTTGTTTGCTTTGATTTTGTTTGTTTATTTGGGTTTTTTAGTGGTGTGGGGTTTTTCCTCTAGGTAAATTTGTGGTTCAGAAATTGGCTTAAAAAGTAGGAAAACAGCAGACATGGGTACTGTGTTTTTTTCCCTTTTATTTATGTAATCATGCTTTCCAGAAACCTGTCATAGGATGTTTTTTGGAAGCAGTAAGGACCTCAGATCTTCACTCTTTTGCCATGTTTATTTTCTCCAGGCTCATAGGATTCCCTGGGAATAGTTACAGATTCAGGTGTGAAGTTAGGTATATTGTGGAAAATATGCAGACAGGTGTGTTCACACAGTCTCGAGGGAGCAGGTCTGCCTGCTCTGTTTGCAGTGCACAGAGCCAGAGTTTTGCAGCTACCTGATGACACTTAGGGTATGGAGAATGGAATCACTCTTGCACAAACACAACACGTGCTTAAAGTGTGCAGGGGGTTAAGGAATAGGGTTAAGGAATAAGGTGTTTTGAAGAATACACCAATAGGATTACATCAGTAGATAGAAAACATGATTTTTCAAATGCTTCTTCTTAGGTTTGTAAGGGATTTTATTCTTCCAGGCATGACATAGTGTTGAGTTCCCAAGGTCTTAAAAAGGATATGAGAATTGGAAGTGTACTGAACACTGCCATGTCCTACAGTTGTTTTCCACATTGTTCTCTAGCCCTTTTCGTTTTCTATGATGCTTTAACACAGCTCTTAGTTTCTGATACCTATGAATCTGGGGAGTGGTGGAGCTTGAATTAGAGTTTTAAAGGTGAATAGCTTTTTTACTCTCTACTGTAAATGCTCAGGAATTTAATGATGGGAGCACTACTCTTTGGGCACCTGTGGGTATGCTGCAGTTACCTGGAGCTAAATCCCTTTGTCACCTATGGAAAACACAAGATGTTGCTAATGCTCAAGGAACATGGCGTGTTTAAATGAGCTATGCAGGGGGGCTCAGTGCTCAGCACACTTGCAGGCTGTGCTCAGAATCAACAGGTTTCCATGTGTGTCACCACAGAAAGGAGCACTGTTAGTTTCTGGAGTACCACAGCTTTTGGGGGTATGACCTGACTGCAGCGCACCTCTGCTTGGGACCAGCATTCCCATAACCTCCTACGGTGGCAGTGGGCATGCCATGATTAGAGACATGCAGGAAAAGGTCTTCAGGTCCCTGGGACCTGGCTTTTAGTTTCTTGGCACCAAATTCCCAAGTAGCCAAGAAGACCAGTGGCATCTTGGCTTGTGTCAGGTGTAGGGTGGCCAGCAGGACAACAGAAGTGGTTGGTCCCCCATATGCTGCACTGATGAGACCACACCTCAAATACTGGGTTCAGTTTAGGGCCTTTCACTACAAGAAAGACACTGAGGTGCTGGAATGTGTCCAGAGAAGGGCAACAGAGCTGGTGAAGGGTCTGGAGCCTGAGTCTGCCCAAGAGCAGATGAGGGAGCTGGGATTATTTGGCCTGGAGGAAAGGAGGCTCAGGAGAGACCTGTCAGTCTCTACAACCACTTGAAAAAAGGTGTAGTAAGGTGGAGGTTGATCTTTTCTCCCAAGTGACAAGAGATAGGATGAGAGGAAACAGCGTCAAGTTGTGCCAGGAAAGGTTTATTTTAGATATTAGGAAAAACTTCTTCACTGAAAGAGTTGCCAGGCATTGTAACCAGGGAAGTGATGGAGTCGAGTCAACCTTCCTGAAAGAGTTCAAAAAATGTGTGGAAGTAGCACTTGAGGACACGGATTAATGGTTAACATGGTGGTGGTGCTAGGCTGACAATTGGACTTGATGACCTTAAATTTTCCTGTCTTAATGATTTATGATTCAACAATCTGTTCCCTCCTGCCTGGACAGTGACAACAGCACTTGAACCACACACTAGAAACTGCTACTTTGCAATGTTAGAAGACATCAGGTTTTTTTTCTGTTCTGCAGCAAACCATGGTAAGGACCATGGGTTTTGTTTTGTGTCATGGCATTTGTTAATCCTGAGGTGCAGTTTCAACCAAAAAAAGCATATAAGGAGATGTCAGTAGTTTCAACAGATGTCATAAACATGGAAGTGGTGTATGAGCAGAGAGATCATGGAATCACAGAATGGTTTGGTGGGGACTTTTGAAGGGGCCTTAAAGATCATCTGGTTCCACCTTCCCTGCCATGGGTGCCAGGGTTACCTTCCATTAGACCTGGTTTCTCATAGACTCATCTAGCCTGGTGTTGAACACTTCTGTGTGACTACTCATTTTTACTGATCAAGGTTAATGAAGCCATGATGTTAATTCCAGGTCAGAGGTGCAGGAGGGTTTTTTTCGTGTTGTCATTGGAAATTGTAACTAGTGTGCTAGCATATGTGGAAGTCACTTAGCTGTTACTTTTATTTTGTTGACCATCTGGTCTGTTGCTGCTGGGGGCTCAAGCCTTGCAAGGGTACATTGAGGTATCTTCCTTTTCAAACCATGTTGTTGAAACCTGAAACAGTAAGATCCTTAATGAATGGTTCATTCCAGTCACTTCAGCAATCACTGACTGGGAATGGTGTGTCTAAGTGACTGTTCTGTTAGTAGGAACAAATTTTTAAAGGTTGTCTTTTGATGGTGGAAACTTGCATTGCTGACTTATAGAACAGGCTGGCCAGGCTTTTGTGCTCTGCAGACTGGATTAAATTGTGGAAGATTGCTCAAAGGTTACTCATTACCTTGTAATGTTAAATGATGGTGGAAAATACTTTAAGGGTTAGATAAAATTGTCCTGTGGTCTTGAAGGCTGCAAGAATTACGGAAGAAAGAAGTAAAGCAAATGAAATTTGATATAATTCTTGTGTGTTTGGTGTAGAAGGCATTTTTAGTGTAAGGTGAATTCCAGAGGTAAAGATGGAATTTCTATAGAAAGGATACTGTTGATGCCAACAACATGTACATTCACTAACCCATATACTGTGATTCTTGTTAAATAAGCCTAAGGAATAGTGGGAATACTTCTGTTTAGAATTAGATGCACTTTTCCTCATCTGGTCTGTTTTCTCTGGAAGCCACAGTTGGGCTCTGTAGCATAATGTGGTTATCGGTATCCCTGTTCTGCCAGACTAGAAATTAGTCTTGTGGTGTGCTTTAAATAGGACTTAATTCAAGTTTGAGGCAAGCTGTTTGTGTTTGCTTATGGTGAGAATGTTTTTGTTTTTAAATAAATCAAAGCAAATAAAAGAAAAAAAAGTAAACCATTTATGTCTTTGTACTTGAACTAGTTATACAAAGACTACTGTGATTTTAGAACAAAGCCATATAGAAAGAAAATGTACATTCAGCTTCAGTTAAACTTATCTTTTCCAACTACAGTAGGCATTATAACAGAAGGAGTACTTATCATTAAATTTATGCTGCAGTCAAACCTTATTGAAATGCTTTTTCTTCAGACAGAATTGAAAAAAATAAAAATCACAGGAGCAGAATCTAAACATACCTCATCTGTCCAACATCTCTTGCAGGCAGGCTGTTAGAAGTAATGAGAATAGTTCTTGCAAACAACTTGGTCTCCTTCAGGCTATTTAAAAAGCCTTGGCTTTTCCTACGTAGTCTTTATGTTTCGATATCCGGGATAGGGATAGGATGCTTTTCTTCTCTTCACTGCCCTTGACTTGTGTGCTGGGGGTTTCTCTTCCCAGCACACACCGTGCCAGCACATTCACACCATTCTTGTAGGGATCTCCGTTGACAACCTCCCAGCTATGTCATGCCGAAGCTGCCTCAACCAGACAGATAATTTACCAGAAAGACATGGGGAGCAGCTTGAGGTCTGCAGTTGTGTCTGCACTACTGTGTGTGAGCAGCCATGGAAAGGGGCCCAGTGCCAACCTTGTGTCTTAATCTATGTTGTTTTCCTTGAGAGGGCACTGCTGGGAGCACTGTGAGTGATGTAGCCAGAGTGTGGGACTCCTGCCTGCTCCAGTTGTCTCTTTGTATTCCATCCATCTTAAATGGGTACCATAAGACTTGAGTTTTAGCAGACAGAACAGCACAGGATCCTCCCCAGAAGGATCTCTGTCTTTCTTAAAGCAAAGACAGATGGGATTTGTGATTATCTGGAGCACAAGCTAAAATGTGTTCAAACTGTCAGTGCAGAGAAACATAAACCTGCAGCTAAGGTAAGTTGAGATGTTGCCATTGAGACTAATGAAACAGCACAGCTCAGAGCTACATTAAACAAAACTGTCTTGAGATACTCACCAAATCCACTGACATGGAAATGTGTGATAAGAGAGCCTCAGAGGCTTGCATGCTGCAGAGGTGAGACATGCAGTAAGCAGCTTTTGAGAAATAAAATTTCCAGCTCAGTTATTGCAGTCCCAACTTTCTTACCAGGATGGCAACGTGCCGCACCTCAGTGTGGATGGGAATGGCAGCACTGCCAGTGGAGATGAGAGGGAGGGAAACTGAAGTCCCAACACAAAAAGCAAAAGCACAACAGAAATGGTGTTGTAAACTGCTGTTGTCCTGGGAATTACTGTGTAAAGCCATTGTTATGACAGTGCATTATGTTACCTTGTCAATAGAAGTTCATGATACAGGGTCATTTTTAAATGTTGGGTTGAGTCCCTGCTTAAATAGCAAGGAGCTTGGAAACACTTCCATGTGCACATGTATCCTTCTAACCTGCATAACAGTTGTAGAAAGCTGAAGTCTCACTGCCACGGAATTCTGCAGAGCATCATCCCCTACAGGTGTAATTTGAAGGTCAGTAAATATGGCTTTCTGTCAGTTCTGCTGGCTTAAGTAATTGTGATTTGATAATATACTATTTTAAGATTTCTCCAAATTTAGAGGAACATTTTCATGCAAAAAGGAACATGGACTGTGAGCTTGTGGTGCACTGGTGACAATAAAGACAAATGTTTCAGTACTAGGGACCTTCTATTCTGGGACTCTACCTCTGTTGCAGGCAGTGCCAGGATGACTTTTACCTGTGAGGAGGGAAAGAAAAGAGCAAGCAACTGTGATGTCTTCAACCAGAAAGCTTTTAAAGAAGCACCACTATGATAACAAGCACACCATTATGTAGTAAAGCAGGCATCACACTTCTCTTTTGACCAATATACTTGTTTCTCAACTTCTTCTGTCTGTTCCCATGTCACACTGCATGAGAGATGTCACAGCATCAGCTTTAAACTCACCAGGTTGGAGCTCACCTTAGCTCCTTTCCTACGTTATAAATCTCATTTCTATGGGGATTCACTTTTTTTTTGTTTTAACTGCTGGCACTTTAGAACCATTTGACAGGAATATTTGTGAGATAAATGTTCCTCCTGCAGATAAGGACAAATGTAGGTGTGTTACGGAAATAACTAATAGTGAACACTGTAAAACAGCGGGGAGGGAGTGAGGACAGATGGGTTTGTTTTTCCTCAGGGAATCTAAAATAAACTTGATCTGTCTTCTTTAAATCCTTACACTCAGTTGACAAAAATATAGGAAGTGATGTTTATTCATGTAATAAAAATATCTTTAAAAACAGTTTACATCGGCTAAGGAAATTTGGCAGGTCAGGGATTTATTTATGTATGTATGTATGTAACTGGGTTTAAGGGAGGGCTGATGCTTCGCTGTACTCTCTCTGATAGTAACATAATCTGTTTTATTTTCATAGATGAATCCAAAATCTGTATTTGGCATTCTGTGTGTTCTGCAAAGGATATTTCTCTCTTAATTTAGGTCAGAGATTTTCAAAGGCACGTACAGCAGCTAGGCATTTAATTTGCACTCATGTTAATAGAATTTGACCAGTTTCTTCTTTCTTGCTTTTTAACATTTTTCATGTCACAGTTTTTATTTCAATTGCATCTGCCTAGTAAAAAGGTGTAGGCAAAAGAGGCACGTGTCTGCCATCTCTACAGCTTCTTGTACTCTTCATAGACTATTGCCTTACACATTGCTGTGCCTTTTTATTTGGTTTTTGTCCTGCCTCTCTTTTTTTTTTTATTTGCCACATTTCTGGATGCCCAGTAAGTAGGGTGAGCAGTAGCTCAGATGGAAAACTGGAAATCCAACAACCCAGAGCCAATAGCTGCTGGGCACTGTCTGCCAGTCTGAGAGGCTCCAGACACATCATGCTCCCTGCATCTGCAGGATGAAATGCTCCTGACCCACATGATAAATCTGACATGTGTAATGCATGGCAGAGCTGTTATGCATGTGTGGATCAGATACACAGAATACCAAAGACATTGCCATGATTTTGAATTTGTGGTAGAAAGCAGACCAGCTATCACCTAAGTCTGCCTTGCTCTCTTTAGGATAGATTTTTCTTGTACGTGTATAAAAGTTCATACATAGTTAAGTTTCTTAACCACACTTTTCCTTTAAGTGTGCTACTTGCAGAGATACCAAATTACTCGCTCTGTTTTTCTTTTCTTTTTTTTTTTTTTGGCTATTTTAGTTTAAAAAATAACTTCTGTAGTTGTCCAGATTTTGCTTAGCCATCGTGCCTGTCAGCAGTGTGCTGTGGTGATCAGCACTATGCCTTGCCTGAGGGAGTGTTCATTTGGATGTACAACTTTGTCAGTATGGAACACATTCTGGGCAGGATGCGAGCTCCCAGCCCCAGGGCCACGGCAGATGTCTCAATTGCTTTGGACTGAAATTGGTTCATTATTGCCAATGTCCTATTTAGACAAGTTAGAAATAAGCAGTAAAAGAGTAAATTGCTTGAACTCTGTTGCAGTGAGGGTAAGTGAATTTTTACAAACATTGGTGTTACTAATGCATTGTTTAATAATTAATAATTTTGATGCACAAATAGACATTGCATGGCTATAATTGATTGAATGCTTTTCACGTGTGCTTACTTTATGTGACAAAACACTCGGTAGCTGCCCCAGTGATGTATCATTGTTACTAACATGCGGATCATATATCAGCATATGGGAAAACACAAAGTATTTTCAGTGAGAACCAAAGCTTCTCATCTAACCAGATACTCTACCTGTGTATTTATGATGCAATTTTTTCAGTGGTTATTCCATAAAGGACATGTAATAATCTCTCAGACTAAATTAGTAAATCAGTTCACTGCAAATATATCTGTGGTGTCTTCAAAAATGAAAGAAAAGCCAAGAATTAAACAGGCATTGCTGTTTGCCCTTAAACACACTTAAAGAAAAGGAAAATAGATGCATTTAAAAGCATAGCATGGACAGATTTGCATAAACACCTACAGGTACTTCCTGCAGTTAGCACTGCTCTTGCTAGAGCATGAGGAGCTGCATGGTTGCACTTGCTGCCAGTGGCCAAGTCCCCTCACTGCAGACCAGCTTTGCTGTGTGGTTGGCCTCTGGCGGCTTCTGACACGCTGAGCAGAGCATCACAAAGGATTTAAAGGAAATTCCTGTTCCTATCCATTGAATGAACTGAGTGTCCAACAGCCTCTCTATGAGGCCAATACAGCAGTAACCTGGGTTCACTGTCCTCTTGTGTGTGAGGGACTGGGACAACTCACCTGAGGCTGTACCTCTTGTCATCTCAGCATCCTTTCCAGCATCCATCCCAGGGAGGACAGCACTTGCTTTCACTTACATCCACAAAATTGCAGTGCCCACCCAGGAGCCAGTCACTAGACACAGGCTGCCCTTTCTTCTGTCCTTCCTTGGAAACCTGCCTCCTGTCCTGCCTGCAGCCTCAGGGATGCTTAGGCAGATCTCCTGGAGTGGTCAAATTTCAAGAAAACATTTTAACTCATTGCAGAGTACTGCTGGATTCCTTTTCCTGTGGATGAGATGGAAATGATACAAAAATAGCCCTGTCACATCATGGTCCTGTATTTCTGCTTCAAGTTGAACGCAAAATAAAGGGTTAACAGTGAAGAAGGCTATGGTTGCTTTTGGAAATCCAGCTAACAAAGATGCAAACTGGATTTGCTTACATTATTGTTTAATATACAAAGGTTCAATTCTGTGTGTCCTTAGCCTGAAACCCAATAATAGGCTAAATGTGATTTGAACTGAACATGTTGTCTCCAGTTTATTTGTCCATTAAAGTTTACTGATAAATTGATCTTTCTGTAATGGTTTTAGTGTAAGAGATAGCCTATAAATCACTATTTTAATGGAAACAAATACAATATTGATGCTAAGTTCTTACAAGCAAAGCAATGGAAGATAATTATCATGATTTATTAATAGACCAAAACAAACAAGTATCTGGTGTACTATCCAAGAAACTTGATTTCTTTTGTTTAATCAGATGTTGTAAATATGTGTTCATCATTGTTTTATAATGAGATTTTGTATTTCTGAAATAGTTTTCCCTTTGATGTATTCATCAAACTAGCCAATACACAGATTGACTCTTATGCTGCCTTTTCCATTTTGGTTTTTGTGCCCAAGTAGAGAAAATACATCACTTTTTAAAGATACATTTGCGTCTGGCTTGGAGCAGACTGTACTGGACAAGTGAGGGACCATTGTCTGGGCAGGTCCCCCCTCAGAGCTGCCTTGGAGATGGGGGTGGCTCCCCAGCCAGAGTGAGCCCAGGGACAGCAAGAGGAGCAGGACCAAATAAAAGGGAGGGTAAAACCCCATGAGGCACTTTTCATCTTCCTGCCCTGGGGGGTTTCAGTGCCTTAACTGAGTTTCTTATGTCCATTTGAACCTCACTTACATAATGTGTGTGATAGCATTCCTTATTATGAAGGACCACATAAGTCAATGGGTTTTGTTTCTGTCATGTCAATGCTTCTATTTCAGATTCCAGCTCCTCTGTTCAGTTTCACAAATGCTTTACAGCTACCACCTTGTTCTCTGAGAGTATCAGGAATTTTCTCATGGTTCTTTGTGTCACCCAGAGTGCACTAGAAAGGCTTGTCCTCTCTCAGAAACAGGCATGAGTGTGAAAATCACACTTGCTTGTCTATGTCTGAACACTTTGATGGTAATTCTAATTAGCCATTTTCTGAAACAGTCTCTTTTATATTCCTTGTAAAAAAAGTTGATACCAGCTTTTTGAGGAAGCTTGCATAACCAAAGAAGAAGATGATTAATAATTTCCATCTTAGCAGAATAGCAGTTGAATTAATCTGTTTTCAATTTTTATGGAAGTTACTCAGAATATCTGTTTTGTTAAATGCAATTCAAAATTCCTATTTTTCTTGACTGCATAGTCACCCATGTTGTACTTTGACCAGCCTAGACTAGTGTGTTGTAGTGCACAAATGATTAAAAAATAGGTTTTATACCCACAGCCAAACATAAATGTGCACAAGTATCAGAGAAAAAAGCCAGGCCCTATTTCTTCTGCATCAAACTACATAGCATCCCTCATTAAATGAAGTTGCTGGTTTTCCCCTTCTGTTACTGCTTTTCTTTAAACACCTTTCCTCAAGTCATGTAGCTCTCAGCCTCTCATTTACAGATGTACTGTGTATGTGGAAAAAGGGAGATAGGAACTTACACTGCTAAACCAAAAAGAAGCAGCTAAAGCCTGAAAGAAGAGATGACTTTGGAAGGGGATAGGATCCTTAAGTTTCCACCACTGCCATAAATGAATTAAGAAGATGATGCTTCAAAGTCACGACAGCAGATTGCAAAATGTCCAAAGAAAGTAACCAGGGCAGTGTGGGTCTGGAGCTGATGTCCATCCCAGTTCCCACCAGCAGCTGGGTGGTGATGCTTACAGGGACACTGGGGTTGGAGTGATGACCAATACTGCACAGTGGCACACTCTACCCCACATACACTTACCCCTGTCATTCCTAGCAGCTGGATTAGGTTTCAAGGCTGCTAAAATGCTTAGGAAAAATAAAAAAAAGAAGCCCCCCACTTTTCCTTTCCTCTTTCTTCCCCCAGCATCATATGGTCTGGAATATCCCTCTGGTCAGGTGGGGTCCACTGTCCTGGCTGTGTCTCCTCCCAACTCCTTCTGCAGCCCCAGCCCCCTCCCTGGTGGGGTGGGGTGAGAGGCAGAACAGGTCTTGACTCTGCATGAGCCCTGCTCATTGATAGCTAAAACATCTCTGAGTTATCAACATTGTTTTCAGCACAAATCCAAAAAATTAACTCTATCCCCGCCAGAAACCAGCACAGGGTGGTTGGGGGTTTTAATGCTGTGACACAAAACAAATAGTTCGTTTTTTTAATGCACTCTAGAAGTGAATTTGAAGATTTAGGTATTGGGAAAGGGCATCTCCTTGCTTTTTTAAACTCCATTTTTGGATTGAAGTTCTTTTAATTTTTTATTAGGGTAAGACTTCTCATTTCCAAACTCAGCAGGTCTTTAATAGTGTTTAGTTATGCTACAAGACCTACATTTCTGATTTACAGCTGTTTTTTTCAGTGACTTTCGTGCATCAACAGAGTGTAGCAAAGCAAGGGTGAGATGCTGTACCTGCTGCTCTCGTATTGCAGTTTGTGATGTCTCTTGTAAGTCCCTAGAAAACTGAGAGCTTTTGAGAAGTGTTGAGATGTCTGTTCCTTTCTTTTGTAGCCTGCACACAAATCACCCATCCCTAAGATAAAACTGGAGTCTAAGGAGTCATAATTTAATCTTCTCTTGAGATGGCAATCTGCTTCAGCAAGTCCTTCAAATGTCTCTTGCAGGAGCCTGCTGACCTTCTCTGAGTGACATATTAAAGAACAATAGAGCCAGCGATGATGCCTCTGGAGCTGCTGCAACTTTGAGGTCAATTAATTGTCACTTAGGATGATATATTTGAATTTACCATTAGTTTCTCAGCCTTCAAGGGGCTGGGGGCAGGCATGCCTGCCTTGTACATGACTTAAAGGCCTTGATGTCCTTCATGCTGAAGCAAAGACGAAGGGCAGTATCACACAGTCAGCTTTATAAACAAAGTCTCCTGTTGGTTTCAAGGATCTTTATGCTTTCCTGATGGTGAGAGACCTGTGTGAGAGCCTGGACAGGGTGCTGTGTGTTCAAGCAGCAGTGTGGTGTTCTGACCATTTAGCCAGGTGATGGGCTGCAAACTATTCAGGATCCAACTGAAGATGGGCATTTGCACCTGTTTTCCTTTGCAAGTGTTTAGAAACTCAAAAAGCAAATACACAGCCCAGTCTAAACAAATAAGGTTGTTCTCAGGGATTTCTCAATACTGGTTAATGCCTAAAGATGGTTGAAAAGCTCTTCTTGGAGACACAGGCTAATATATAAATAAACTGTGGGGTTGGTGATTTTTTTTCCCCATAAGAAAAGCACAATTTATTAGAGCCATATGAGCAAATGGATGAACCTGCACTGTCTCATAGCTTATCTCCCTAGGCTGCTTCTGGGTTCTGTCTCTAGACAGATAGTGGCCACTCCATATGTGCTGTTCTTCTTCCAAGCTGCCTGGCTGACCCAGCTGGCTTCCTTTGAGAAGAGTTTAAGCATGATTAAGAGTTTAAGCCTGGGTACAGGCCCCCAGGCTGTTGCCTGCTGGCAGCTCTACACCTGGGGTCTGGTCCCTCCTGTCTGTGCTGTGCCATCACCTTTCCCTGCAGCTCTTGAAGCCTCCCATGAGCCCAGGTCCAGGCTGAGCCTTGCTGACTTTCCTGGTAAATGCAGCAGAGGAAAAGTAGACATTACTGTGATTCTGGAGCCTCCTGTGCAGGAACTGGAGTTGGGAGGATGAGATGCAGCATTCAGTCAGCTGTGTCCCCCAAAGGTTTATCCATCTGACTACTTGCTGTGCAGAAGGAGCCTGAAAGAAGTTTTAGTTTTACTCATCTGTTTAATTTCTACGCAGTGCTGGAACATTGATGTTGGAGTAACAGCTCTGGCAGTTTCAGCGACAACTTAGAGATTTTCTTCAGAGGGTATATTTAATTACATCAAGTTTTTAACTGCTGTGTTTTCAATACTTCTAATGTCTTAATATCACAGTGTATAAATATTGAAAAAAAAAGCCCAAGTTTTATGGAGTGCAGAAGAATGGAGAAAGATCTAGGTGCCATCTGCTTGTAAGTCAATCAGTTATTTTTAACACTATTTTGGAGTAGATTTTGAATATCTAGTACAGAAGGGAATTGCAATGGTGATTCACTGAGATATGACTTACAATAGACATTGCAGAGGAATTCACAGTTCATTGTCCATGGTGTCTCTGCAGCTTGTGGCAACTCCAAAAGTCTGCTGGGGATCAGCAGCATCAGATCAGCCACCCCTTGGGGTTTCTTCTCCTTGCTGCCTTAGCAAAGGCCAGCAGCTCAGCCAGCTTTCTCTGACACAGAAATACTTCCAGACTTCAAAATTACCACTAAAGTTTGTTGTCACACATTTGTCTCATCTGCTGCTACAGCCTTCAGAGGTGAGTTAGACTGGGGAGAGCTGGAAAACAAAACATCTGCTTCACTAGCTAGTGAGTGCATGGCTCATGGTGGAGCTGTGCCGGATACATCTATTGTTTTTTCTACCCCTAGAAGTGCTGAGGCTGCTCAGTTACCCTCCAGGTCAGGAAGAGAAAAATTGGCTTAATGACAGCAGCCACTGATCCCTTGTCACCACAGGGAAGGCTGTGACACAGGGATGCCACCCATCAGGCAAGAGGCCATGCTTGTACCCTGCAGCCCACACCAGATAAATGTCTCTGACTGTGAGACTTGTTCTGGTTGTCCAATGGAACAGGCAGTGGATGGTGATTTTGTCAATATTGATGCAAAATGATATTTTGAGACATTTGGCAAGAGCTAAGTGCAGCTTGTGAAAATTGTATCAAAAAGAAAGATGAGAAACCTTTGGGCTTTTATTTTTTTAAAAAAAGTGGTGAAATAGAGCAGTTGGAGTTTTCTAAAATA
This sequence comes from Thryothorus ludovicianus, assembly GCA_013397245.1. Classification (NCBI taxonomy): domain Eukaryota; kingdom Metazoa; phylum Chordata; class Aves; order Passeriformes; family Certhiidae; genus Thryothorus; species Thryothorus ludovicianus. The sequence goes on along the minus strand of VZTB01017524.1, from coordinate 1,025,676 downwards.
TTTTGCAATGTAACACATATCAAATATTTACCAGATTATTTTTTAAATTCAAGTGGAAGTTGTGAATCCTTTTAATGATTCTGAAGCTGTGTGTTTGACAAATAAACCCTTCATCCAAAAACTTCACTTGACCGTCTTGTTAGCACTGTATTATGTTTGCACTGCTAACAAAATCATCCCACTCACTAGTCCTGATACTTACACTCTGTCATTTGCTAAAGTGGCAGCTCAGTTTGAGAGAGGAGCAGAAGTGAAGGTAGTTCAAGTTAAGCCTGCAGCAAGGACAGAGCTGCACAAAACCAAATCCAGGCTAGAGCTCTGCAAAAATTTGCTCTCCTACCAGCTTGTTATTCTCCAGAAGTACAGTCTTGGTGCATCTGAATCTCCTTTCTTTATATTTTGGCTAAATATAAAACAAAAGTAATAATTTTGCATTGGTTGAAACATTTCCTTTTGACATTTTCAAAACAAGGTCAAGTTAAATTCTAATTTTGAAAATGCCGTTCCAATTGAATTAATAATGTGAGTTTAAACTGAAGCAAAGTCAACTCCCCTAGATAAATTGCTGTAACTGGAAGATACCCATCCTTGGTCCCTGGCTGGGGAATCTGAAGGGTTGTTATTGTCTATGTGGGACATCTGATGGCAGCATATCCCTCCCTGGTGTGGTGATGCTGCTGTTGCCACAACTGCTCCTTATCAGTGTGGACAGGTGGGGCAGTTTTGGGCTCTGAGGAAAGGCCAAACAAACCCCAAGCCAGTAGCTGGACCAAAGCTCATGGTTTCAGCCAGCATACTTACACAAAGGGAGCTCCAGTTCCTTGAGGAAATGTGAGTGTTGAGAGTGCCCAAACAACCTGGCAAGCCTCTGTAGGTGGTGGTGTCATGCTGGTGCTCAAGAGGAAAAGGTTGGAAGTGGTTCCACTACAAAACGTGCCCTCAGGAGAAGTTCTGACTTACGAGCACCCTTCTCTCCCTGGAGCTAGACTGGGCAGTGGGGAGCTGCATCTGACAGTGTCTTCCAACACTTTGCAGCTTTTTTTCCTGTATATTACTGTAGCCCTATTGCTGCTGCAGCATTCAAAGTTGGAAGCAGCCTCCCAAGCCCGATCCCTGGGTACTCCTGCCTTTCCCAGGGCGCAGGATCACTCTCTCCAGATGTGATCATATCCATTAATCACATTTTTAGAAGGCCATCATCTTTCCCTAATGTCATTCTTTCTGCAGATGCTTCTTCATGCTTTTCCACAGTGGTTTCAGCCAGGCTACAGCACAACAAGGAGTCAAAAAATGTAGCTGTTCTCACTCAAATATTTCCATTTTTGAGTAGTAGGAGCTCTTAAAATTCATATACAAGCAGACATGATAGGGGAAAGCTTTTTTTATGCCACACTGCACTGAAATTTTTGAGGCGTTTGCCCAAACACAATTGTAATTCAAGGAAGCAGATGGGACCTGTTCTGAGTGCAGGAGTCTCTCCAGCCACTGCTGCCAGCCACAGTCCCGTCTCCCTTTGCCCTCAGCCTGCAAAACAGGTACAAGTTCTGTTGCAACTACCCCAGCAAACCTTTGCACTGGAATTAAGAAAATTTTCTAAGGAGCTTTTCCCCCAGACTCTGTGTTAGAAATAATAGGAATACCATGGTAACAGCTTTCCCTTGCAAGAAAGAAGTGATATTTTGGTAGGGGCTGCTATAGAAGATGGAAACAAAACTGATACAAATGCTGTGATTTTGAAATGAACTTAGTAAATTATAGATAAATCTTCTCTGGAATGCATTATATAGTTATCTCTCTTCAACATATTTTATCCTTTTATAGATTTTTATAAAAGGAATGAAAAAAATCAGGATGCATGGGACAAATAAAATAGGAAAAGCAAAATTAAAAAATAATAGTTGATAAATTTCATCTACAGAAGGACAAGATTTCAAGATTCTGCAAAAGACACTGAGATTGTTAAATGAAGAAATGAACAAAGAATGAAAAACCTTACTGTAATCCCTAGCTATTGTAAATCTCTTGCAGTTTGAGAAAGTAGATGGCAAAGCCTTTTCAAAGATAAGAAAAGCTTATTTGAAAACAAAGAATACAGACAAATCATGGACATTAAAGGTTTTTAATTATTCTGGTACCAACTAAAGAAAACAAATGAGAAAAAGATTTAAATATTTTTTTTTCTGTATAAATAACGAAGAAATGTTTTCTTACGTAATTTGAATAAAAGTCCTGCAGAGGCTACTGGAGATATCATTGAAGGAAGTAACAAAGTTACTAATGGTTCCTCACTGATCTGGCACAAACTTCTCATTCTCATTCCGGGCTACTGAGCTCTTTTACCATCTGTAATTCTTCCCTCCAAGTTGTGGGCTTAGGACTACCCACTTTGCAGTTGGAAGGACTGAAGAGTGGAGACGTGTTGTCATTGGGTTACATGGTGACAGTTTTAGGGGTGTTTGAAGTCGGGCTCATGAAGCTGTGTCCAGTTTTGGTACAAGTGCCAAATGTGTTCTCATCGTAATGTATAAAAAGGGAAGAGATGCAGATGTTTTCATCTTCAAAATCTTTGTGAGTAATGGAGTATATTAAGAGAATAGTTGTTTAGGGTTTTTTTTCACTTTCATACCTAATGAACTGAGGCACAGACAGGCTTTCACATAACCTGAAAGTTGGCCTGCTGTGCTAACCAATGCATTCTCCGCAGAGAAAAGGGTTTTACAATTGCTTTGTAAGGGTTGGCATTGTTAAAAGTTCAGTGTTAGCGACAGAGAAGTACTAGAAGAGGTCAGATAAGAAAAGCAATGCAGTCTGGAGTTGTTACAGGACTCCTGATAAGCAGCAAGGAGCACTGCTTTCCAAGAAGTACGAGAAAGGATGCTAGGAATTACTACCTGGACAATATGCTTTGAAATACTGAATGTCTGTCTTGTTGGCAGACTAAACGAAGGAGCCTTTTATCTGCCAGACCCACTGGACTAACATAGAAGAAAGCCAGGGACTAACCTTTAGCCCTGAGGCCAAGTCACAGATTGATTTGTACCTGTATTGCTTATGGTGAGCTCTATCCAGAGCACACCCAGTGCATCCAGCCCACATAGGACTTAACCATGAATCTCTGTGGGGCCCCATGTGGTGTTCTAGTAGCCCTGAGGTATATGCATGGTGGGGTTTTTGTTTTTCTTTTCTATTTGGAGTTTTTTCGTTTCTGTTGCAGTGATGGTTTTATTTCATGTAGCTGAAGATGCATCTTGCATGACCTGGGCCGTGGCGTGAGGCTGTGAGACCCAAACTGAGCATACAAAATCTGTTGGGATAACATTACAAAGCTGCATGGAGCACAGAGTGCCCTACCTGTTGTTTTCTCCATGATTTGGGGAGCACTCCCCAGAGTGACTTATTCCCAGGAGGGTGCTGAGGCACTGGCTCAGGAAGAGCTGACTGGAGCGAACAAAGCCAGAAGCAGACAGAGCAAAAAGAAAGTGCTGGGAATGATCAAGGCTCTCATGAGTGACTTCACTCTAACTTTGGCCAGAAAAAGGGGGGACAGATTGTAAACAGTTAAACATACATGATCAGGAAAGAAGAGCTGTTTCCATCAGTTAATTTGCATTTGTATTCACAGAAGGGGTGAAGAAATGGTTCTCATCAGAAGAGGTTGGGCTCACTCAGTGCTGGTCTGGAAGCATCTGGTAGGAACAAGGGATGACCAGTGCCACACCAGCCCCAGCCTTGAGCCTCAGAGCCAAGCCCTTGCTAGTTTTGCAGGGAAAGTGTGGGGCTGCCCCCCAAGTGGGCCGAGTACAGCTCCCAGCTTGAGACATGTGAAAACACATGTGAGCACACGAGCCTTGGGCAGGCAGCACGTGGGTGCAAGGGGGGCACCCTGAGGGGGTGAGTGGGAGGCAGAGTCAGCCCAGCCAACCAACACGTGCCTTCACCAACCAGACTCACCCTCAGCCTACATTGGCACCTGCTTTGGGAAAGGGAATGGCTAGAAATGGCTGTTGGGTGCCTGACATGAATTATCCCTGTGAACTGCTTCCTGACAGCTTGGAAAACACCCCTGCTCTAGGCAGGCAGGTGGTTGTGGGGCCTGCACAGCCAACTGGCCTCTCTGCCTTCTCCACAGTGCCCAAGCCAGGCTTTGAGGATTAAGAGGTTGCAAGATACTAGAAATAAAATTTCTGGTGGAATGCCAGTTATTTGTACATTCCTGTGCAGCTCTTAAGTTTATACTTGCCCTTGTTTGGTATGGTTGCAATGCAATGGGAAAGTGCAATGTTCAACAATGCAATGGAAAGATACAATGTCCAACAATTTTCTTTCTTATTTACTTCACATACAGTGCTGTGAGCTTTGTGGCAGAGCTAACACAAAAGCAAAAGCCAGAAAAAAAATCAAATCCACTACCTTAATTAAAAAAAAAACAAACCAACAAAAAAAAAAAAGGATTGATAAATTATAGACAACTTTAAAGCAGATTTCTAGTGGGCAGATGGTAAGAGACAGTTTTTGTCACTCAGAATGATAGTGGTTAATTGAACACAAAAGATAAGAAAATAACAGATGCATTCATCAGTTGATTTGCTTTTCTATTCAAAGACAAGAAAAATTATAGTGACTTTAAGTAGGAGTTTGTATCCCTGTTACAATAGGAAAGGGCTTATTTGGAAGACAGCAAGAATAGAAGGAGATATTAAAGATGTCTCTTAAGTGGATGACAGAAAGCAATAACTGGCTACATCTGCTGGAGTTTTCCATTTTTGTTGTTCTATCATGAAAAGTCAGATCTCTGTTGATGCAAGAGGATGAAATGTGTTTGTTAATTATGTTTGAATAAGATAACAAACTGTGATTTCAAAGCCATCTGTAAATGTAAAACCAGGTGGCTGAGCAGCAGAATGAAGATCACAAATAGAGGATCATAAAAAATTTGGGGTGTAAAAACCACTTGTATGTCTGGTCTGTTTATGAAAAAAGGCACTAAAGAATTTCTATATATGTAGGCTTTACCTTAAGAACAGAATTTCTCAGGATTCCCTTTTCCCTTTGGCCCTTTCTTTTTATCAAGAAAATTCAGGTTTTTGCAGGCTGCACTGTGAGTAAATTCTCCCTGAGGTGACCTTTCTTCAGTTTAGCCAGGTATGTTATTATCCCCATGTGATCTCCTGTGCTTCCCCTAAGATGCCACTTGAGCCCCTTTGTGGAACATTCCTGTGGCTCCTCTCCACAATTAGTGTCACATATGCACGAGTGTGGCAGGAGATGAGACCTTCACACAATCAGTTGTGAGGCTCGTGAAAAATAGTGCTTTGTATTTCTCTGGTTTCTTCCTCTGACCTAGATTTTAGGATTTACTCCCCCTCCCGCTTTGGTTTGGGTTTGTTTTACGTATTCCTGGAAACCTGCTGCGATGATCTGAGCTACAGAGGAATGCTTGTCCTTCCAAATCTGAAGTCAAAACCCATTTTCTGCACTGAGTGTGTTTTCTCAGTGTTTACCCTTTTCTTTTTTTAAAGATATCAAAATCAACTAATTGAGATGAGGCTTTATACACCATAACCTTTCATAATACAGAATTAATTCTTTTCTATAACAAGTGAGCAAATCACATAGAATGGGAAGAAGTACATGAAGAAGTGAAAAAGACTGTTTTTCAGGAACGTTTCTGTAATTTTTTTTATATGAAGTACAGATTCAAAATTTTTAGAAATCCATAAATCTTGCCCCCAGATAGTTCTAGTAAGCAAGAGCCATTTCCATACACTTGCCAGACTTGCATTCAGTTGATATGTGTTTAAGACATGAATATGTGAAATATAAGAATGCTACCACAATAAGTGCATACATGTTCCCTTTGTGAATATGATGTGCATATCAGTGAAAGATCTGTTATCTTTGTTACATGAAGTATGTTACTTCAAACCTTTCCTCAGGGTTATTACTTTAACTAGTAAACAGGTAAAATTCAGTAAAATTGGGTTGCATTTAGTTGGAGCAGAATAAAATAGAAGTCAGTGTCATTTAACTGAACTTCTTGGGTTTGCAAACAAAAAAGTGTATCTCTGCAGCATTTTAACACATGCTTTGGAAAATAATCTGTCTTCATGAGTGCTGAGAGGCAGTGATATCCAGACATAATTTGCAAGAATCTTGCTCTGTATTGCAGGCATCTGCAAAGCTTATATTATTGCAGCCCCTCCCTGAAATGAGGAGACATTTAACATTGCCATGGTTAATGTTAAATAAACAGAGCTGGAAAGCAGCTTTTAGAGTGAGCTCTGAAGTTTGATATGGAGGAGTTGTAACTCTGTAGGAAACTTCAGTTGTTTCTAATACAGCATTCACTGTACCCTTAACCACAGTGGGAGCATGTACCATTGGATCATATACATGGCTTTAGCTCTCTGTCAAAAGTAACCAGAAAATTTGAGCTAATTGCATCATCATACAAAAGGGTTACATGAAAAGCATGAAGGTTTGATTTAGATTAAAACCTGAAACTTTGAAGGGATTTGATTTTTTGCCTCATTGTGGAAAGTCTAGCCTTTCCAACATTTATCATAGTTTCTTGTAGTTATATAAGGTGTTTTCCCTTCTGAAATGCATGAATTAATTGATCAACCCAAATTTCGGTTTAATTAAGCTTTCACTTGTGACTTACTCTTTGATGTGTGTAAATATATTCTGTATAACATCAGCTTTTTTTCATGCTGATTTTGAAGTCCTTTACAAGTGAAATAGGGATGCCTCTAATTGAGGCATAGCCTCTGTATCTCCAAAGTATCGTGCCTCCTAATTATTTATTACTTCCCTCTAGAGAACTATCTGAGTGATATTCTGAAAATCTGAAATTTGGAATTTTCGGAGTACACACTTTATAAGAAAAAATGTTGGAAAGCTATTTGCAAGATTTCTTAAGCAATCAGAGCCTTTTAGGATGATTTCTGAATTGGCCGTTACAGTACATGACACGCACAATGAAGTTAAATTGTCATTATTAAAAATTAGCAAGTAAAAATGTGGCAGAAGCATCTATGTGGAGTGTCTCATTGCTGCAGATTCAGAATCTGAAATGCCTGTCACATCTGCAGCTCATTATGACCCGAAATGGGCGAGCGCCTGGTACATCTGCGAGAACAATGCCTGGTGACTGCTGGCGCAAGTGGACGGAGCTGGTGCTGGGAGTGCGGGGTGCCAGCAAGTCTTTATCTGCAATGTCACGTCCCACGTTGCCTCCTGACAGCTGGCACAGGAGGTCATCATCGCCTTTGCAGCACTTTGTCTCCATTTGTCTTGAAGGCACTGAGAAGCCTCATTATTTTTGAGGAGGGCATTTTCACGGGCGGCTGGTTGTTGCCCACGCGCCGCCTGTGGAACCAGGGTCTTGTTTTCCATGCTTGTGGCCAGCAGCTCCTTAGCTGTCTGCAGCAGGGAGGCACAGGCACAAGGCCAGGGAACATCTAGCATTGATAGGGGTGTGTGCAGTGGGTTGGTGGGACCCCTTTCCCTGGGTCTTCATTCCAGTGTCACAGATGTGGTGGAGATGTTAGCATCCATCAGTATGGGTGATGGTCTTCATTCCATGTGGGTGGTGGGGCTTGGAGGGATTTGAATACTCAAACTCAGTGGAAAGTTCACAGCAGCAGAAAGAGGTGCATCTTATTCATGCAAACACATATGCCCCTCTCTTCCTGTTTTCAACTCTGAAACAAAGAAAAATTTTGAAGATCTTGCATTTAGTACCCACAAAAATTGTATTTTCCCCAGCCTTGTTTTCAGGAATAGAAGAACCATTTTAACCGGCACATCCAACTAAACCAAAGCAAAGTGCCCCCTTGGTACAAGCCAAACACCTGGCAGGGACACTGAAAGCCTGCCAGTATAAGTTTGGCAAAGCACTAAGCAACTGAGGGTAGGTTTTCCCAGGAAGGACTTGTGCCAGACCCGGTCCACAAACCACCTGCATCCAAGGGGGTGCTTTACAAAGCAAGCAGCACTGCTGTGAAAGTTTCCACTTACCTGGATCGTGAACCCCAGACCTTGATTCTCTTCCCTGTAGTGTGCCATGTGAAAAGCTGCCTACAGGACATAGGCATTTACTTCAACCTGTTGCTCGGCAGAGAAATTTAGGACTCAGGAGTACAGGTGGACTCAAACTGAGCTCACCTCCATTCATCCGTGCACATGTAAACAGGAAAATAAAGGCTAAATGGAGCAAAAACCCCACCCAGCTTAGCTTGGCAGAGTTTGCCTGAGCGTGTGCAGGGAAGTGGAGGTGGAGGAGAGGATAAGGGGGGCTGTTTTGCAGGGATGGGGCTGGGCAGAAAGCAGGCAGCCGTGTTTGCAGCAGCTCACTTTAGTGAGCACAATGCACACAATTACTGAAGTAAGAGATGTCAGTGAACAAATGCGTTTGGCAAACTATTTGTGCTTAATGTATGCTGATTTGTGAAGTCTCTGGTGGTTTTCTTTGTCCCTTGGGAAAAAGGATAGGGGGGAGAGAGAAAGTGTCCAGTTGCCATGACAACAGAGCAGGGCTGAGGAGAGATGAGATTTATCATATTTTCATTTTTGATGCTCTGTATAAAATTATGTAGGTAATTGCACATGTACTGATTTGCCATGTGGCAGAGCAACTTTTTAGGACACTGCATATCATGCAACACCATGCTGATCCCCTTTTAGAGCAGAGACACAAATGTATTGACATTTTGCTGGGGATATTGCTGTAGAAATTAGAGCAGCGGGAACGAAAGAGGGCGTGACAGCAGCCCTGCTCTCCTTTAAGAAACAGAGTAAGAATCAATTAACAAGTTGCCAATGGAAACCTGGCTATAATTATAGCTCTATTATGCTGGCCGTGTTGTTTTCCCATAGAAAATACAGTTTTTAATTAACTTGAGGATTTGGCACTGACACCTACGCACTCCCTGGCAGGAACAAAGTCGGTGTTTCCCTGCTTAGGTTTGGCACTTTATTGTAACTAAAGGTGTCAGTAGCACCCACAGAGCTGCCCTTAAGCACGATGATCTGGGCATGGTTTTTCCCAGTCTGGAGGGAAGCAGGTGTAATTCTTCTCCCCACATTGTACTCTGCAGATAAGAAAGCAAAAGATGTTTTTCTCAGTGGAAATGTTATCCTTCCTGGAGGGTACCTGCACTGACTGGTCAGATGGGGAGATGGATGGAGGGAAGGAACAGCTGGTGTTTCTGGGGGAGGAGTGGAGTGGAAGTGGCTCTCTCTCAGTGCTCAAAGGCCGTGTCCTTCGTGCAGACCCTGAGATGCTTGGTGCAGGAGCTGGGGGAGTACAAACTCTGGCCAATAGGCTGAACAAGACTAATTTTGCATTGTCAGGATAGGGTAGGGAGGAAGCCTCTGCCACCTAGACCTTAACAAAATGCCCATATGTTAAGTCTGTTGGGTTTTTTTTTCTTCCACTTCTTTGCCTGCCACTTTCTCTCAAAGGCAATGCTGAATTACCTGAGGGAAGGAAGAATATTTCAGCTGTGGCAAACATACTGCTTTTAAAATGCAAATGTGTTATACATGTATACACCAGGCACTGCTGCTGCTTTTCTTCTGGCACCATTGCCTTGAGAGCAGTTCAGTTTTTGAGAGTAATGCAAAACCAGGAGGGATTTTCCTACAGAAACGCATTTCACTGAGTAGCGTGTTTCTAACGGTGACCTGTGTGGGGTGCTCAGAGAATGAGTCTAAAATGGAGGATGTTTTTAAAGCAATCTTTCTCAGTGATATATTCTGCCTACTGCTGGCAGCCAGCAGCTTGGGAGTTTCCCAAGCTGGGTGTTGTGTGTAGTTTGGAGGTCAGTAATGGATTTCTTTCTGAAATACTCTGAGAAACTTGTTATTTCTTCTCTCTCTTTTTTTAAATTTTTTTTTTACTTTTTCCGTACCATTTTGGCTAATACCACATCCTGTAGCATTCAGATTCAGTTATAATTATGTTTTCAGTAAAAAGATAATCCTCTGATTTATTTCAGGCCTGCTGACTGATAATTTTTCACTGAACAATTTTCGTGCAGTAAGAAACTGTGAATACTTGTGCAGCCTAGGCTGAGTCTGTTCTGTGTCTTCTTGTGTGGAAGGCTTTCCAAGCTCCAGCCTGTCCTTATCCTTCTCAGCCCTTTTCTCATTCCACTGTGTCCTGTCATTGCTTGGAAGCTCAGTAAACTCTGAGTCACCATGTAGGAATTAATGGAACCAAGCAATTATTTTGAATTGTGCGATGCTTAGATTGCATTTTTAAGTCAAGTTAGAGGAAGCAGGTTTATCCATGTATGTGCAGTTTGAAACAGCAAGTTAAGAAGGATAATAAATGATGTTTTAAAAATAGTTTCTGAAACATTTCCTCAGTTTTTTTGTGTGGCCAGTGAACTACAAAATCTTGAGTCAGAGCAAGCCCTTAGGTATAAAAGGTGGTATGGAACTAGATGATCTTCAAGATGCCTTCCAACCCAGACAATTCTAGGATAAAAAAGCTGATGGGTAACTTACTCTCTATTGAATGTTTCTGCACCTGGAATCCATTGCTTGCTTAATTTAACATGTTTTCACCATGTGTCTTTGAGTTGTTGGTGTTACTTTATCATCTGTCTGTGAAAGAGATTACGCCACTAATAAACAATAACATGAGTATTGAGCTGTGGCCACACAGCAGGGAGATCCCTGTGTCCTTGCAGACTCATAAACAGTTCAAGGGTTTTTTTTTTCCCCTTTTGTAGTATCAAAACAAACCAAATGCAGACCCTGCACCATGGTGCATAATTTTAGGCAGGTGAAAGCTGTGCTGTGCATAAGGGGGTCTCTGAAGCACTCACAAGCTTTGAACAGGCAGTGAGGATGGTGTGAGGATGGAAATAGGCAAAGACACTGGTCTGAGCAGCTTCATGGCTCTGGAGTGGGTGGGCAACCAGACCAGCCCAGGGATAAAATAGAGTAGGATGAAATGATGCAAGTTTATTTTCCCTCCTTCAGAATATCTCTGGAAGAATCCCTGGCAAGGAGAGCCTCAGCTGCACTAGACCACTGTCTTTCCTCGCAAGGCTTTGAGATTTGCTGTTTACAAACCTGGGTGCACTGTTGCTGGCTCAGGACTGGCCAAGGAAGGAGCATTCTGTGGAAAACTTTTATGGGACTCCATGTGGGATCACAGGACATCACTGGGAGTGCCAAATGACAATTTCAGGTGTTACTTCTTCTGATTTCATGTTAATAGTTGCGGTAGCCATGAGAGATGTCCCTCTAACACAGGAAAGGAGCCCTGGAAAAAAAAGTGGTAGGTTTGGGGGTTTTTTTTGGTGCTTCGAGTTGTTTTTTGTTTTGTTTTGGTTTTTTTTTTTTTAATTCTAATACCTGGCAATAAAAAGGAAACTCACAGTTTACAAGCAGCTAGCTGCCTGTAGATTGCATTTTGGTAAATCACCTGGAGTGCTGTATTTACAATACTTTAGCTGTGCTGATTTTTGCCCTCGCAGAAGTCACAGGTGTTTTCAGAGCCTCAAGGTGATTTGTGAGCAGCAGGGTTGGGGTGCTTGGCCTCAGCAGCTCCCCAGGTTTTTCTGAGCCTGGCAAGGCTCATGAGAGTGGATGGCAGCATGCTGCTGAAGGTTTGTTTTCTTAAGGCATGCCATTGCCCTGATGCTGTTTGGATGGGAATGGAGAATTGTGGTGAATGAAATGACTCTGTGGCCAGGAGGAATGGGTCGGGTTTTTATTTGTAACAGTCAAAGGAATTAAAAAGGAAAAAAATATCCTGATTCTATTCACCTTGTTAGGGTTAATGCAGTGAAACGGAGCTTTTTCAGGAATTGTTTTCCACCTGATGGAATCACTTCAATTCTTTTAAGTCAAGGAAATCCTGTGTTTCCTCAGCAGCTGTTGCAGTAAAGATGACTGGTCACTTTGCATATATATTTATATTGCTGGAGGTTCTTTTTCACTTTATTACTGAACGGCTCTTTACAAATAACAGATATTCAGCTGCTTAAGCAGCTGGACATTTGACATCATGTTTCCTGAAATCTTGCATGAAAAGGTACTTGCATCAGAGATGCATGACCCATTATTATACGGGTAGAAAATTTACTAAAACGGCAGAAATGGTGGATAGAAATGCCAGCATACAGGCTGTAAGAGAAGAGATTAGGATTCCAGCAAAGTTTGATATCTGGGACATTTTGGCACAAGACATAGAAGCAATCTGAAAGCAGACCATGCATTCTTTCTCTGAAACAAGGTGCTAAATAGGGCAATGGCAAATATACCAGTAATGGTACAAAAGTGCACAAAAAAAAGAATCTGAATTTTCATTGGAATATGGAAAAGTGGGATGAGGCTTAGAAAATTGGGGTAATTCATGTAAGGGAAATAATATGAAAGAAAGGAAAAAAGACTGAGAGGTGGAAGAATTAGCCTAGTGATTTTGCATTTAAAAGTTGCAAAATCCTCCCTGTCTCCTGGGTCTCTGGAGGGTACATGTCAGCAAATCTGTGTTTGTCACATGGTGGGGGACATGTGACATGTTGTGCATGACAGGCACAACCTTTACATCAAGCATCAGTAGAGAAATTGGTGGTCTGTTCTGGCTGTAAGATGTTCTCTGTATTTTTTTAATCCTGTTGATTACATGAACAAGGGCAAAGGGGATCTAATCTTTTGGGCACTGTCTTTTAAACAGGAATGGCACTGACAGTGTTCCTGTACTTTTTTGCCATTAAACATTGACATTAATTTTGAGCTTCTGCTTCAGACCTTTTGTTAAAGTTGAGATGCTCAGTACTCCAGCCCTTGTGTGTTGTACAGTTGTGAATAAAGCTTGTGCTTTGCTCATCCTTTTTCTGAATATTTGACTCCAGATAAGTGAATTTCAGGACACATGCTTTAATGCTTGTTATTGTATTTACCATGGACCCATGATAGCTTTTGGGATGACAGTGATTTTCAAAGTTGTTTCTGTCCTCCTATTTGACCCTTTTCCAAGGGCTTTGGAGACTAAGCAAAGGTGACCCACCACCTTTGTAATTCCACTTCTAGAACAGAAGATGATCTACTAGTAAAGTACCTACTAATTATCCAAACAGTTGTGTAATCCATCTTGGCTGTCTTCATATGACAGAATTACTTTTTTTGTGGGGTTTGTTTTGTGAGTGAGTTTTTTAGTTGTTTTTTTTTGTTGTTTGTGGGTTTTTTATTGTTTTGTTTTGGGTTTTGTTTGTTTTAATCTGTTTTTTGTTTTTTTGGGGTTTTTAGCAGTGGACGATGAAAGGTCAAATTTTCTTGTGGTTCTAGTGTGAGGTTTCTGGCTTTTGATAGTGAGTGTCAGGTGTTACCATAATAAGGGATAGGAAAGTTACTTAACTACTGTCATTTAATTTGAAATTGTCAAGGTTTTTTTTTTGCTTTTCATTGCCTCTTTAGTTGGTGTATTTTAATGAACTTCAGTGATAAGATAAATGCCTCTTGGGTCATCACGATATTAAGTGTGTGAACCCTGTAAGCAGTAAGGTATGGTTTAATTATTTTTTGCTCCTGTTATGTGATGGATTTTGTACCTTCAATTAGGAAACAGAAGAAGCTGAATTCCATCTGTGAACAGATGGAATTAGAGCTCTTCAGGCTGCTGTGTTCTCTGGGAAGACACAGCAGCAACATACCAGAGAGAAGAGAGCTGGTGAAAAAGAGCCTTCCAAGGAGACAGGAGAGATAAATGCCAGGAAAGAGGGCAGCTAGCCTTTTTACTCTGGAGGATTTTCCAAATGGGTCTAGTTTGCAATGACTATCCAGCAATTTAGACATCAAGCTAAAGTAAATTGGTTTAGTTCATTATTTACCAAAAACTGTAGCTCAAGGTAAAACAAAGCTACAGAATTGGTTCAGTGTTTTCAAAACTGTTTATGTTGATATAAACTAAATGATAGAAAAAGTAAAAATATAAAAAATAAAGTAAATTGAATTTTTTTTTATTCAAATGAAGGACTTGAATAGAATGAAAATTTGGTTGGTTGGTTGGTTGGTTGGTGCTTTTGTGTTCATTTGTTTAAGTTTGATTTGTTTTGCCTCATTGTTTGGGTGGGGAAGGTTCAGCCAGAAATTAAGAAAACAGTAAAACTCAGTTTAGCTATTTTGGTTTCTTTTTCCCCCCAAGTTATTCTCCCTTTCAGGAGAAGGCTGGGTAACCTGTCTACCTGGAAACACCAATGTACACAATTATATTACAAATGTAGTACCAGATCCATCACTCTTATTCCACTCTGGCAGTTCATTGTTGTTAAGGGAAGGGCTTATGATTTCATTCTTCCTGCCTCTCTTCTGACTTTTCTTTCTCAGTTGAAATTGCATTTCTCAAATCATACTCATGTCAAAATCGAGACATTCTGTTACTTTGCATTTATAATACTGTCAGCTGATCAATGTGAAATTTTCTTCTATAAATCTAGTTATAAGTAAATGTATATGAATTCCTGAAAAACATGGTACTGTAACAGTGGAGTGCTGTAAAACACCATAAAAACTCCTCAGGACTGTGCAAACTAGAGGAGGGACACTCTCTTAGACCAAAGCTGTCTGATCCGGATGTTATCAGGAAAAAAAGTTGTTAACTAATGGCTAACCATGAGATACAGAGAGAGATATGGTATTTTTCTGTGCAGAGAGGTACTTCGTATGCATTCTTCTCAAAAATCTGGCTCAGTGTCAAAATACCTTCCTGCTTTTTCATAACAGAAACAGATGTAGCACAAGTCTGTGACAATCTCTTGGAGACTTTACTCCTAGGAAATGTTTTGCTCCCCAAAGGTTAGTAGTTACTCTTGGAGGAGGGGCTGTTTCAGAGGTCTTTGTAACCCCTTTCTCTGCTCAAGTGATGTTCACAGTCAGGAGTCCTGTGATCTCCAGCATTGTTCTGATTCTGAACAACAACTGGTTGTGCTGCAAGTTTTAAACATTTTATGTAAGCTATCAGCTGCTGAAAAACATGCTTCTATTTTCCATATCACAAAATGAAAGAGTAGTTGGCTTTCTCGCCTCATTTTTGTTTTCCTTTCCACAGTTGTGGATTTGTGTTTTGTCCACAGGCCAAGTCTGTGTGGTTCTTGGCAGGCTGCTTGGACATTTCTCTACTGAGCTTTTATCAGAGCATCTTAGTCTGGATTATACATGAAATAATGCAGAAAGGCTCAGTAAAGAGAAACCTGTACTGCAGCCTTTAATTAACGTGGTGTGTGTGTGTGTAAGTGATAGGCAATAGCGAGCTGCAGATGCAGAGTTTCATTTTGATGCTCTATTGCTTTTTTGCTCTGCAGTGACATTAATAAATAGATGCAGGCGAGCATTTTAGATTTCATTACTGCCTGAAACGCCTTTGCTTTTTGGCTTGCCCCAGTTCATTTATAAGGCATCATCATGCTCAAATTAGAAGGAAACTAAGCTGTATGTCACTGCTGAGAATTATTGGATTATTCAATTACTGTGAACGGTGCTCACAGAATAAAATATTCAAGAAATATTGAAGGAAAAATCCCTAGATAACCTCACTACATAAAGGTTACATGTTCAGACATGGTTATAGTCCAAATGTAAGGCAGAGGAGTGAGATTAGGGCAAGGGGCAGCTGCAGGGTTGTGGATTGTGGCTGGTGTTATTTGGAGTGATGAATGCTGCCCTGGCCCTTCTGTCGGTGTGATTTATCAGAGGGGGGAAAGGGGTTTGTAAGGCACTACAGGCTGAGATCTCCCCAACAGTTTACAGGGGTGCTGATGGGTGCAAGGTAGTGTTCCAGCCAGCCAGGCCTGGGGACCAGGAAAATCCCATAAGACTGCACTGATTTCTTTGTCACCTGTCAGTTCAGGGAAATAGAAAACAAATGGCACGTGAGTACCTTCAGTGTGCTTCTCTTTAGAAAATGTACCTTTTTCTTTAGCTGAATGACTTAAGGCAGGAGCTAGTCACAATTTCCATGCTGAGCTCTGGGTTACCTAAAGCTGAATATCTAAATTATTTATATTTCCAGGCTTGCATTGGCATCAAGCATGGGATTAGGCTGTTTTGTTCATGTGGAGGCTAGAGCCACTAGTTTGAACCAAACATAACCTTATTAGGATTATGTCTGTACTTGCACTTCAAACTTTGGCCATCTTTCTCCCAGGAAATCTGTGTTTGTTTTTATTTTAACCACAACTCCTTAGTGGTAATAAACATTCCTATTTCGTGAAGAATTTTAGATAACTAAGAATACTCTGGATGGTGAAAATTTGCCTTCTGCTGTCTAATAGACAATACAGAAGTAGGTAAGTCAGTCAACAGCAAAATAAGTATTACAGGAAACCAAAGCATGAATTCATTAATTTTAACGATAATGTTACTGTTTTACACCAAGCTTAAGTGAATATAAATGTAACTTATTGAAGAGTCACTGGCAAAAACCATCTGTGCAGGTTTTTTGAATCGCATCTGTGCTTCAACTAGCTCTGCATCCTAAGAAGCAGCACCAGCAGCAGCCGACCTTCAGCTGACTCCCAGCAGCATTTCCCCTTTCAGCAGCAGCAAGGAGCAGCCAGCAGCCCTGCCGTGGTTGTTTGGGATGGTGCTGATACGTCAGACCTTTTATTTTTACCACTAACATGGTCTTCCCATGTTTGTTATCAGCGGGTGGTTTGGCAGGATAGTTCACATTCGATGCTTTGAGCTGAGAAATGGTGAAATGAGCTAATTCTTAATAAGGCTAGTTATCCATCCCTTCACTGTTATTTGCAGTACTGTGGTTAATAGGACATCAGGACTCAGTCCAAGAAGTTGAAAGAATGAAACAAAAAGCCCATTGTGTCCGTAGTGATGAAGGTAATTAAAAGGGAATGGGACTGAGAGGTTCCATATGATGCAAATCATTATCTTTGGGCTTTTCTTACACCTCAGACCTTTTTCCCCAAATGAAGTCGACAAGCATTTCTGCTCTATAAATTTGGTTCACAGCTCGGTGATGGCTTTTTTGCTCATCAAGGGATGCAAAAGGTTTTTGTTATGGTCACTGATTTTCCAAGAAATCTTAATAATTTTCAGACATCTGCATTCATTTAGATGCACAGAAGGAAAAAGACGATTTCATCTTGCTTCTTTGTTTGTGATGGATCTCTGTTTTTGTCTAAAAAAAAAAAATGCACCCAGGGAACAGATCCTTGGGAAATCACCGGAAACAGTTCCATGTTAAATTTATAGATCCAAATATGTTATCCTTGGCCTTTCTTGAAGTGCTCCGGTGGGATGTCTGCATGAATATCTCCAAAGGTAATAATATTGATGAAGTTAAAGTGATATGGAAAACTGTCTGGCGTAATTATTCATTAAAAATTTTTAAAGCTGCTATGAGCATTGAATCCCAAGTCATGCTAGCAGCTGCAAGACAAAGCAGGAGACATGCCAGTTTCAAGAAGCATTGTATAAATGGCATTTATTTGACCAAGAATGACAGAAGTCAGAGTTGTCAGCATCTTCTGAAGGATCTTGAAGTCAGACTACTTGTATTTTTTGTTACAGTTATTACTGAACTTGCCTCAAACGGGCAGAGATCCTTAGATATGTTTTTAATGCTGCTCCCACCCCCCCACACATCCAAGTCAAGGTCAGGGGCCAGTGAGATAGTTGATTATTTCATCTCCCACCCTGCTGCACAGACAGTGTATTAGAGCAGCACTAATGTCTGTGCTAAGATTAGTAGCAAGCCACTTTTAATCTTAACTTGCAGTTGGACACATCTGACCTATAAAGCGTAGGTGATGAGAAGTGATGTCAGATTTAGTGGCTTTCCTCTGCTAGAGTGGAGACTGTCAATTTTGTGGCATTTAAAACTGTTTCTTCTCTGCTGGGGGCGATGACTTAAGGCAGCAGCTAAAGTCTACGAAAATACAAAGTGACCTGCAAATACTCCAACCAGGCAGTTCCCAGCCTTACAAGGGAGCACATTAAAGGAGGAGGCAGTCCACATTCTCCAGGGCAAGGAAGTGACTCTCTCTGCTTCTGAGGATTAGGTTTATCAGGGTCATTAAATTCTGATGTCAAATGTGACTTTCTAAGACATGACTTTTTGAATCAGCATGACTATGGAAAAACTTTTAAGCATTCTTTTTTTCTTGTTTCATACCACTTTCGTAACACATTTCTTTTTTCAAATGGTGTCAAAAAATAATGTTTGAAGCCAATGAGATCTTTTGATGAGCACTTTCTTTTATATTCTGTGTGTCCATAAACTCCAGGCTGCAGCATGTCAGATACAAGCAGAAATAATAAGGTGTGTTTTAACATGACTGACTTACAAAAGTCACGTGTCTCCAAACTAATACTTACATTGGATACAATTCTTCATGTTCACTTTGCAAAATATTGCTGTATAATCCTATGACCTTGCTTTCTTTCCAAAATACAATCACAGAACGCATGATAAAATTTTATGCTTTTACTTGTTTAATGTCATCACTTGAGTATATGGGAATGTCTCTCAGTGCACTACTAGGACTAAATAGTTTGTCAATAATATATCCACTCTTTAGTTCAGTCTTGAAGTGATCTTAATCTTGTTGCATTCTGATCTTGGTGTAGCTTCAAGCTTCACAGTCCAGGCCTCTCTATAGTTATCTGTGTGTTAGTGCAGATACACCTTTCACATCTATGCACACATCTGCACGAGTGTTATGATGAATTTTCCACAGGAAACCTGTTGTCAGTGGCTCACATGGTATCATCTACTGAAAAACTCCTGTCAAATATCTATTTTGGTTTTTTTAAAACCTGAATACAGAGCCAGATTCCTAGCCTGTCTCAGATGAGATCCTGTTCCCATGTGAAGATGCTGGCTGCAGGTAATCCCCTTCTGAGCGAGGAATTCCAGAGCATGTGGTGCTGGAAAGGTCAAACTCATTTGCAGGGAGTTGTGTTTAACTGCGCGATGCAGAAGTGAGCTTCATTACTTGTAATTAACTCACGGTTCCTAATGTCAGTTTACAGACACAGCCGTGAAGGTAGTCCATGGAAGATAATTAATATTTGTTATTCCTGACTTTGAAAGGGCTCTGGATAGCAGTGTTTATAAGTCCTTCCTACTGGGAGAGCCTATGAGGAAATTCCCTGATTAAATCATCAGTGCTATTATCTTTGCCTTAAACTGTTGTTTTACAGTAATTACTGCCCTTTCACAACAGAAGGGCATGGGGTGATATGGTGGAAGACACACGTTGGCAGATTTTCACCGTTTCAGAGAAAATGTCCTTCAGGGAAAGGTTAATGCAGTTATCGGGCAGGTTAATGCTCTGGCGTTCCCTGAGGGCTGTTCATTGATGTGGGTACTGGGGGGGGCTGTTCCTTTATAGTATTTTTATTTTAAAACTATCAGGCTGCTCAAAGAGAGTGAATGAAATCTAAAAATACATGTTTTATTAACAGTAGAAATTTCTCTTAGAAAATATAGGTCAAATTCTCCACAGTTGTCAGTGTGAAGTTAGAACATCTAGTTGGATCTGCAAGTAGAAAATACTCTCAATTCTGTGAATTTCACCTTGGGTTCAGATCAGATTTTGGCTCCCTATTTGCATAGCAGCCTCTGCATACAATCTTACCATTCTTTTTCTGTATAGTGTTGTAGACTGAACTGAGTGATTTTTTTTTTCTTTGTAGGTCCATTATCAAACAGAAGGCATAATCATACTTTCTGTTTTGATGTTGATGTGAAGCATTTTTTCAATTTTATGTAAACTCTGGAGCTTAAAAATATGAAGACTGATTTTTGTGCAATTTTATGGTCTGCAAATTGAGAGATTATTTAGTACCTCATACAAAATTTGACCCTCTTTAGTCCAGCTCTTTCATTTCTTCCTTTTGGCCATTTCTGTGGGAGAAACAAATACACAGAAGGCTTCTTTGCATGCAAGAGTTATTTGAAAATATTTTCTGGATTAATGTAGGTACTCACTGGTTTTTGGCCAGTTTTTAAGATGGAGAGTTTTCTGGTTTGTATCCCAACTTTCTCTCATAAGAGTGACTAAATTACTGTGGAAAGAGGTCAAAGCAGTTAGTAAGTTTTGGGAAAATACTTCTGTCAGTGAAAGGGCTTCTTGAATATAAAATAGCCTGTTTGATATAATGCTGGTATTTTATTGGTTTGTGAACTAGGGTCAAACGTCTTGGCTATGAATTAGAAAACTTAATTGCCTGGATTTTAGTGCCATCTTTCTGGCAAGCGTTCAGTGATCCAGTGAAAAAATTTGATCTTTTTTCTACTTCACTGGTTTGGCCATCATAAGCAATGTTATTAATTATGGACTCTAAAGTAGCAGCTTTTTGTCTTTTGTGACCTAGTACTCACATTGTCAGAAGTGCTGCATTTGCCACCTTCATGGTACTAATTAGTATGTTTATAATGAGCCTCCACTCCAATACTGTAATCCTCATCAGTCTACACACCTGACAGCAGCTTGCACATCTCAATGGCAGACACAAAGTCAGGGAGATAAATTTTCTGCCATATGGAAGAATTCTATCCCAAATGTATTGGTGCTTTGAAATGTACCCTTTATAGATAATGGGTTTCAAACATTGGAGTTCCTACGCAGAAGTTTTAAGAAGAAAGGAATAATAGTTTAGAGCAAGAAAAGAAAGAAACGGATAGATAGATAGGATAATAATCCTAAAAGCTAGTAAATGGCAGGATTTGATTTTCGAGGTTTGCTGTAAAGTTTGCTTCAGAATCATATGACATCCATAAATGGCACAGGGTGCAGAGTTGTAATTTCTGCAGGGAAGTCATGTTTATCAGGAGTGGCTTGTTTGCCAAAGTGTCAAAAAAACTGACAAACTAAAACATCATGTTGTCACACAAGGGATATGGTTGCAAAAAGTGCGTGGTGGAAAGTGACTGAAAAGCAAAGGAGAGAAAAGAAAAAAGCTTTACCTGCAGTATGCAGGGTTACTTCTATGCAGTGGTAGCATTATGATTTTGGCAGTCCTCGTTACAGGATGGGTTGTCTTGCAATGAATGCAGCATAAGCCAAGCAAGGTGGTGCCGGTGTGGGCTGAGCATTTGGGATCAAAAAACAGTTGAACTTCTGGGGTCCCCCTGAGTATTGACATGTGCTGCTGGCTCTCCCAAGTGATGGTGTGGTGCTGTGTCCTCTGTGCCAGCAGGATTTATTTGGGTACACAGAGATGGCTGCTTGAGTCCCACTCACCACCAGCCTCCCTTCTCTTGCCACCTCTCAGAAATTTGCTTCCACTGGGTTTAAAGTTGTGATTTAAAATATGGACTTCCCATCCAATTTATTTCTATCTAAGAATTTAGAGATGTAGGACCTGAAGTTTTTTTTGCCTCTGGCTCAAACATTTTTATTCTTGTCCTGCCCAGAGTGCTTCTAGGCAGGGGGTCCTGATCTCCTTACCCCATATATTCCTCTCAGTGCTTTTTCTCCCTCTGCTTTCCCTCTCCTGCTGCTGCTGAGATTTGCCCAGCTGCATGGGGGAGCAAAACCAAAGGGTTTTAATTATACTTCATCTTGGGTTAATTTTCATATGGGTTAGCTCCCTGACCCAGCTCACTGCACAGCATCCCAATATTCATGCTGGCAGGAGCAGACGGGAGAGGAAGGAGCAGCTGCAGGTGGTGAAGAAGGCCAGAGCATCCTCTGCAGCAGCAATGCTGCTTTACACTGGGGCTTTGTGCTCCTCTGCCACAGCATGTGAGACAGAGCTGCCTCAGGAGAGGGAGGTGTCACTAGGATGTGGCACCAAGGACTGGGATGCCAAGACAGAGATTGCAACCACTCACAGGAGGCTGGCACTGTCCCAGCCCACCTCCCCAAGCATTGCCATGATCACCTTCCTTCCCAGTTTTCACTGATTTCTGGGGTTTTTTTGAGTCATGGAAGGTATAGTTAACTTTCACTCTCAAGGCTTTTTAAAAGGAGCTGCGCTTGGGAGAAACTTCTCTTAATAAGGTCCTGTCACTTTTCAAGTTCTTTTCAGAATTTTCCAAATCCATAATAAAAAGAAAATCTGTTATTACTCCTAATAATAACTTCTATATGTTCTTAATACTAGGTTATTATTCATGGTTTTATATTCTTACACTGTGCAAATTACACTTTACTGTGTGTCACCTTTTATAAGAAAATCTACTTTTTTCTTACAGTTTTTTGTGAAATAATGCACTGTAGTTCTTGAGTTTTATAATTCCCTGGGGACTTTTTGAGTATTTAAAAGATGATCTTGCTGTCAGCCTTCATACCTTTGCCTTTTTATTTGGAGAAACTATTGGCATCTTAATGTCTAAGCTCAGGTAGAGGAATGCATTCATACAAATTTCATAAAAAGCTTATGTTAATGTATATTGGATATGCAATAGTAGAACGATTTCTTTAGGTAAATAATACATTTACCACTTGCAAAGCACAGACTTTGGGGAAGTTTCTTAAGGAACAGCTATAATATTGAGTTCTTGGGATTAGCTTGCTATTTTTATTCTTGTGAAAAGTGCAGGGTGTATTGTTTCAGCACCAGGGGTGTGATGTGCACAGGTGCTGTGCCTGGTTTATGTGCTGGACCCTGCACTCTGAGATGTGGGGTCTGCCCCAGAGCACTCTTCAGTGTTGGCTGTTTGGCAGCCCCGGCGCTGGTCAATGATCACCCTGGGGCAATGAGCCCTCAGCAGAGGGTCTCTGAGGTCCCAGTGCCCACTGAACTGGGAATGCATTTACATGGTGGCTGGTGGGCAGGGAGATGGGATAACCTTGTGTAGCAGCTTGGTGGGCAGGGCTGGAGTGGAAGGAGGACCCCCAGGAGAAGAGACTGTGTTGGCCACCTCCTGTTGCTTCTAATGGCTGGTGTCTCTTTGCAAGTCCTCCTGCAATCTCTGTGTGATATCTCCTCATGGGTTTGTGTACATACTTATCTTAATGCCAGACTGGTTTCACAGAAACCCTCTAACTTATTATTTCCTGGCCAGCAATTTGTTAATGCAAAGTGCATGCATGGGAACGCAGAGGGCTCTTGACCTGCCTGGTGCCTGGCAGTGAAGTTAAGCGAGCATGAAATCATTAACACAAGACTGCATTTGTTTGGAATTGCAGTATAACAGAACCCTCTGGCAGTGACCATAATGTTAATGGACGTAAAGGGGTTGCAAGTGCTCAGTGGAGTGGCATTTTTGGGTACATGCTATGCCCAGTGCAGGCAGGGCTGGTCCCTTAAACCAGGGCAGTTGGTATCAGAGGATTTTCTTGGAGAATCTCCTTTGCACCCATATCCACCCTGGCAGTTTTTCACTAAGTCTGGCAGCTCTTTGCTGATTTTATTCACAGATGAATTTGAAACTGACTTTTTGCTGAGAATCCACTTTTTTATGCAATTAAAAATAATGTCATTAAAATAAAAAGTCATCGTGTTTTCTGTTGGTGCTTACTCTGGGAGAAGCCTTGTTTAAAGCAAATCCTACAGAGAGTTTTTTAAAGGTCTAAAGAATGAAAAGTACTTAGTGAATGTTTTCCTCATTTAAAAAAAAATTTGTTGGCTTGGTATAACTCTGTGACTTGGCATGAAAACCCTGAATTTATTTGGCTCTATTGGCCTTGGCTGCAGCATGTGTCTTCTGCTAATCTTGGAGAGTTAATGAATTAAGTGTAGTTACTTATTAAAGCAGCTGCACAGTGCTGACATTGCAGGGAACCTCGCAGCCCTGGGGCTGGCCTCAGGAGGCAGTGGGGCAGGGGCAGCTGGTGCTGGGCTTGCAGGGGCTGGTGTGGGGCCAGGGGAAGCTGTACCAAGGCCAGTGAGGACCATTCCCTAGGATCCATCTCTTCTTCACTACCACCACCACCACCTACTTTTTCATCATTATTCCATTGGTTTTCATCCTGTTCTGCTCCATAGCTTACCTTGCACCTGTAAAAGGGGGTTGTGTGTGCCCAAAAGTGTGCATGCTTTTTTCCGAAGGTTCATCTCTGCCAATCCTGCCTGCCCCGTATCCTTAGATTGTCATGATTACAACAGAAGTGTTACTACACAAAAAGATAATAAGCACTTAATCTACCCGCAAGTCTTGTGTTACAAGTGATGAGGTTTTGCAGGAGCAGCAGCTGAGGGCTGCAGGACATCCCCCTGCATGCCTTGTTCACCTCTGCTGTACCCCTTCAGGGCCTTATTACATGATGCTTGCCTTTTCTTAGGAGATCAGTCTTTCAGTGGGATGGTTTAGTCAGCATCGTTTCTTCAGTGAAGCCTCAAAGAGCTTTATATGTCTGTAGAAAGAGCTTGGTTTGTTATTAATTTTTATGTCAGTTATTTTAATGTCTAACGGATACGTGCCCCCTGCATTGGTGCAGCCCCCCCATTTTTGTTGAGAACAGCAAAGCAAACGAGAAATTCTTTTACCTAGGAAAAGCTCTTGATACATTACATACAGCCTTTTAGTCTGAATCTAGATTTGCCATTAGATATTTCTGTGTCTTTTCCCCTTAGGTTAAAGCGCACTTTGTGACTGGAAACTTCTTCCCTCTGGAGCAACCTAAATGTTTTTAACAAGTCACCTCTGATCTCTCTTGGGCAAATAAGAAAGTCTTTTGGTATGGTTTAATTTCCTCAATCTCAGATAAATTTTGTACCATTTTCCTGAATCCAAGCCCTCTTTAATCTCCATGTTTTTCCCTGATGGATGGGCAGCTGTTGGGACAGGGTACAGTACTTGCCTAAGGACTTCACTGCTGCCACAAATCCTCATCCTTTATTCCTTAATCCGTGCCAGTACACCTGTGATTTTTCATAGGGCTGCAGGGGTTTACTGTAGTTCAGAGGAACCCTCCTTGTCAGGCAACTCAAGATGACTTAAATAATTGGCACATCCACAGTTGTGTTTATCCACACCCACCTCCCTCCCCACCTTGAATTTTGACTCTTCTCCAGCTGTTACGGAAAATTGATTGGTATTTTCTTTCAGATCATTCATGAAGACACGAAGCAGTTTTGTAACCAGATCCCTGTAGGCCCCATTAAAAAAGCTCCTCTCAGATGATGAAGCCCATTTATGATTAGAGGAGTTTCATTCATGTGTATGAACCCATTGTCAGCTGCTTTTTAATCGATTTGGCATCAGCTGCATTGATTTTGTGTAAGTGCTTTTAAAAACAGTCAGACTTGCTAGTTATGCATGAGTCTGGGTGCTGCACAGAAGTCTGTCTTGGGATTGTAGATTGCTTCTGCCCATCATTCTGTCAGAAAACAGCAGCAAGTTTGCTTGATTAGACCTGTTTCATGTAAAACCATGTTGATTAGGGTTAATTAATTATGCTATCATCTTTTCATTAAGTGTATAACTTGGACTGCTGTGTTTAGAAAATAATGTTTCATTTGTTTTACAAAATACTTAGGATCCTGAGTCCAGCCTGCAGTTTATTATATATAGGAAATATGGTTTATTTGTTTCTCACAGGCTTTCATCCATAAATTCAAGAGTGTGTGGAATGATGAGCTGTGATTTACCAGCCGAGCCATTGTTGAAGTGTCTGCCTTTTCTTTATTTCTCGATTCATGTCCTCCAAAAAAAAAAAAAAAGTCATGATACATTATGGGTTTTAAGAGGGTGTTTGTGTGTGTTCGTTCCCCTTAGTTCTCTCTTCTGTCATCTCTCTGCTTGAGAGCTTGACAGACTGTTTCAGCATTACTGATTGCAATAACACACCGACTAAAATTCACCCATGAAACAGAACTATAGTGCTGATTTCAAAAGCTTTAACAAAAGGCATCCCATCTGGATCATTTAAAGCTCTCGTATGGTTTGTTTCAGAGTGTGAAAATTGAAACACTCCATTCTGAGAACCCAGAAGTAAAATTGGGTTTGATGTATAGAGAACTCAACAGTTGTTTTCCAACACACTTGTTTTTTTTCTGTTCTTCCTTTTTT
The DNA here is from genome assembly GCA_013397245.1 of Thryothorus ludovicianus. NCBI lineage: Eukaryota > Metazoa > Chordata > Aves > Passeriformes > Certhiidae > Thryothorus > Thryothorus ludovicianus. Next base: position 999,728 of record VZTB01017524.1, on the reverse strand, counting down.
TAGTTAGTGTTATAATTCATAAACAATTGAAGATGCAATTCTATTCCGTACAATTTTTATTTTTGTTACCTTGTTTATGCTGTATTAAACCTTGAATGAGACCAAAATTTATGCAGTGATAATAACTCTGGATTTGATACTGCTCCAACTATTTTATTTTATTGATTGAGACATTTATTATTTCTATTTCTTTGATAGTTTTATGATTACCAAATTTATTTTCTGTTTAAAAGTCTAACAAAGTGCATTCTTGTGGCACTTTCCATCCACTGATCTGGAAGAACTTTCCTGACATTCCTCATGGGTGGAGGAGACATTGTTTTCCTGATCCTTGCACAAATGAAAATGAGGCACAGATAGGATGGATATGGGACTCAGCAGCAGAGGAAAGTGCTTCATTGCCCATGTTTTTGCCATATTTATCCGAGTCTGTGACCTAGCATAGGGGACCTGGAGAGAAAGACCTCTTCTGTGTTATTAGATAACTTGCATCACACTCATGTCAGGTAATTCTTTATATATTTTTTACCATGGAAAATGCTTAAACAATTGGATTTTGTGTGCTTTATTCAGTTCCAATGGCATTTATTTCAACCTGAAGGAGTAACTCCCTGACCTACAATATCAGGGATGTTGCTGCAGGCTGAAATGGTGTTTTGGTCATTGAATGGTATTCTTTGTGACTTAGGTTGACAGTAAAACACAACCAAAAAAAACAATTTTATATTTGAAGTGTTCCAAGCTTGTGTTCCTGGCATCTGAAGTACAGAGGACTTGACAAAGAAAGCTGTGGACACATTGAAATGCAGCCACCCTTCTCTCCCAAAGTTTACAGAGTCTGTTTTGGGAAGTGGACTGTACAGTGATGAGTACACTGAAAGTGTCAGTCAGTGATGTTTAGCAGAGATGGCTCAAATTCAGGTGACAGTAAAGGACCTCAGTACTGAAACAATTAAATAGTTGTAACTTTTTTGTTAAACTTACAGTAGCAAAACACTCCACCAGTCTGGGACATGAACCCTATGATTTAGTTTTCAGAGAGAAGAGAGATGGGAAGATCACTTGGCAGTACAAAACTACCTTAAAGCTAATTTTTTGGGTTCTATATGCTTGTAATGAGTGAGTTCCCTTTAAAGTTCTGCTTAAGGCAGAGGGTTGGGGAGGATGAATTTGGGCAGCATGGCTTGTCCCAGAACTGATGAAGGTGAGTAACAGCAGGGCACCAGCATTTTCCTGTAGCCAGTGCTGCTGTGACTCAGTCTCTGTGCAGATTTGTGCTGTCTCTCTCGTTTCTAGTGCAATCCTGAAACAGAGGGAAGAGACCTGTGATGTGGCAAATGTAGCTCTGGTATGAGTGGGAGCAGCACTCATTTCAGCAGTACAGAAGTATTTCTGCCAGCTCCACATCTTTCCCTGCTGAGCTTTACAGTTTTGTTTTGCTGTGCACGTGGCTTCATGCCCTGTTGAAAAGCCCGTCTCCCTGCAGAAGCATCCTCCCTGCTGAGGCTTGCTGGAAGCATTTTGTGGTACCTTAGGGACACCCTTAGTTTTGAGTATGGTGGTAATACACAGGAAAGCAGGAAAGAGTTTATCTGAGCATGCAGTGCTTACTAGTTTACTTGTCCAGTTTCTTCTTTGCTACTACAAAAGAGGTATGGTGACACTAGTTTCTAAACTTTTTGCTTTCATTCCGAAAGAACATTAGGTATATTTGTGTCAATATAAGATCCTCCTGAGCATATCTCCTTTCTGAAATGTTAAGAGCACTGAAAAAATATGATTCCCTTAAAACAATGTATCTAGTACATTAAGGCAGAATTTCAATGTATTTTGTCATGGACAGTCTTCATAGAAGTGTGCTCAAAGAAGAGATTACTTACAGTGTCACTTGCTTAGTGGACACCCTGAAGAGATCTTTTCTGTGTTAAGGATAGTTGGTCCCACATAGTAACATGGTGAGTTCAGTGTTTTTCATGTTTTCTGCAAATATAGCAATGTTGTTAATATCATTCTTGATGAAGGAAGAAGCTGGTATTACTCATTTATGCACAGATGACTCTCCTTTCTTTGCCTCCACTTTACCAGAAGAAGAAATACCTGTGTTTTTTAAAAACAAACCTTCACATGGTCTTAAAAGGTGGGGTATTTTAAACTGATGCCTTTTCATCCATGGGTATCAATGAATGGATAGCACTGTGGTTTTTTCCCTAGCAGCTGGCAGAGAAAAGAAATTGAGGGGAAGAGAGGTCAGCGATTAGAGAGGAATGCCTTGACCTCTATTCCAGACTTAAGTGAAAAAATATGAGAAATACCCCCTAAATGGCCAAAACCACCTGTGGATAAGTGGTGGCTGTGGTAGTTAAGCTGTCATTCACGAAAACTGAAATAAGGCAGAGAGATGACTGTTTACTTTAAACATCTTAGAGAAGAGAATTTCCATGACAACACAGAGTTAAATGCTAGCACTGTATAATAACAAAAAAAAAAGATCTCTTTCAAGAGATCTTACTGAGTCTCCTGATGGAGTTCCCCTGTCACCTAAACAGTTTAAATTTAGGATGTTGAACAGGGCGTGTATGAGAAGAGTTAGCAGAAAATCTTTGAACCTTTGGAAATGTGTTACTACATCAATACCTTGCCTTTATGGTTAACTGCTAGTACAGAAAGATCAAGAACTTTTGCCAGTGGTTTACTGTCTGATGTGAGCATTTCTGTTCCAAGATTTACCCCTCTGCAGAATGCATTAAATGCTTCCTTTACAGAGATGTTTTACAAGGGGTGATCAGGCATTGGAACAGGGAACAGGTTGCCCAGGGAAGTGGTGGAATCACTGTCCCTAGAAGTGTTAAAAAGCATGTAGATGGCACTGGCAGCACTAGGGACATGGTATACTGCTGGACCTGCAGTGTTAGGTTAATGGCTGGACTTTATGGGTCTTAGAGGTCTTTTCCTACCTTAATGTCTGAATCATTCTCTGATTTGTGTCCCACACAAATCATAAACACTCTGTAAAATGACCACTATTTTAAAAAATAAGAAATTTTGTATAGTGGTTTTGAAGATATCACAGCCATGTTGTTGTTTTTTTTTTTTTTGGGAAATGATACTGAGGTAGGCAAGGAAGTCAAAATCCACACAGTGCAAAGTAGTCCAGTATATGCTGTCCCTCTTGTGTCATTCCAGCCATCAGCTGTATAAAACAGTTCTTTTATTTGAAAAATGACAATAGCCTGACCTGTGACATATAATTTCATTACCCCATGAAAAATTTAATTTAACAACTTGGGAAGTTTGGTGCATTTATATGTTTTGGAATCCTGGTAAGAATAAGGCAAAATACGGCTATTACTCACCAAGGTGACAGTGTTTTCCTGCCAATGGTTTTGCATGCTGTTGTTGTTGGCCCCCAGAGTGAAGGAGTTAGGGAAAAGATCTATATTAGACCTTGATGAACACCTTTCATTCACATATCAGTTATGGGAGAGGTTGTGAGACCTGGAGATTTTGGACTAATATGTGTGTGATCAAACTTCAGCCATGTGCAGGGTACCTTCATCCTTGCCAGCTGTCCCAGGCTGTGTCTGTAGAAACCTTTACCCTGCAGTTCTCTCCTGACAGAACCACAGTTTCACCTTCACATCCGTGAAGATGGAGACTGTTAATCTGGGTCAAATACACCAGAGAGCTGCTCATTTCTAACACATTTAACCATCACCATACCATTACAGTGTTTGGACAACTGGAATAGTAAAAATGAGGTCAGTTGCCAATTTTTCTGTCTGCCAGTTGTTTTAGTCCCCTTTCTCTTGGGGAAGGATCTCCTGAAGAGTGAAGGGTGATTTTACTTTTGCAGGTAGTTGCAGGGCTGTACAGCCACTTAACTCCCTGTCAGGTGGATGCTGCATCTGACCCTGTCTTCTGCTCTTTTCTTTTTTTTTTTTTTTTTTCCCCCCTCCTCTTTCCTATTTGCTACTTTATTTTAATAGTCCTGTGTAACTCTTGCCATGACCAGAAGCGTGACTGGAATACAAGGACAAATGAAAAGCAGTACTTTCAACTTTCTGCTCATGAAGTTTGCCAGGTTTTGCTGAGACAGATAAGGCCATATTAACTCTCTTTAATGACATTTGCTAAATACTAATTTGCAAGAGAGAAAGGTGCCCAAGGAAAAGCAGGTATTCCTCTTTCTGGGGATTTTCTTCCCTTTGTGCTTAACTTAAAGGACTTTCAAAAACAACTTAAGGTCAACTACAACTCTTCATTTGCTCCCTAAAAGAATTATAATGTCCTTAACTATCACTTGAACTAACTATGGTCTGTGGATACATAGATATATGGATATATGATCTCTCCATTAAAAACAGTGTAATTAGAAAGAAGATATTTAGCAATTTTTAGCTTGTGCTTTTAATAGAACCTAATTATTTTATATGACACTTATTTGCTAATGTATTAAAAGTTTTATGTTTGTGCATTGCTTGTTTAGTAGTGGGAAAAAACCAAAAACTAAAGAGAGCTTGATATAAAATCCCAAACTGTGATTAATAGCACATTTACTCACTCTTTAGTTCTCTGACAAAGAGCAATCAGTTGTGAAAAAAATGGTTTAAATCAAGACAAAGAAATTCTTTCTTGCCCCAAAAGAAAGAAAAAACCCCATGCATCTTGTTCCAGTGTTTTCTCTTTCTCTGTGTCACATTTCATCTTCAAGCTCTGAAATAAAAGCAAATGAGATAAAAGCCTGGGTTAGAAAACCAAAGAGGAAGGGTGAACCCATTGCCTTTTTACTCAGTTGAAGATAATTATACCACCAACCCGAGACGTGAGAGGCTCAATTCCCTTTTCTGCCTGGGGGAACCTGAACCCATTTCCAGGAACAGTTCCTATAAACGTGAATGGGAGCGGCTGATCCCAGAATACCCTTTTTGCTTTGCCAGTGGTGTTCCCACTTCGCACAGCTTACTTAAATATTCATTAAATGAGGGGAAAAGCAAGCTCTCTGCAGCAGAGGCAGAGGTAGAGAGGTGCTCAGGGAGCCTGTGGTCCTTGGCTCACCAGCTGCTACCAAACAGCCACCACTATTGCATGGGGGCTGCAGCATCTCCCAGACCCCAAAGCTGTCCCACTCTGGGGACTGGAGGCAGTGCACTTCCCTGTGCCCACAGACCTCTATTCCATCTGAGAAAATCTGGGATCTGTAACACATAGCCATGTTACTGTGAAAGGATGCTGCAAGCGTGGTGGTCATGTATTCCCCCACTTCCCGTCAAGAGGAACCAGCCTGTGCTTGGTGATGTGCAGCAGGCTCAGCAGATGGAGGAGGCTGAGGTCTGCTGTTGCTGCCAGCCCATAGGATCGTCAGCTGGGGGCTGGAAGGTCCTGACCAAGTCCTGCTCAAGGGCACGAAATTGGCCATTGCTGCTGAGAAACCCAGCTCTTGTGCATTTCCTTCTCTGGCCTTTTTCCATGGCATTTCAGGAATCTGTATCTTTGCTGTCTTATTTTTATTAAATGTATCAGAACATCAAAGCATTCTGGAAACGGTGCTGTAAAAACTTGGGTTTTTTGTCATTTTATGTTAGGCAACCTGAAATTTCATTTTTCAGTAAATTGCTGCATGTCCCAACCCTAATTAACTGTTTAGTATTGCAGCAGTGGTCAAGAGCTTCAAAACACTCTGGGTAGGAAACATCTCTCTCAGCTTTATCAGCACATTGTATCATTCAAGTCTAACCTTATCTTTGCACTGCTCTTAATAATTTCTTCTCAGCTTTACTCATAAATACACAATCCTTTTCATCTACACAGTCCCTTTGACTTGGGGAAAAAAAAACAGTGAAAGATAGCATGTTGTTTCTTTGTAAGTTCTTTATGAGAGTCAGACCTGCAAATTATTTCAGCTGGCTTCTCTCTCTGGGCAGGTGGTCACTTCTGGCTCCAGGGACTGCAATTCTGTGTGGGTACCTTGTCTCACCTTGTCATTATCCTGATCTCTGTCCATTTGCTGCCTGCTTTCCTTGATATATTTTAATCTTGATTCTTGCTCTGATTCTGTAGCTAAGAGGAACTCAATGCCTCCTTTGCAGTTCTAGATGTTACATCAGTTATAATATTTTCTAATGTGTTTTCTATTCTGAGTACTTAACACAGGGAGTTATTTCTTAGCTTTGTGTTTACATGCAATGTGTAATCCCTCTGGAAATAACAATGGCTGCTAATGTCATTTATAGATAAACTGAAAGCATTAACAAAGTTCATAAGCAGTTTTGCTAGTATTAATAATGTAAATTTATTATTTGCGTGCAAACTTCATGGGGATGTTTCTGTTTCTTGTAATACTATCAGTATTATGTATACTTCCAGGTATTCTGTCCTCTGATTTATCATAGCTGTCATGATGGTGTTAAAAAAATAACTATTGCAAAGCATTTTGCGAGGGGCAAAAAGTATTGTTTACATATAGAACTTCTTTCTCTTCCTTTGAAACCCATAGAATGAAAAACCTGTCACAGAAGCAAAAATCCAAGCTATTGCAGTCCATACTGTGTACAATGATGCTTTTAAAATAAGTTTGATACTGGAATCAAGTCAGATGAACGTAAACTAAATGCACCAGCTTATAAAATAAGTATTTAGCAGTTCTTCTCTGTGAAGGAAAATTTTTAGTTTAATAGAGTCACTCTGCTCTCAGTCAGCTGTATTTAAAATAAAGTATATCAAAATCAGATTTAAGATCTTTGGAAGATGAAATCGATTTATTCAAGTCAATGGAGCCACCTACAGATTTGACCCTGAATATCTGATAAGATATACAGCCCAAATTTTAACAAGCATGTATATTAGAAATGTGTGTGCAGTGCAAATAATGTTTTGTAATAAAATTTATTTACTGTTAGTGGATTTTTATAAATGTAACCTTCAAAAAGGTAATACCTACTCCTATGTTTTGTCACCCCCATGCTGCTCACTTCTCAGAGCCTGGCTCTTACACAGCCAAGGAGCTTTATACACAGCACTTGGTTTGACAGTGAAGGGTGGCACTGAGCCAAACCTGGACTTGTCACACCTGAAGGAATCTCACTCACTAAGAAATGAGATAAGCTCCACTGCTTTTCCCAATACCTGGCTGCAGGTAGGACACTCTTTAAAAAAAAAAATTAAAAAATTCAATGTTCTGACATTCTTCTTTGTGGAGTCTGGAGATTGTCATGAGAATTCACTCTGGAAGTTAAAAAGCTGGGGATAGCCAGGGAGAGGTAGGTGTAGATTTAAAAAGCCTGAGCTGCTTTTTGCAATTACAGATGTGAACATTACCCTCTGAATGGTTGCTGCTCGTTTTTAGGAGGAATCTGGGGATCAGTGGAGACTCCTGGTTATGAGCAGATGAAATCAAAGCTAAACCTACCCACCGGCCAACCTGGACTGATGTCTTGCCCTTCATCTCTTCTGACTGGCTCCTCTATCCTGTGCCAGAGGCAGTTTGAGCACTTTGGAGCTTTGATGAATCCTAAATACATAGTCAATACACTAACTATGCTCAGCCACCAGCATTGTTTTCATTAGAAAGAGCTTTCTTAGCCAAGAGTGTGATGCTTTGACAGCGCATCACCTAATCAATTTCTCATTTTTCAAAGTAAAGCATGCAGGCTATGTTCTTAGTCGCTTCCCACTTTGTATAAATAGTGTCGGTTGTCAAAAAAAAAAAAAAAAAGAAAAGAGAAAGATATAAAATGCTAATGCCTTGATTAGCATTTTTCATTGACCTATTTCTAATGGCATGAACAGCAGAGGAGCTGAGGAGTGGAGATCAGGGCTCAATGTGCTCAGCTCCTGGAGCGCCTCCTCTCCATTGTGCTTGAATTCTTTCCACTGAGCCCCAACAGGGTTCTGCTCTTTAGTACAGTTTAGGCTTCTGTCCAATCGGTCCAGATTGGCAGATTTCAGTCCAGATGGTTATGATAGATATGGTACCCTCTCTTTTAATCTCAACTAAAGAAGTTTTGACAAAGGCCTGTGAATTAAGTGGGCTATGAGTAGCAATGACTGAGTGAATTTCACATTTTTGCCTAGTCCATCTGCCAGGCTGAAAGGAGGGAAGGCAAGCAAGCCATTTCAGTGTAAATTAGTGTGCCTGAATTGCACAAATCCAATTAGTTAACAGCCAGGACATTTCTCTGCTATTACTACTATTTAAAAAAAAAAAATCTCTTTGGCAAAATGCACATTGAGTAGTAAATCTTTCCTTTTCAGGCTTGCCATCCATTTGGTACCTTTGTTCACATTTACATGGAAATTTTACTCCCCTTGAACACAAAGCTTCTCCTCTCAGCATGCAAGCTGCATTAATTGTCAGTAATGTGGGCAGAAATATATTCCATAGCATTATATCATCAAAACTGAATGGGATTAATAGCCTGTCCTGTTGTTACAAGGATTTTGGCACCGTGTGTTTTATCTGTCAGCGAGATGACTATTTATATTGTTTTGGGGTAACTGGCATAATAGCCTTTAGCATAATTGCTTATCTGAATGCACACAATTAAAACTATTTTCTAGGGGAACTTTGTGCTTCAAACTCACTTGGGTGGATGCTTTTTTTGCCAGGAGGGAGAGGACAGCACAGTGTACTTCATGTGGCGCCTTAGCACAGCTCTGCCTGCTGAATGTGACCCTTTTTCAGTGACAGTTGCCTTTCACAATAACAGGTTGCTTTTCTTTTAATCCTGTCCTGCCAGTCCTCCCTCCTTCCACATGAGGAGCTGGTTTGCAGCCCACTGAAGTCGGTGAAGTTCCCATGGCTTTGAGTCATGCCAGGAGCCCAGATCCTTTACTGCCTGCTGCCTCCTCTTAAGCACAAATATCCAGCCCCTAGTCTCATCCCCCAAAAGATTTTGGCACTTGGTTCCAGAAGCACTACTATGGACCTTCACTTTTGTTCTTCTGATGTCATTTTATTTAACTTCTTTCCTAGAGCTGTAAGGGCTGATGGAAGTGTTTTCTGCAGGCACGTTCTATGTGTGGATCCTCCTCCATAAAGGCATTTTGAATCTGAGTTTCAGCAGGTGAATTCAACCGGCTTCTGCATGGTAGAGAAAAAAAATCAGTAGTACATTCTGGTATTTATGCATATTTAAAAACATTAGTTCAAATGGGTATTAATAATAAGCTGTAAGTACTTCATTAGGAGAATGAAAGCAAGGGAGCAATTTACATTCTGCATTTAGCAGTAGCATTGCAACTGAAATGCCAAAGACATTTCATGTTGGAGGTCCATTTTCACACTTTATGAAAACTGAGGTCACACTAATAAAGCATGAAGTTGGATATGCTGTAAACACGATAAGTTTATTGCAAGTCTTCAAAAATTCATGTGTGCCCCGGTGTCCATATTGAAGCTTTAATTTGACTGCTTAAAGTTTGTTAATACCTTCCTATGAAATGCTTTAAGAAAGTATCAACTTAAAAATATCTGCATTCAGAAAATTGTATTTTGTCAGCCTTTTAGATGAACTGTTGGTTTTGAATAGTTGAATCTCAGAGTTTGACAAAATGTTAAGATTATCTAATGCAATTATTTTTAGTTTCAAAGAGAAAAATATTGATTCTTTGTCGTCTCCTCTATTCCTCAGTCATGCACAAAAAAACACAGAAATATGGGCATTAAATAGTCTTTTAAGCTGTCGCACATTAATACAGAGCTTTTTAAAATTAAATTGGAGATCAATAAGAAATTTAATTTTAAGAACATTTCTTGACCATATCAAACTGTTTGAGTTTGTTGATATCTTAATGGACCTTAATGGAGACATTTTAAAAACAAGAATAACTTGCTGGAGTAGTTGGTTATTTTTAACACACACATAGTTGCCATTGGTTTTTTTTGCTATGGGAATAGCAGAAAGCACTGTTTTGAAAATAGAATTAGAAGATGGCAGTCTAACTATACATTTCCTGTAGAGCAATTCTTCTTCAATTACTTCAGGTCTTGTTTCTCTGAATGTTATTTGTTGAAAGCACATGATGATCTACAGAACCTTTTTGAATTAAAGTTACTAAAAGTTTTAGAGCATCTAATTATTTGCTCTTGATACTGCATGCTGCTTTCATAGGCAGTTTCTAATAGTAAGGTACTCTTGTTTACAAATCCATGCTTGGAAAAGCATGGATACGAAGGGGTAGGTTTTCAGGAGGATTTATGACAAGCCAGGGTGTGTTCTTGGCCCGTGACGTCTCTCTTTGGGGGAGAGCCATCTCCTTTCACATAAATGCTGCCAGATATGTGGGTTTCTGCAAGGGTCAAGCCAGGCGAGGCAGTGCTGGGTGAGTGGCATGGGGATGCTCAGCTTTTTGGACCAATGGCAACATCTGCATGAGCCAAACACCTTCAGTTTAGACAGTTCTTGCTCCCTCTGTCCCGTCCCCCCAGCCTGAGGAGTCCTTTAGGAGCAGACTGGCCACATCCACAACACAAAGCCCCCAGCCCTCAATCTCCTGTGAACCCCAAATAGTCAGTGGTGGTCCTGAGACACAGTTGTTATTTCTTGTGCATCTTCTTAGTTCCAGGTTTCTGGAAGCATCAGCGTGGTGCTTTGCTAACATGAAATGGAGGACCTGTGTTCACCTTGGGACCATGGGAGGAAAGCACATGCAGCTCCCACATGAGAACACCACGATGGTGTGCTGATATAATGTTAGAGGGGGATGCTGTAAGGAAGACACAGACAAATATGGGGTAGTCTTCATCATATCAGCCTTAGGGGATGGAGCAACATATCCCAGGAACATGTCCAGAGACTGCCTTGAGGGGCCAGAACAGCAGGCAGCAAAGAGGAGTGAGCCATCAGGAGCCAGGTCTTGGCCTCACTCTCTGGCTTGATTTTTTTTAAAAGTATAGTCAGGCAGTTCTGAATGATAGCAAAGCAAATGTACAGATGTTCTTCTCTCTACCAAGAGGGAAGCAGGAGAGTGCAAGGAGCAGAGGATTTTTGACATCTGCATGTTCAGGTAGTGGAAGGGTTTGAGTAAATGTATGACAGGTTAAATTAATTTAGGTTTCTTCTATCAACATGTCTGGTCAAAATTGCTGGGATAATGAGGCTAGTTCTTTTACTTTTATCTCTGGTCAAAGTGACCTCAAATGTAAAGAATCACATGGTTGACAATTAGGTATCGCTTTTATGTTTCAAGGTGAATGTGTGCACTTAATGAAAAAGGCTGGAAAATTGCCTTCAGAATGATTTTCCTGAAAACAACAGAATTTATGAGGAAAACATCTGGTTTCACAAGAAAATGAAGAGAGAAAAACTTGAAAATTGGAGCCAGTTGCTCCAAAGCCATTCTGCAATGCTGCAGAACAGTGGTAGTTTGGGTGCCTCATGTTCCCAGCCCCTTGGTGAGCTGTACTCCTGGCAGGGCTATATTTCCCAAGAGGAAGCACAACTCTTATGATGTGCAGGACTACACTTCTTTTAAGAACAGGACTTCTTTTAAATACCAGGTGATAATGATGGTATGAGGTGTGTTTTGGTGCTCTCAGTCCACAAAGTCTAGTCAATTCACAAGTTTCAGTGCTTTTAAGCACCTGAGATGTACAGTCTAATAGCACAACACCCTAACGAGGCTTGGCCCAGTCTACCCTGGGACTTCATGCCAGCATAACTTTGTTGAGCTGAGCCATGATAAGGTATAATTTGCAGCTGGCAGGGCTTTGCCAGGCAGAGCTCCTGGAGAGGGCACAGCGAGACTGCCAAACCTGCTGTTGGAGGAAGTTTGCCTGGCGCTGAGGCAGCTTGGCCCCAGGGCTGACTTCTGCTTCTGGGGAAGGTTGTTACTTTGGGAGAACAGTGCATTCCACACCCAGCTTTCCACTGCAGAGATCATGACCTGTCGTGCCTAATTTATCACATCAAATCATGGGCTTTTCTGGCCTCCTTGATCTGGCCTCCTTGTCCCCTTCAGCTGTACTAGACATCGCCAGCACCGGCTAGTGCAACACCCAAAGATACTTGAGGTGGAGGCAGGGATGTTAAAAACAACTTGGTTGTTGTAATTTGCAGTCTTATCTTGCTTTTTTTTGCTCAGCAGTGTCCCTGACAGGTCCCATACACTGTGTACAGCTGGCCATTTTGGTTCTATGCCAAATGAGAATTTCCTGGTGTTGAAAGAATTCTCAGTTGTCTACTTTCTGGGCTTCCAGAATAGTACAAATCATGTTTAACTTGGCTGTAGAGCTAACACTGAATACCTTGAAACAAACCCATAAATTAGTAAGTGAAAACTGGGTATTATTGTCTACAAAATACAAAATTTCAATTCAGATTGCTCTTTCATTGAGCCATGTTGCAAGGATGATCACCATTTCTGAATGGGGTGCTAACACATATTTTTTCCTCAGGCACAAAATGGTCATGCTTTCCTATCTAATTCCCTCAGTGGAAGAGCAGAAACAGGCGAGAATCTCTTCTCCTGCACCAGTGTAAATCCAGGCAAACTTCATTTGCTGGAGCAGAATTAATCCACTCTGTACTGACTCAATCCTAGTCATGGTCCAGCCTCTTATCTTCAGTAAAGGCTACTCTGTAATAGCTTGTGGAGAAGTAGAGGAACAGAGCTTGACAAACAAAACCTCAAGTCTGAAAAATCTTTGCTTCTGTCCTTCTAAAACCTTTCCAGCACCTGTGCTGTGGAAAAAAAAAAAAAAGTAAACTGGTTTGCAGGCACAGTTTTCCAACTACAGCAGTTCAGAGGCACATCCACTCTGGATTTTGATCCTTCATCATATCTTGGCAGCATCTCTGAGCAAAGGTGCCTAAACAGATAAAGCTGCACTGCCAACTACAGGGTTTGTGGCTTGGCAAGTCCCATTCTGACCAGGAGCTGTCCTAATGAAACTAATTGTAGGTTCATTTGCAGTGTGGGGAGTCCTGTGATGGAAGAAGTTTTGCCTTTAAATGTTGACTTTTAGGTACAAAATTGCAGCAGGCTGAACTTGGATGGCTCTTAGGCATTATTAAGTGCTTTTTATTGCCTGCACTGTGTCATCACTACTGTCATATCCTTTATGCATGATGCTGTGTGTTCCCCTTGCACTGGAAGATGTCCCATCTTTACAAAGGGTGTGCCACTAGGCAGCCTTGCCAGTGTGGGCTCTTGGTCGCAGACTGTTTTACAGGAATCTCTGTTACACCTTCTGAAGGGCCATGAAACAACAGCAGCAAGCCCAGACATCCCTGAATTTAAATCTTTTGGATACAAAATCAAAAGCCATTTATGGTTTCCTTGATGTTTGAAGGGTGAGTGTCAGCCCAGTTGCACCTCCGCCCTGCTCCTTGTTAAGCACTTCACAAAGTGCTCTGTGATCCGTGTCAGAGCACCTGGACCTGTGCCAGCCAGGTGCTTTCAGGGGCATTCTGTAATCCATGCAACCATCTGACCAAAGTGATTAAATATTGTATATCCTGTCATTACCATTATACAGATCAGCAAGGGGAAAGCAGAACGTTTTTCTCCCAGCACCCAGTGTTGGATCAAACTTTTCTTTAGCCTTGCAGTCAGACTGGCATGTCCTCCTTCTGAATAAAATAAAAGGTGAGTACTGGGACGCCCTGCTGTGTACTCTGGCCATGAATGGTCTAGAATGGCTAGCAAACTTTTTAATTTTCCCAGTCTGAAATCCTGTAGCTGGGAAAGTACTGCCAGTCACTGAAACATCTTACTACAAATAGAGAGTGTCACAGAAATGATGCTAGGGGAGAATTTATGGAGAAAGGCAACACTGTCCAGACCCACCTATTGGAAGGTAGAAACAACATGCCATAGTCTGATAAATGAGACTAGAAAGACCTGACTTTTCACCCTCTTTTTAAGGCCTTCATTCCTTAATCCATCTGTCCAGCTCTCCTTCAATTGACACCCCAGACTGCACACTGCTAGATGTCAAAACACTTCAGTGTGGTCTGGAATCTGGAAGGTCCCCATCAGCACTGGTTTGTGGGACAGGGTACCACGTGCCTGCTTGTAATGACCACTGCTGTAGGATCCAGACAGGTGGGTCCTGGGACCTGCCACTGATGTAACAGCATGGTTAAAGGAGACAGCATATTCAGCTGCTATGGGAAAATTGTTAAAGGACTGGCAAATCATATAGGATTATCCCAATCAGAAGATATGTGTTGATTCATACTTTCTCCCCCACTCCCCATGATCAACAATGCTGCTCCTCTTCAGGTGTCTTTTCAGTATCTTCTGCTGAAGCTCTTCAACATCTTTCTAAGTATTATATTCTCCTGGTCTGAGCCATGAGCCTTGATCTCCCAGGGTCCTGTGTGGTCCTGCCTGCACAATGTAAGCTGGACTCACCTTAGCACAGCCAATATCAGGTTTTATAGAACACTGAACAGTTTGGTAAGAATCAGTTTGGAAAATTGCTGGCAGGAGATTATGTTTAGGACCTTTCCCTCAGACCTGAGAGAATGATACTCAAAGGCCTGGGCTGAATTTGTCAAAGCTGACAACTATACCTGGCTGGTCCTGTTCTGATTGAACGCTCTGACTACTGAGTTGTTGTGGAAAACACCAAGCCCCTCAGTTTTACTCTAAAACAGGGTGGAGGGAAAGGTAGATGCTGCCTGTTTTCCTAAAGAGTCAGAGTTTTCTCAACAGCACTCTGCTGATCTTACTGTAGGCAAGGGTGAGAACATTTGCTTCCAAGTTGGCTCCAGCGCTCAGATCCCTGAAGATTTTAAACATCCCTAACTATGTGTAAACAAAATTTGCCTAAACATAATCCCTCCCTCGTCATCCTGACTTCATCTAGCCATGCAGCTTTAGCGGTGTGACTTTTCTCTTGGCTATGGCAGCAAAAATGTTACTTGTGTCCTTGGGCAGGACAGAAAAATGTTTTGAAATGTGTTGATCAGCATGGAGTAGTTGAGACCTCTGCAGTGATTGTGTGAGTGTGTGTATGTGTCTGTGTGTGTGTGCACAGAACATTAGAAGTCATGAAAATAAACAAAATGAGAAAGGATCTAGAGGCATCAAGCAAAAGGTGACCATGTACGAGCTACAAAATTTCTCACACCAAGCTCATGACATGGATTTCCTTGTTGCAGTCCTTTCTTCCAATACATTTTCAGTGCTGAGTGGATAATATTTCCAGCTGGTGACAGGGGCATTTTTTCATCATAAACCAATATGCATTTAGTTTCAGGCCACCTTAAGGTTTTAAAAGATACAGATTTTCTTCTCAGAAGTGAATTTGAATAAGGGCGTTTTAATAGTACATGAAGTGGGTGGTTTTGCTTTGCTGTTCTTTCAGAAGAAGCTGCACCTTCAATTTAATGGACAATGCTGCGCTTCAGTAGACCATTATATTAGTCCACTATTCCTAACATAGCAGTCATATTGAAATTGTATTGCTACATTATACAAGTATGGTTAATTAAACCCAGTTATCAGCCCAAGTTCACACAATAACTGTGTGTGGGTAAAGGAGAAGCACTGAGTTGGGAAAAAAAGATATGTTCTAGAGAAAATAAAGCAAAAAAGAGAGAGAAGGAATGGGCACAGCTGAAGAGAGAACATGGATGTCAGGAGAGCAATTGGATGGTGACTGCCACTGCTGCAGCCTGACCTCTGCCCTCTGCCCTGCAGTCATGCTGGGTGATTAGGGAGTCTGTTAATTTTTTGCATCATTATTACAGTAAAAGACATACCTTACCACATGGAACTAAAGAGGGATAGTACAAATGAAGCATAACTGACAGTTTTTAAGATAGATGTTCATCAAAGGCTTACTTAATGTCTCTGAAGTACAAAGCATAATAAGGCTGTGGGTTTAATGTGTCTGGAGTAAAATATATGTATATCCTTTGCACTATCCTTCTTTCCTGCTCCAGCTGGCTTTTAATACACCGTTGAAAACAATCAAGTATAAATAGTAGTGCTTGAAAGAAAAGTTGATTTTCAGACTGTGATTTGTGGGACTACAAAAATTACTTGTTGGTCTTTGATCATACTCCAGGGAGGCATGAGAAACCACAGCAGCAGTGCCTCTTCCCGTTGAGCAGGGCATCCTCAAACAGAAGAAGGGCAAAGCAATGTGGGAATCCTCTGCAGACCTTTGCAGAAATCAGGGTCCTGGTATGTTACCTGATGTGGAGTTGCCTGCTGTAGATCAGCACACTGTTATCATTTGAGTTTTCTTTTTATTTGACTCATTTAAGTCTAGTACCTGAGCTTCAGGGAATAGTTGGCACTTTTAAGTGGCAGTTAAAAAACACCACTTTCCTTTGTATTCTTTTTATTGGTGCCTGTTGACCATAAACCTAAAAGGGAGAGTTCAGTCTGCCATCAGTCTGTTCTTTAATACCCCATTCATAGCATGACATACTCGTACTGAAAATGAATCCAATGAAATCCCAAAGGCACAGATGATCTTTTTGGGTGGAGAAAAAAAAGGCTTTAGTATACTGAACTGTTTCATGAAAGGACTAACATCGGCTGAATCATAAAACCGAGTGAGCGTAGCTGTGATGCCAGCAGTTAACATTAAAGTGCATTTATTCATGGCAAGCACTGCCAATTTAAACTCAGCTGTAGGTTGGTGGGCTTTCATTTACTGCAAAAGGCTTGTCATTGTTTACATGGCTTTAATCCTTGAACTTCTGTCTTTGGAGTATCAGTTTAAAGTAAGTTTAACTAATGCACTGAGGCAGTGAGTTTATAAATGAACGTGTTGCTGCATGATGTGTCTGGTTTGCTCAGGTGGGCGCTGGCATTGTCTGCGGTGAGCTGTGGGTCTGCAGGGAGGAGGCTGTGGAACTAGGAGCCCTCATGTCTAGCACAGCTTGGTCCTGGGCTATGCTGCTTCGTGTCCTCTGTGGGGCTAGGTCTCCCTCTGCCAGAGGCCTTCCTTGCGGTACCTCTTGGTAGCTCATGTTGTATGGGTGTGGCAGAAAAAATGGGGACAAATTCATTTTTAGGGAAGAACACTGCATTTTGTGACTGGTTGCCTCAAAGGCAGACCCATAGGATGGACAATTTCCAATGCCTGCTCGTAGGTTTCAGGCAGTAGGGCAAAAATAGGCAGTTTAAACCTAAACGGATAAGACCTGTGAAAGATATTGCTCATGGTATAATTTCACTTGTTACCAGAAGCATTGCAGTCTTTAATTAGCTGGGTTTTGGTTTTTTCATTAATTACCTTCCAAAGTAGGACACATGCACATACTTTTTCTCAATGGCTTATGTGTTGCTCTTTTATAAAAAGATTTTTCTGGTTTTTAGTTATCTTTAAAAAGTGAATATGAGACTACTTTCTTTTTCTTGTTCGTGAAGTGCTCCCCACTAAATTGTTTGTAATGTTAACCACTGACAGATTCATTTCTTACTTTCTTTTGTTCATAATGGAAAATCCTTTTACTAGGCAAAGTTTCAGAAATTCACTAGCAAATTTTCTTGTCACAAAGGCTTCCAGATAAATTAAGAAACTTCACACACAGGATACATCAAAATACTTTATAAAAAAAGGTTCTTCCACAATAATGTTATCAACCTTTATAAAACATTTACTGCATCCCTGGTAATTCAATACATGTTTATATTTTGTCAAAGTGCAATTTAAACAATTTTTATGATAAATTCTCTCTGCTTTTCTTAATTCCACTGACAGAACAATAACCTCCAACATAAATATCCTGAATTCTAGGTTAAGCGCCTTATAGATAGAGCCTATAGCAACATGTTTCACACTCAAATCTCAGCTTACCTGACAGTGACATTGTTCAAGTTCACATTTGAATTTAATTTTCATTTATTGGGATATTCCAGATTTTTTTCTATAGTATTTGGATCAGAGTAACATTTTTTCTACTCTTTAGCTTCATTTCCTCTCTTCTCCACACCTCCCCCCACCCCCTTAATTTATTTTCTTTTCCTTCTGGATCAAAAATTCAGAAGTACAGTAAATTTTAGTCTTTATATACTTGTCCAGCATGCTTTTTGACTAGGCTATACAGATTGGTGAACTACATGGAATCAAGCAGTCAGCAGTTCTGTCTTGCTCCCCACAAGTCCTGAAGTTGTTTTTACTCCCTCTGTGAAAATGGCTACGTCAGCAAAGAGTACAAAAGGAATCAAATTATACTTCATCTTATTAGAAAACCACCTGGAAGCCAATGGAGACATCCCACTCCTCTTTGCCTTCCAGGTCTTCGATCCACTTGAAAAGCCTCATCCACTGTCAGGAGGGCTTACCTCCCTGCACACTAAGCACTACAAGAAAGTATATTTCAACTGAACGTTAGTATTGAAAATGCCCAACAGATTTTCCCCACATTTCACCTTCTTCCCAATGCTTGATTTGGTTCTTCTAGTCACAGTCCTAATATTGTCAGCTTTGAGTCTTGTGAATCCAAGAGGCAGCTTCCTTTTCCCTTCTTCCTCTCCAGAGAAAACTACAAGATTTACTTAATTCACAGGGGTCAGCAGGCAACTAATTTTGTTCCATCACTGGATCTCAAAATAATCTCCACAATTGGGAGGGTTGGTACCACTGCTATCTCTAACATGTCACATTGCTTGTGGGACTTAGAGGCTTGAACTCCTTCTGGAGCAAGTCCAGAGGAGGGTCAAAAAGATGATCAGAGGGATGGAACATCTCTCCTATGAGGACAAGCTGTGAGAGCTGGGCTTGTTCAGCACCAAGAAGATTTCAGGGAGACCTCATTGAGGCCTTTTAGTACCAAAAAGGGGCCTAGAGAAGAGATGGAGAGGGACTTTTTGCAAGGGCTTGTAGTGATAGGAATGGCTTTAAACTGAAAGAGTGTAGATTTAGATTAGACATTAGGAAGAAATTCTTTACTGTAAGGGTGGTAAGGCATGGGAAAATGTTGCTCAGAAAAGTTGTGCATATCCCATCCCTAGAAGTGATGAAGGCTGGGTCATATGTGGCTTTGAGCTACCTGGGCTGGTGGCAGATGTCCCTGCCCATAGCATTGGAACTAGGTAGTCTTTGAGATCCCTTCCAAACCCAAATAATTCTTTCATTCTGTGATCAACAGCCCGTCCCTGACAGTTCATTAACTTCATCAGCAGAGTGGCTGCAAACAGCACTTGACCCAATTCTTTCCCTTCCTGCTTAGGGCTCCTTACTCCTGGGGCAACTGGGAATGGTGGGAATGTAAGAGAGAGAGAGGAGGTTTATGGGTTTATTTACTGACCTTCAGGATGCACCCTGCTGTGAAGAGTCTCTCGCTCACGTACACAGAGGCACATGCACGCACACGTGCACATTGAGGCGCTGTGATCATACAACCCCCTCTCAGAGCCCCTGCTCATCTCTTTAATATTTGATAGCTATTTGGCAGTCAGCAGAGAGGAGCAGAGCTTTGTGTTATGTAACTCCTATTAGAAGTTCGGGGTTGATAAAGCATAAGTCGCATTTCTCATTATGAGAAATAAAGTGTGTTTCTCACTTCTTTGCATCCAAATGCCAGCCTTTGATGTCTGTACTTGGCCCTCACTGCAGCTAAAATCTCTTGTGGCATGTACTTCATAGCCATGTAAAACAGCAGTGTGTTCTTTGCCCCGCTAGTTAAGGAGATGCCAAATGATGTCAAGTTGAGGCTGAAAGTGCTTTTCTGCTCTACAATCAAATAGCTGAGCTCTGGAAGCTTATTACTGCTTTTTTAAGGATCCCCAAACCCAGTTGCAATGAGATTACTCCATTCCTATTTTTTCTTCTGCCTTCCTCATAAACTTACAACTCCCTGTTTGCTTGCTCTTAGTGCAGTGCAACAGAGGGATTAAATAGACTTCATCTTCCCTTTTAGCCTTGATGCTTTAGTGCATTTCAAAATGAAATAGGACTGTGATAAATTGCACCTTGAAGAAACCAGAAGCTTAGAAGGAGGTTTAAGTTTTAGGAAAGAATTAAAATGGCTAAAGCAGCAGGCAAATAAAACACAATTTGAAAGATTATAACTTCCTCCTCTTCTGCAAATCTGAGATTCTCTCCGGGACCTGTCCCCCTCCTCATCTATGTTCTTAAAGAAAATCTCTTGACAGCTATTATGCCTTGTGTTACCACAACACTATATTCAGTACTTTAAGCTTTACAGGTTAGGAAAAATATCTAGTATGACCTTCAGTCTTGGATAGCCTTCTTTCTTTATCTTTTAGAATTACTTTCCCAAACAGTCTTTATTTGTTTTTTGTTTCACGTGGTGCTGAAGACAGTGCTGTGATTTCACATATTTTTGAGTTGGTAGATTGCACTGCAGATGATAAAGGCTCTACTTTATCCTGTAAACCAAACTGCTTTTATTAATACCCCAGGCTTATCATGAGGCTCCAGACTTTTTTCTCCCTCCCTCCTAGAAGTGAGCTCTTGTTTGAGAGAAGCAGCTAATTGATGGTGGAAAATGTCTGTCTCTCCCCTTGCCAGGTAGAACCCAGATGTGCTCAGGAGGAAGGGGCTTCCAGGGAGGAGGGGGCAGCTGGGTCCTCCTGCCCGTGCAGCACCTGGTGGTTTCTGTGATGAGGCCACCTGTGCTGGGTGACTGAACTGAGAGCGTGTGATCGTTTCCTAAAGGCCGCTGAGCAGCGATTACTCTTGTAATCAGCGATGGCTTCTTGTGCTATGGGTGTAGACTGAGGCTGAACCTTTTCGGGTGTTGTGTCTGGGGATAATGGATAAGTGTGGTAACCAGTCTCCAGGTTACCCAAATTAAAGGTCTTGCTATAGCAGAAATTGCTTGCTTTTGTGCTTTTTCTTGCTCGGTGGAGCTTCTGTTTGCCAAAATCCACTCTCACGTAGCTCTGTGAAGAAGACTGTGAGGACACATCATTTTGAATAGGTATTACCAATATTGCAAAGGGCATAACCTGATCTGCACTAAGGAAGTTTACTTCCTTGTTTGGACTTGGGGAAGGATGTAATTTTGGAAAATAGAAAGGCAATATTATTTTAAGGTACAACTGTATTAAATATGAGATGTGCCTAATTTTATGTTTCAATAAGCATTGAATAATCAAAACTGAGATTAACTGGTTTGTAAGAAAAACATTTCTACAACTTATGTTTTCAACTGCCAAATTACAAATGTCTTAAATGGTCTGATCTCTATAGGTTTCTTGTTGCCTAATCTTTGAAAATCATCATTGAGATGACCTAAAACTGAGGCTTTTAAAAAACAGTTTTGACACATAACTGATTATGCATTAAAATATAAAGCTATATTTTTATAAGGTAGGACTTGATGCATCCCCCCCCACCATTCATTGCAAACCAAAATTGTATGTGAGATAATTAATTTCTAGTTTATTACAGGTAAGAGAATTTTTTTCCACAACAGAAGGCTCATTTTTTTCCAAGGATATAAGATAATACTGTGCTTTCAGAAGTGGCAATTTTTACTTAAAAACATATGTACATGTTGTCTTGAAGGTAGTGTCCTACACAGTGGGTTATGATACAGGATTGGTGCCACAAAGAATAAACCCATGCAATTTGTCATGGGATAGAATCGAAACCATGTCTTTAGCAACATGAAAAAGAGGATTGGAAGTTTATAAGAAATACAGCAAGATCAATGCAAAATTTTTGTAGTACCTGCCAAAACAGATCTGAAGTTCCTGTTGAACTACATCCTAAGACCTCAAGGAATATAATACCAAAGCAGTTAAAAGTACTAAAGTTTTAGAAATTGTAGTAATCTATTTTGCATGATTTGCAGAATATACCAGTATCAGGCATAAAAAGCCACCATAAATTAGATACATACTCTTATGTGGTGTCTAATATATTAGGCAGAATATGCTTCGTCAGTTACATTAAACACCTCCAGCATCAAAAATTTAAGCTTAGGCTGAAGGATGAAAGTGGCCCACGTGCATTTTCTACACTGCTCTCATGAGAACAGGCGAGCACATGTCAGGCACAGCAACTCATCTCCCCCTAAAGATTGCAGGACTCTACTAAAGATTTTTAAGATGAATGAATGGATATTTTAAGGGTAATCTTGGGTATTCAAGCTGACAAATGTATGCAACTGACAAATATGCACTTGACTCAAGTCAAGTGGGCAGTAACACAAGAAATATAATGTCTCCAGTAGCATTTTGTAATCTCTGAGAGTGGGTGATGTTTGGATATAGAAACCAGGAAGGAAACCCCATCTGGGATACCATCCTCCTCTGAATGAGTAAAATTGAATAAACATTCAAAGCATATAACATGCAATGGGTGGTAAAACAGATGAATGTCAGAAGACTAAATTTCTGGAAGAAATAAGAAAAATACAGATGTGACAAAAGGTTGTTTAAAAGCTAGTGATTGTTAAAATAAGCTGTGAAAAAACTGCTTTAGTCAGGTCTTTGTAGCTCTGTCTGTCTGAAGAGGTAAGAAAGGAGGTAAAAAAGTCTATAGCAAAACATATTTTTTTTTAAAAAGTGAAAATTATGTCCATCCCTTTCAATTCTATCTGAGAGTCTAATAAAAGATATTATCTCTCAATACAAACCTTGTCTTTTGTGGCAAGATTTACATGCCTCTGTGACATGAAATCCATTAAGCAGATCTAATTAGACATCCATGCCAGAATGTCCTCCGAATTAATGAAATACATTGCAGTCAAAAGGAAATCTCAGAGGAGCACCTAAACGGGAATAATGCCCACCATGTTATCTTTGGTTACCTCCTTTTCCTCTGATAATGAAAATGTTCAGGCAGCCAGAATTAATAACATTGTGAATGGCAAATAATGAGTCCCAGAATGCTGAAAGGAAAAGGGGAGCTGGACTTGTAGCCCTTATACAAAGCAACTGAGGGAGTAAAACTGAGCCTCGCAACCAAAATGATTGAACTCTGTCTGGTACATAAATATCATCCTTCTATTTTCATGTAGCTTTTTCTTTTTTCCCAGATTTTTAGTATTCAAGGTTATAGCATGTCAAACATAACTAATGTAGCAATTTAATCAGGAGTTGCATCTCATTTAAGGCTGAGTTATTTCTCAGCCTTTTACCTTGAGATAGATAGATAGATAGATAGATAGATAGTTTTTCATAAGTGCTACCCTCCTATGCCATATAGGGAATTAATGTCAAAGCTGTTGACGAAACCAGACACCACTTCCTCTTGAAATAGTGAAAGGAGGGATAGGCAAGAGAAAAAGCATTCAGCACTAAAAGTGGAACATGGATTGGACATGTACACTGTTCACTGGGTAAAAACTGCCTGGATAACCAGGCTGAGAGAACAGAGGTGAATGCAGTTGCATCCAGCTGGTGGCTAGTCACTAGTGGAGATGCCCAGGGCTCAGTATTGGGGCCAGTCTGGATTAATATATTAATCAGTCATTGAGATGAGGGGATTGAGCCCACTTTCAGTCAGATGACACCAGGCTGGGCAGGAGTGTTGATCTTCTGGAGTGCAGGAAGGCTCTGCAGAGGGATCTGGACAGGCTGGATCAATGGGACGAAGCCAATTGTGTGAGGTTCATCAAGGCAAAGTGCTGGGTCCTGCCTTTGGGCCACAGTAACCCCAAGCATTGCTCCAGGCAGGAGAACTGAGTGTCTGGAAAGCTGCCTGGTGAAAAAGGACCTGGGGGTGCTGGTGACAGCAGCTGAACATGACCCAGTATGTGCCCAGGTGGCCAAGAAGGCCAATGGCATCCTGGCCTAGATCAGCAGTGGTGTGGCCAGCAGGGCCAGGGCAGGGATTGTCCCCTGTGCTCAGCACTGGTGAGGCCACACCTCAAATCCTGTGCTCAATTCTGGGCCGCCACAGCAAGAAAGACACTGAGGGGCTGGAGCCTGTCCAGAGAAGGACAACAGAGCTGGGAAAGGGTCTGGAGCACAAGTCTGATGAGGAACATCTGAGGGAGCTGAGGTTGTTTAGCCTGGACAAAACTAGGCACAGTGGGGATAAGACCCCCTTAAAGGAGATTGCATCCAGGTGGGTGTCAGTCTCTTCTCCCAAGTGATAGGACATAGGACAAGAGAAAATGGCCTCAAGTTGCACTGGAGGAGGTTTAGATGGGATATTAGGAAAAGTTTCTTCACTGAAAGTGTTGTGAAGCATTTGGACAGGCTGCCCAGAAAAGTTGCATTTTGTGCACACATAAGCCCCTCTGCATTAGGGTCCTTGCACTTGGGGACAATCCTGCTCCTGGGACCTGTCGCCCCAATCTGAGCCAGCAGCTCCCTCTCCCCATATTCAGTGGGCATCCCTAGGGGCAGAGGTGTGGATCTGCCTTGCTTTCACCTGATACTCTACTGCAGTGGGCTGCTCTAGAACTGGTTTGGGGATGTGAGCCCTGAGGAACATGAAGGAACAACGCCTACTGCCCCAAGGGGCTTAGGGCCATGGGTGACAGGGATGGTTTGCAAGGCTGGCCTCCAGTCACGGTACCCACAGGTTTTCATCTCCTGGCTCAGTTGCTCAGGCTCCTGGACGTGGCCAGCACCATGCTGTGAATGGTTGTGGACATTTGTTTAAGAGCTCCTGTTCTGAGTTTAACTTTCCTGCGCATGATGAAAGAGGAGTTTCCACCAGATACTGTGACAACACAGAACACAATTTGTATTGCTTTGATTATTTTTTTATTCCTATGAAAAGAAGCCACATCTACTCTAGTATCGGCAAATATGCAGCTTTTTAATGGCTTTATTCCCTTGTAATATTTGTCCTAGATAAGGCCTGGTTGCTAATTATTCTGGCTCTGGTCCGTCCTTCCTCACCTCTGCTCTAACATACCCCCTGTCACAGCTTTAGTCAGCACACAGAAAAGAAGCAGTGTCAGGCCTTCTAGCTCTTCCATTATTTTTGACTGACAGCCTAAATTAAAATCCTTTACTTTGCTGACTTTCATTAAAAAGCAAAAAAAATTGGTGTTTGGGTGGAGTAGAGGAGTAAAAAAAAAAAAATAAAATCAGCCTCCAAACATGAACTTTGCAATGCTTTTTACCCTGCATAAGTAGCATTGTCCCTTCAAATCTGTAGCTGGTGGTGCTGCAGAGGTTACAGCACAGACAGAACCTCACCACAGCATGCCAGCTGCCCCTTCCTTCCCCGTTTGCACTGCCTCTGGCCACCAGGAGTATGGTGCCTGTTGGATAAGCAAAATAGCTGAGCCTGTGGAATGTTAGTCTTTAGGGACTCATGCCATTTAATTTTATTTTACCATGGTGAGGAGGAGATGAAAACCATACTTTGAAGTTTTCTACATAACTCTTATGTGTGCATGTGCAAGTGAGCATCTGGGTATGTGCTTTTTCTGTCCAGTTCTCAATCAAATAAAATGCCAGCTTTCCCTGACCCTTCAGAAGTCTCCAGAAGGACCTAGATAAAAGATTCCACACCAGCAACTGGCCCTAGCCAAGGTCTTTTCTATGAGAAAGTTATTTTTCTGCCTAAAATATTCAATAGGGACAAAATTGCTTCATGCTATCAAAAATAATCTATAAAGCAAAATGCCTAGCATGCACAATTGGTTGCAATGTGCAAGGCTACATATACATTTCTGTTATTTAACTAGGGGGTTAATTTAGGCTTGGCACATAATGAATCGAGGAGATTTATAAATAATTGCCTTGGAGATAAGTCATAGAAACTCTTACATCTGCTTCTTTGTTAGTGCTTCTGGAGTGTATTCATTTTGGGAAAGACTAAAACTAGCTGATGTAGATATATTCCCCCTTCATACGTGATCTTGTTCTGGGCAGTTGGTTTGTTTCAGAGCAGAGAATGTAGGAATTAGGATTTCCATGTAATCCTGTTGTCTGAGGGATGTTCAGGCCCTACAATTCACAATTGGAGTTTTCCTTGAATTACTGACAGCTATGGATCTATTTTTGAAGGCCAGCCCTATCCTGACATCAGAAAATAATGCTTTCAACTTGCTTCCCACTCCCAGAACTGGATAGCATCCTCCAATACCAGTTTCTGAGAGCAGTAAATGCACTTATAGCAAATTTTCAGTGTCTGATAAGAATATTTTTCCCACCAAACTAGAAGCATGTGTTAACAGGCACCGAGTGGCCCTACATCTCTCTGGAGTGAAGTGAGCGTAGCTGGAACAAAACCCTGGCTGGAGGGTGGAGAATTGGCTGAAACATTCTTTGTTCTCCTCTCGGGTGTGTTCTGAGGTCTCTGCAGTGTCTCTCGTAAAACCTAAGCAACAGCCCGAGGGCCATGAGGGACCCACTGACATGAAGCCTTTTAAATCTGCCCTTTGGAGATGTAGGAGGGACAACAGTAAAACCACTAAAATTACAGAGCCATCAGAAACTGCTAATGTTTGCTCAGTCCAGCCTCTGCTTCCAGATGAGCCTAAGCTGTTTTCCTTTCTATTTTTATTTAATTATTTTTTCTTGGTTCTCAGTGTTTCCAGAGATTACTTTGTCCTTTTTTCATAAGCCATCAATTCACACTGTGATCTGAGACACTGAGGGAACAGAGGATCTGATGCCAAAATGTTAACAGATTTAAGGTATCAAGAGGCAAGTCACAGGAAATAACTCATTTGTTCAGGCATTCAGAGCAAATATTTATGAATTTCTTCAGAAATTTACCCACTTCCCAAAGCCAAAAGGCAAAAGGCAGTTTTTTTCTGGATGTATTGAGACTCACGTGGGTAACTAAGAATAGCCTGGAGAGCAGGAAAGGAAGAAGCAATCTGCTTTGAATTTGTAGAGGATCTACCTTAGACATTAAGTAAAGTAGGATGCATTATGTCTAGGCAAAAGGACGTGGATTATGAGGACTCTGGAAAAAAAAATGAGGGCTTTTCTTGACTGTATAAGTTTACACTATGAATGAAGTGCCAGAATCAGGAAATGGAAGGCTGAATGCTTTGGAAATAGTCTTCATCATAGATCTCTTAGGAAACACTGGTTACTAGGCCTAATCGAAAAATATTTGCTCTGCTGGAAAGGTGTGATGAGAAAGAGAAATGTTTAACTGAAAACAGGAAATTAACATATTCCCTTTTTTCCATAACAGTTGAAATTTTCATTAGTTTAAATCTTAGTGCACTAACTGTAGTATTGCAAAAGTATTTGAAATAAGGTGTTTAAACTTTTGTTTTGATTGGTGCAATTATATTTATTTAATGAAGTTAGGCCTGATTTGCACAGATGCAAATGACAGCTGAACCACTCACATTCTGTCTTTTTATACATTCACCACCAGGTCTGGGGGGATGCATGAATGACTGTTATATTGATCAGTATACAATGGGAGTAAAGCACTCTTAGACAAAAATAGCAAAAAAGCAAACCTAATCAACTTACTTTTATGCAAAAGTTGTTTATGGTTTTTCTCAGTTTGGAATAAGAGTGGGTGGAATTGAGAAAAGCTCAGTGAATTTGCACTAAATCCAGCACACAGCTTGTGCACTGTTTGTGCATGGACTAGGAGACTGCACCGAAAATGGACACTTTGCAGCTCCCTGTGGTGCCTGGCTGTTGCTGCCTGGTTGGAGCTGTGCTCTGCTGGCAGGGTGCACCTTGCACTCAGGTTCTGGGAGAGGGGAACCCAGTGGCAGGGTGTGGGGTGTCCCCAGAGCCCCATCATTCAGTGTACCCCCACTCCTCTTGCTCGTGCAGTCAGACAAATACCCATTACATTGGTATTTGTAGATATGTAGACACTCACCATCAGAAGGGATTTGATGCCATGCATGAAGGAAGCTGAGAGACTTGAATGCCAGGTTAAGACAATGGCTTATCTAGGTCGTCATGGGTCTTTCAATTAACATTCATATTTTCCTGGAGGAGCCAATTGTTTTGGTGTAGCTGGGTCCTGAAGAAAAACCCAAACACTATCCACCACTCTATCTGATGTCATTGCACAAAAATCAGCTGCTTCCAGGTTGCATTAAATTTGTCCTAAAAATAAATAAATATGGTTAAATCAATGCATATATTGATGAAGCATTATTCTCTTACAGTTGACAGGATTGGGGCCCGTTTCTCATGTATTTCCAACTTGAATTTCTTTGGCATTTCTGGATTAGCAAAGGCACGCTCTTTGCCAGGTTCAGACCAGGTAGGATCCTGATGCTGGGGTATTTTTGTGCAATTAATGCTGGGGCACTTTAAATTCACCCTGCTGAATGCAAACTAAGGTTAAAGCCTTAATGTGGTTTTGAGTATTGCTGCCTTAAGCTTTTGGCATGGATTATGGTAGTTATTTTAGCAGTGTGGAGGAACATAAAATGATAGTTTAGGGCAGAAAAATAATGAAGTTACTATACTCTGTTGGAACTACTGTAGAAGTAGAGTTAGTAGACTGACTATTTGAGGTGGGTCTGACTATTTGCACTGAAATCTGGCCAAACAACCAGAAGCTGAGCGACAGCTCTTCTGAGCAGAGACAAACATGTGGTTTGGTCCTCTGAGCAGAGCTGCACAGTGACCCCAGGAATAGGCTGAGGTGTGGGTTTGCTGCTGACTCAGAGGCAGAGGTGCCAGGAACATTTTGGGCAGCACGTTTGGTTTCATTTCAACGTTTCCTGTTCAAAGAGCACACTGCCTCAATGTGCTTATGTTCTCAGATGTGATACAGTCACAGTCCAACGCGGGATGGCTCCAGGCAGTGGAAGCTGTAACTGCTTTGCCAGTGAAGTGGAAAGTATGTATAATCCACATGGTATCAGTGACTAGTGTTTTATTCATTAAAGGCATCCTAGTTTTATGCTGTTATGTCCTCAGCAGACCAGGCAGAACATGCTCTTTGAATTGAGATCCAGAGGTTTCTTACATATTTCACAAGGTCTGGCGTCATCTCCCAACTGCACAGACTATTAAAATATTTTACAATTGGTGCACGGTATCAATAGGCATGTGTATGAAAGTAATTCATACCATCACTTAGAGGCACTCGTACTCTACTGACATGGTAATTAAGGGAAGAATACAGTACACACCCATTGTCAGAGGTCATGACATTTCTGAGATTTTGCTCATCAAGTTGCTGGTCTTGGAAAAGCTTCACAATGCTTCCCATTTCTTTGAAACAATTCTGCTGTCAGTGGCAATACTTGACTGGAAAATGGTCAACATGCCTTTAATATATTAAAATATCTGATCTCTCTCCATCCTAGTCTTTCTGCAAGCCTGAGTCTGCAATGTTAGCAGATAAAATAGAGATGGAAGAGTAGAAACAAAACAGAAAAACACAAATGCTTCTCAAAAATCCTCTCTTACTGCTGCTAGCATTTCTATTTTGCCTATGATCACTGTGAAAACAAACAAATGGAATTGTTTGTGCTTTCCCTGTAAATTTTGGTGCAACTTTTTTCGTGGTTTCGTTTTAGGCTCCAACCACATCTGAGCTCTTGTTGTCTAGACTCTCTTTTTGTTTAACTCTTTTATTTTTTCCTCCAGCCTGGCTGGCCAGTGTTTGTATATCATGTTGCTAGGCATATGTGTAATTGTATCTTTTATGATTCTTGATATCTGAGTGCTAAAGAAGGACTACACTATAGTTAAGTACTGTAAATATTATTAGGATCAAATAGCAATACCTGATCTGATCAATTTCAGATCCCAGTCTTTTAGGTCTCACCTGTGTTGCTGCTGTCTTGAGTAGTCCAGCCCATTTTGGTGGGATGAATCCTGCTAGCAGAGCCAAACCTATTGCAAGAGTGTGATGGTCTGATTCAGAACTTGCAAATAACCTTGTCACACCCTCACTGAGTCCCAAAGGACTATTGCTCCTGGAAGAACTGATGGCATGCTGGCTCATACAGGGAGGAAACTCCTGTGGATTGTTTCTCCAGGTGCTGTTTCAGTTTGGGGAGAAAAGGACTTGAGGCAGAATTTCATGTATCAGCGTGATTCCCTTTTTTTGTAATGACTGAAGCTCTTCCATCCTGCAATCCACCAAGGCAACCAGCCTTATATATTGTTCTCAGCACTAAGGCATTTGAAGAAAATGTTTTTCTGACAGATCAGAAAGATAAATTGCATCTGTTTACTTTCAATATGTCTTTTAGACAAAGTGCCTCAAGTGCCAGAACAGGCTGTGAAAGATCTCCTTCATTGGTTTTAATTAACTTTACTTTGCCTCATTAAAATTGCTGAGCACTTTGTTCCACCTAAACTGAAATAAACTATCCTTAAAACAAAATATGCTTTTCCAAAAAGGAATTAGCACAATTTTTAAATGAAAGTTATGACAATCTGTATTAAATTTAGATATTCTAACTTGACTGTGTAACAAAAGTCTGATGTTTGCCTTGTAGATCTCAGCTTTATAGACTTGCCTGCCTCTATACTTGCATTTAGGAATAATATTATGTCTTCTTGTTGTTATTTTTAACTCCCCAGACTTCCTTCTTATCTCCTCTCACCTGCCAGTGCTCTTGTGGGTGCTCACTGATAAGAGTGGCCTTTTCTCTCCTCACCCACTTATTCTAATCACCATTCCAGCTCTCAGTGGCTGAGCAGTGTCTCATGGACATAATCTTTACATCACCTCCTTAGAGGACAATTTTTCCTTTTATGATCCCCAAAAATGTATAGAGCAATTTATGTGATGAACTGCCAAACAATTGCTTTCAGTTCACCATTAGCGAGGGACCTTACTTTCAGGTTTTTAACATGTGACCTCCACATATCAAAATTACCTTTTCAGACATTGGAAAGCTCAGCAAGATGTGAAAAGAAGTCAAAGTGAAAGCCCAGGAGTGTGTCATAATGACACTTAAAAACTGGCCTCATTGCAGCACTCCCCAGGAAAAGCGCATGAAGACTGGAACACTGCACATCCTCAACCTTTTGTAATCTTAAGTTAACTTAGTACTGAGGTGTTATTAACGTGTCAAATCACTGGTTGTGTCTGAACAGGAGCACAAACGTTCCCTGTTAGAAAAATTCACATCTAGAATAGCTCTTTGGAAGGAAGCTGACCAGTCTATTTTGGGAAAGTACTGTAATTCAAAGGAAGCAAATACTGTCAATTTTCTCTGGTATTTGCTAGCTTTTGACCTTTGTGAGGAACCAGAGCACCTAACTCTTGTTGCAGAGGCCTCCTCCATACACTGAGGGGACAAGAATAATCAGTTTCTGGAAGGCAGTTTGATTTCCATCTCTTTTCAAAAAAAACTCCATCTATCATTCTTCATTGCCTAAATATGGAGGCAAAGGTGACTGTACTTCCAGTTTGGATGCCTCAAGTAGGTTTCTGAAGTCAGGAAGGATGATTCTAGCCCACATGCATTAACTGTAGCTAGACCCCTTGTGGCTTTTTCCCTTTTGACTGCTGAAGTTGCGAATCCAGACATAGTTTACAATGACATATCTGTGCTAATCTGCATAAATCATCAGATAATAACCTAAATGAAATATCATTTACTCTCCAGCAGTTCTAAATGAACTAGTTGTGGTCTCAAAGGGTGATAAAGTTTATAAAATGAGAATGGTCAAATACTGTGTAAAATGTAGACAGAGATGTGGCAGTGATTATGCTAAGGAGAGCTCACCTGGGCAAGGCAGGAATTGCAGGCTGCTTCTGAGTGAAGAGGTGGAAAGGTCTGTCTGCTGTCTTGCCAAAGCATTTGCATTTGCACCTTTTTCCTGTTCTTTGTGCATCTGTCTCCATTGGACAGGGCTCACTGTTCTCTCTGTGACTGGCAAAGCAAGGTTCTTATGAGCCTCTTGAAGACATCTGAATATTTTTGTAGTGACAGGTTCAGTGGCCCTCTGGTGGGACCCACAGTTTGGAGTTACTTTGGACTGACTTTTCTTGATAAAAAAATGAGATTTCTAGTATTTGAGTGTGAGCCGATCAGCAGCGAAGGAGAGCCTACGTGATTTTATAAGCCTGGGTCTTTACAATGAGCAGTATTTAAAAGAAACACACTTGGACAACCAGATGTTGTTGCAATACTAAAGGGAGGAATGTGTGAAAAGGAGAAGAGTCAAAATTAGAAATTTAAGAAATATGATGAGATGATAGAAGCAAACCAGAAGACATGCAGCCTGATGGAAATACCAGCCCTTTTTCAGACACCCACTGGAAAAAAAATTACGGGAGAAACTTCCTCTTGTAGAGCAGAAGAGAGAGTCACTGGAGAGATACTTGAGAGGTTACAGCTTGTGGAATTGGGGATTTAGTCTGCTGCTATGAGGTTCTTCAGCCATCCTAAAATTCAAGTAACACAGGCAGTGCTATGTTTAGGCTAATGAATAGAGAATTCAGCAAGAAATCTGTCAGCTGTCTCCCTAACATAAAAAAATGAACAAAACTGTAAGATTGGCAAATTTCCACCAATGGTTACTAACAATAGAGGAAATTATTTGGGTAAATGTAGACTTATGCAAATTATAGAAGACTTAGGGCAAGGACATGGATAAAAAGCCAGTTTGATTTTCTTAGATATCATTTCAAGTGAATGAGGGGGAAAAAACAGAGAAGTTAGGAGACCTAGGGTTTGGATAGATGACTGCCCTTCTGAGGTAAAACTGGAAGTTAAGGTTCTGTGGAAAATTATACATCATGTCCCACCCAGATGATAGAGTCCTATACATATGAAGTGCAAAGAAAAGGAACTAGATAATTCATCAAAGGAGACATAAAACAAAAGAGAGAGCAGTAGAGTTCAAACTTAGAATTTTTTTGCAAAACAAAATGAGTCAATGTGATATAGAATGTCAGATAAAGAGATAATCTTAGTGCTTAGAAATTGCATTAATACTTCAGACAAGCTGTAGTAATGAAACATTATCCCTGAAGAAAAGATGCAATTATGGTACAAATGCCATTTCTAAAAACTAATAAGTTGGTTTCTAACACTGAAATATTAAGGTCACTGGTTTCTATCTCTCTTATGAAAGACAGAGAGGGCAAGAAGGGTGGGGAGAATCTACAGTACAGCCTGCATAAAGCCAGTGCTGCCTGTTGTATGAATATGGATAACGCTGGGATCTTGAAAGCATGTGGGTCAATATTAATCAGCAGAGCCTCAGAGAACAGTGTGGTGGTGGATGTCCTCAGATCACAAACAAGGTTAACAGAAAGGGTAAAATCTGTAAGGTGCTGCTTACATTTCTGTCTGTGATGGGTGGAGGGAAGAATGGCAGGGATGTAGGGCATCACAGTGGGAGACATGCTGCCTCCTGAAGACAATGCTAACATGTTATTAAAGCCTGAATAAAAGACAGATGAGAATATCCTACCTCAGGAAGCAACTGCTTCCTAGAATTTTCTAACAATGGATAAAGAAGTTTTACCTGAGTGACTGGTGAGGACTCTGTGATCACAGCCTGGTTCCATTCAAAATGGGCATACAGGTGCCTGGCATTAAAGAATAAGTAGCATATCTGCTTTGCTCCTCAGAAAGATCAATACACAAACCTGAGAAAAACTAGTAGTAAAATAAACTGTGTGAAAATATTCTGCTGTAAAAATGCAAAGAGTTTTTATCATGGATTTCATTGGATGAGGAGATATAGATTCTCTTACTGAGTGGGACATTTTTTTGTCTAAAAGCCCATTCTGTTTCAGGATTATGAAAAAGGCAGCAATTAGAAATGAAGAAGCAATATTATAGCTAAATAAAAAAAAAGCTTAGGAGATGGTAATCAATGTAAGTTAGAAGTTACAAAGTGAAGGTAATTGATGAGGGAAGCTAAAGACATCAGGGAAAAATCAATGGTTAGCAGAGAGGGGGACAGTAAAGATTATTTAAGTATGTTAGAAAAAAAGATATCCTAGCAACAGTATAAGGTGTTACTTGATGGAGATGGCAAAATTGTTAATGGTGCAGAAAAGAGAGTTCATCAATAAACATTAATGTTCTGTATTTTTTCTGGAAAAAGCAAGATTATGTGGATGAAGCTGGTGATGATAGTAAAGTACTTTCCAGCTCAGTGGTGACAAAAAAGAACATAATGTGCCTTCTAGACTAAGACAGACTTACTTGCTGAACTGGCCCATTCATTAGGAATGCCTCCCAATTGAAAGAAACAATGTAAATTAAGGTAGCAAACAGAGGACTCACCTCATTATATGGCTGGAGTTTTAGGGTATTAACAATATTTTCAATGATGTAGGAGGTCATAGTTACCAGATGGCAAAGATTTAGGAAAGGACTGACTTCCAGACTCCATACTCGGTTCTCATGCTTAGTGTGAATCTTCTTGAAGGCATCCTTTATGCACTGCAAGAGCAGTGGGAAGTGGACATGCTGTGAGTGAGGACCAGAGTGGAGAAGCACAGCCTCTGACAGCCTTGCCTTGGTTGAGTTATATGAATGGAGGTGGAAAAGGGCCTTGCTGTGTGGGAGATGTACACATGGCCACATCAGAGTAGTTAAGGGATCAGAGAATACTGAGAAATTATGTGAAGAGTGAGATGACAGAAAACTCTGAGATGGCATTATCAGAAGTTCTTCATTTTTGCCTTTTTCGCCCAATGGTTTCAACAGTGACTATAATATATGGCATAACCTGACCAGTATCAATGCTCTGGTTTTGATAGCATTTAGGAAGGTGAAATAGTGGTAACAGAGATGAAAACTACTGGCAACAATCCCTTTTCAGTGATAGATTTCTTCCACTTTCTCATAATCATCTGTACTTCAACACAGAACTATTGATATCATAGCACAGAGGGAAATTCTCTTTCCTGGACGTGAAGATGGCACAAAAAACTCAGCCAGCATTGCTGTGTTTCATATGAAATAAGGTCAGGATGAAATTAAAAACCTGTTAAAAACTGAGGTAAATTAACACCTAGGAATGTTTGTAGTTTATGACCCTCCTGGGAATTCCATGTTAGAAGAATTATTTTGTGAGAAGAAAATAGTTCTTTTGCTGGGTCTTTTCATATCCTGCAGCGAACCATGAAGAGCCAACATTGGCTCCCCAGCTCCTCCTTCTCTCTGATATGCTTTGCAGCCATCAAGACCTTATGGCTTTCTCTTCTGAACCTGTTTCCAGCAGAGCCTTATTCCAGAAGGACGCTGCATATTGCACACCTGCCTTGCAGGCTTCTGCTTTTGCTAACCCCACCCTTTGGAACTTATATGACTTGTGAATTCTTGAGTCAAGACACCATCATGGTAAGATTTGTTGTAAAGTCTACCAGTCTGGGGTTTTTTGGTCTTCTCTTTTAGGGGTATTAGTGTGCAATTACAAAATGTTCTGAACCCCTGTCACTCAGTGACAGCTTCTAAAAATTAATTTATATGATTCTTTATCCATAACAGTTGATTATTACATATAAAGGAGGCAATTAAAGTAAAGTGGTTATTTCAGGTAGCTCTCATTAACCTTAAACCCCACACTATAACTACACTTAGCTTAAATTGTTGGGGCTTCTCCCTTAACTTGGTTTTCTTTTCTGTTATTTTGCACTCTTCTTTTTGTAGATATTTCTTGTATAAATCCATGTTCTGCCAATACAGAGAAGGATTTTCTGAGAAACATTCAATTGTAATGCCACTTACATATGCATTGCTAAAGTAATTATGAAAAGGATTGCTACCTTTTATGTCTCCACAACTGAGTGTATCTTACCAGTGAATGAGTAATTTTCAAATTGTACAAATGGGTGGTCTGGAAGATTATTTCCCATATTGACATGTTATTTCAGTAATTTCCCTCCATATGAGTTTTCTTGTTAGGTATTTTCAAAACATTTTATTTCCCTTCAAAATGGGTATAGTCTTGACGAGTTTCAAGATCTCAGGAATTGATGGACTTTTCACGTGGAGCTCTCTCATTTGCACATCATGTGGTGATAGTAATGAGGGCAGTCATGAAATGCCAGTGTGACACTGTGGGTGGCTCTGAGGAGGCTGGACAGGCACATGCCATTCCTTTGCAGCATGCACAGCATCTGCAGAGAAAATGAGCATAGAGCTAATAATACCTGTGATCTGAAACCAGACAAGCATTACCTATCGATTGACAAATCAGAATGACTCTGCTTGTGCTCCTGCTAATTTCATGCCCGTGCATTTACAGTTAGACACAAATTATAAATCTTCTGGGTTTTGGTTTTTTTTTATTGTTTCATATTATATTGTGAACTCCACTAAAAGGTGATTTTATGCCCGGGATACAAACATGTGGAAAATTAACATAACTTGAGAAAGGCACTAAAGCTCTGCCAGTGCATTAATTATGTGGCAAGTGTATCTAAAATCTGGTAAATCACCCATAACATCAGCAGACAGAAGAGGGATTCAGACTAAATTAGCAACTAACATTTTAGATGTGATTTTTACTTAGACACTTAAGTAAGGAGAACAGTTTCTGTAATGATCATCGGAATTTCGCTACCCGACAATTAGTCCCAAAAGGGACAGTTCTGATTTCTGCACCTCATCCTCTTTGACGCACTCCTCAGAATGTATGTAAAGTGTAGGACATAGAATGATTTGACTTTTCTCAGTAAATTGTACATCTGTTCAATAAAATAAAACCCTGTACTTTCCTAAAAGGAAATTCAAATATCATAAAGGAATTGGAGAATATACCACGTTTAAAGGACACAGAATATTTGTTTACTAGAAGAAGATAGCACTTAAGTGAGATCTTTCCCAGTGCCTTCATTTCAGTTATTTCTCTTACTTCAACTTACAGAGAAGTCATTGTAGTGGTTGGGTAACAGCACAATTTCCGTGGAGAACACTGGATCCAGTGCAATTCTATGTAGAATTCTGAGTGTATTCTGGGTTAAAGTAAAACCACAGAAAAGAAATAACAATCAGACATAAATAATCTGCAATAATACTACTGAAAATAGGAGAAAAACAGCAAATGTATTTTACTTCACAGTAATGGTCTTTTTATTTGAGTTTTCCACAGACTAAGACTCTTCTCTAAGTGACGTATTAGGATGATTTTTATTTACAAAAGAACATATTTGTTGCTCATCTTTGGCTCTAGAAAAACAATTTTCTCTATATTTCTTTTTGTAAATGGAATTGTGCCCAGACCATAATCTCAGTGAGAAAGCACTAAGTAATATATTTTTGTTTTTTCCCTTAAGTGTACTGCAGTCAGGCTGGATGATACTATTTATTCTGCCTTGTGCCAAGGTTTAAATCACTGGAATGTCTAAAGATAAGCCAACAGGGGAAAAACATCTCAGCAGTAATAATTTATTAAGTAAACTGTCCTTGGGTGACAATGGAGAATATGTCAGTATCAGGGAACATGGCACCTCTTTGCCTGGTTCCAGATGGTCCTGGTGGTGTTTCTTTTCCCCAGGCTTGATGATGGAATGGAAGGGATTCTATATTGTGGTGAGTCCCAGATATCCCAGGCCCCTCTGAGATGATTCCCCTGCCAGGTTTGTCAATCATTCCTCCTTTCCACATCCTGTCCTGATGAGTGCTGCCTGCCAACCCTTGCATTCAAGAAGGGCGTCGAGTGGTT
The DNA here is from genome assembly GCA_013397245.1 of Thryothorus ludovicianus. Classification (NCBI taxonomy): domain Eukaryota; kingdom Metazoa; phylum Chordata; class Aves; order Passeriformes; family Certhiidae; genus Thryothorus; species Thryothorus ludovicianus. The sequence continues at coordinate 962,327 of VZTB01017524.1, read as the reverse complement.
GGCAGAATTCAAAAGGTGCTTCCCACCCCTCGAAAGACGTTGGGCCATCCAAATCCCTTAGGACCTTCCCCCATACCTGGTTGTTGGTTTCCTGTGTTCCTTCCCTCCCCCTCTCCCTGGTAAAAAGAGCCAGTCTTCCATGCAGTTAGGATTCTGGTGGAGCAGTTACTGGACTCAGAGGCCCTTGGGCCAGGAATAAAACTTTGAATCAAAACCCTCCATCAGAATCGGCTCCTTTCCTGCACCCTCGCTTTGAAGCCTCTCAGTGGAAGGTAAACCTGAGCTCCTGCATGCCTGGCTTGTCTCCAAGCCCTCAGCTGTGACATCCTGGTAGCCTGTGGTGCCACAGGGATGAAAACCCCACAGTGCTGCCACACAGGCAAGCAGCAAGGGCCAGCCAGCACAGGCACAATGTCCTGGTAATATTGGACAGAACACCAATAATTCTACCCATCAGCAGACACTCAGGTGAGTTGCCAGGAGCAAGCCTGGGTACCCACGAGGACTGTCATGCAGGTGCAAGACCTTTTGCTGCATTTTGGCACAGGCAGGCAGGGCTGCAGGTGGGCAGGCTTGTCCCTGCAGGCATCAGCAGTGGCCAGCACCCTTGGAAGGGGTGAGCTTGCAGGCAAACACAAGCATCCTCTCTCTTGTTGCTTCTGCTCTGCTTCTTCGTGAAGACAGTGGTGGTGAGGAGGTTTATTGAGATTTCTTGCCCAAGTTTTGGGGTGGGAGGAAAGGTGGCTGTTCAGCAGGAACTTACTGTGAATGTGGAGGATGTGGGGCAGGCAAACTGTCTTACAGGGACTAGCAGAGTTCATTGCACAGTCTTTTAGTGCTCTGTGAAAGGTGACTAAGAAAAACAAGCAATAGCTGCAGGAACACCTGCTCCTCAGGTAGAAAACTGGAGGTGAAGCACAGAGAACCCCTTTTGCTGAGCTTCAACTAGGAACAGGTACTGGCATTTGCACTCAGATACACAAAAATAAATGCAATTTTCCTTGTCTGAGTTCTTCTGGTGTTCATGATGGAGACAAGGATGAGGAGCTATAACAAATTAGCATTTCCATGGTGATGCTCACTTGGCCATGAAATGAGAGCTGCTTCTCCTTGGGGACTTGAGGATGATGCACAGAGCTGGCAAAGTACACTGCAGATATGGCCAGTGTTCTCCAGTTAAGGGCTGTGAGAGTTTTTGGTCTGTGCTGGCTGCCAGGGCCAGACTCATTTTAAAACTAGACATCTACCCTGAAATGCAGTCAGCAAACATTCCCTCATAGTCACTTGCTAGAGTTAGAACTTCCAGAGGTATGTTCTCCTCCTTGCTTGAGACACCTCTCCCAGAATATGATGAAATACTCAATTGAACTGCCTGTTTCTCTCCATTGCCTAGAGTGGAAGCCCCTACACTTCCAGAAAAGCCAGATGCCCACTTTTCAGGGTGGATGAGATACATTTGGTCTTCAGAATCTGCATTACACTGAAAAGTCACCTTGTGTGATGATACCACAGCTGCTGCAATTGTGAAGTTGGGTGATTCTAAAGGCTCCTTGAATCCCATTCATGAATTAACATGTAAAGGCTGAATTTCTAGTTTTAGGAGTAGAGGTTTCTAAGGAAGCTTTTCTAAATTGGAAGAAAACATAATTAATCAACTTCTGGGTATTTCTGCTGCTATTACACTGGGTTTTTTTACTTACTAGTAAAAAAGTATTTGATGTACTGAGTACACCTTCCTTATATTAAAAACATTTTGTAGAATATCGGATGCTGAATATGAAAAATGCCCACTGAGCAGAGGACGGAGAAAAACAGGCATTTCTGTTTCACAAGGCCTGTGAGGAAAAAAAGGATGGTTTCATGTAAGAGTAAGAGTGAATTAGATGAAAATTTCAGTGAATTGAGAGCTAATAACCACTGTACCCCACAGATTCCAAAATGCTTCGAGTTGAGCGAAACATTTTGTTTGACGTGGAATGAAAGATTTTATTTTGGTTTCAAGCAAATTCAAATATTCTATGAAATAAGGAAAATTTGTATATGGAAGTAACTTCAAATGAGAAAATCAAAACCTTTCATTTTCAAAATGTCAAAATGAAGCCTTTCCATTTTTCACTGATTTCTTTTGTCTGAAGCTAACAATTCAGCAAATTTGATACGAATTCATGAAATATTTATGTGATGATGAGTCTTCATTTTATTTCAATAAATAGCTTACAGTTAAAAACTATGCACAGCTTAAGCATTGCATCATGTTGTCCAGCCAGCCCTTTAACAACACCAAGTTCTTCTCTCAGATATTTTAAAACCTGAATAGGGTCTGTTACAGACACTAATAAAAATGACAAATATGTGTGTTTCTTCATAAAAATATAGATTTGCTGTTAAAATGTAGAGTAAGATACCTTAACTCATTGTAAAAGACTTAAATTACAAAAATGGGTGAAATAAATAATTGAAATGATGGGGCATGTCACATGAAACTTAATCCATTTGCTGATAACTGAGTATTTTTAAAATATGCTTCTGAGAGTATTTCTTTGCATCTTTTTCTGCAGTTTCACTATGAATGTCCTTTGATTTGGTCCTGCTTTGCTAGAGTTCTTCCACCATGTTTCACCAAAGGGGCTGGGTAAACACTGAGCAAATAAATTGCAAATATATATGCATGACTTGCCCTCAATTTACATGATTCTTGCAGCAGATATAAACCTGGCATAAGGCAAAACAACAATTTGATTTTGATAAGGGCTGGTTGAGGCAGGCTTGGGTGCCTAACTCTTCTTGGACAGTGTCTTGATTTATGCTATAAATAATCAGGGTAGAGTTTTATGTTGAAGCCTTTGTGCGGGAGTTAAATGGGATATCCTAACCTTTGAACTGTCTTTGGGCTCCAGTTCAGGGGGATGGCAGTGTGTCCAATGTCACAGAAAACACAGAAGGGACTCTAAGGGATAGGAAGAGTGATGCAGTACGCCCTTGTTGCCATTGATTTTTCCTTGAGGATCCTTCTCACATTTCTTTTTTGCTGATAGGCTTCAACTTCTTTTGTGAAGTATTTTCAGAAAATGATTAGGAGAACATGCACACATACAAAATTTATAAGTAGCAAAGAATATTTTTAGGAGGAGGAGAAAAGGCATGTTAACATAATACATGCTGGTTTTGTATGTATATGCATAGTCATGTACAGAAAGAGGAAATGTTATTTGTTTATAGCATAGGTGGAGTACTTAATTATGTGGAAACTTTAGGTATGGTTGGAGGGCAGATTTAATACCTAATGCAATTAAAGAAGTAGAATGTATCGAGAGTGCAAGATAGTGTTAGTAATTGGAGCACCTTTTCTCTTTGCTTAAACGATTGCACAAGAAGAATGTGCCAAATCTAACATGTTCTTCATGAGTGTATTCCTACTTGGTTTTGGGGGCAGTTTGAAGGAGTCCCTTTGTCTGTGTCTGTCATTCTGTGTACTGAGGAGTAAGCCTCAGTACGAAGCATGTGCTTCTGTGGTTTCTGATAAATTGCATTGCAGCCATGCTTTTGGTGTTTTTATTTTCACTTCTGACTGCTTTAATACCTTGGGAATTCTGGCTTTACAGTATTAAAAATGAACACAATATAGAAAGCAGCTACAGGTCTCAATACATATTGGTTTTTGACTTTAAAATGTCAAAATGGCATCAAAATGCAGTCAGAATTCACTCATCCCATAACTGGAACAAGAAAAAAGTAAGGTACACAAGTAACTCCTCTCCACTGATAGACAAGGTCTGAGCTGGGGAGAGGGATGGCAAAGCATGGAAAGTAGATACCTGGAGCAAAGCCTTCTATACTTGGCATGCTTCTTGGTCCTTCTGTGGACTGATGAGATCTCTCAAATCTGGATGCAAATTTCTCATTTCACACCTTGCTATCGAGTGCAAATTGAGTCTTATATGAGGGTGGCTAAAATAAACAGTTAGCAGGTGTATTAAACAGTATTTGGGTTCCATATCCCATCTGTGGAAGACAGGAATACAAATGCTTTCTTTGGAATTAAAGCATGTGCAGCTGATCATCTTCAAAGTTGGTGGCCTCCTTTTTCTTTTTGCCTTAGAAATGCAAAGCTATAATCAGCTGGAGTAGTAGGTCACAGGTTTTCATTTTCATGGAGGAGGAGAAGGATGATAAAGACACTTTTTATTCACAGAGAATGTTATCATGCAACATGAATGGGGACTGGAGCTCATTTAGCCTTTCTCTTCAGCCTCTCTGAGCTGTGCTTTACAGAAGAACATGTAAGAATTTATGAAAATTTCATTACTAGATTTGTCTGGCAACATTTGTCTGTTGTGAAAAAGACAAACCCATTTAAATTCTGGAGATTAAAAGGCATGTCTCCTTACTCTTAGGTGACAGACCTTTGTGTCTGCAGCCTGCTCGAGGTAACAGGCTCAGGTCTCGGACCTTAAATTAGATGTGGATTAGATGTTTCCTGCTGGCAGCGGGGAAACAGGGCTGAGGTCTCCTACATAGGGATGTATTGCCTGATGCATATTCCCTGTGTGGAGCTGCCTATCATGGAGTGCAGAACCCTGAGTTTAGCCTTTCTTGCATTTTTTTCACACTGCCAGAGATGTTACCAGCTGCAACAGTGTAAGAAATGCAGTGACTCGGGGTCTCAGCCCTTTGGCAGCTGTGTCTTGCTTCCCTGGCTTTGGAGATACCTCACTAACTAAACCCAGGGTATCAAGTCTTAGGTGACAGCCTGAAAAGAAGTTTTGGAGTGTCACTCAGGGGGCCTGGTACAGCAAAACTGTCCAAGGCTTAGCCCCAATGCTCAAATCATAGCTCTCAAAGCCAAAGGCAAAGTGTGCCCAAATGTCAGTGGCTGCATTAGGATGCTCCAGAGGGCTGAAGGAGCTCCAGTGGCTGATGAAATAGGTTCTGAAGGGTCACCTAGTAAAGGGAAAACTCACCAATCTTTACCTTGCTTAGAAAATAATATATGTCAAAAATAAGATAAAATCTTGCCTTTGCTCAGCAGCTGACATTTTGAAATGAGGTCTTTCATTCTCTTGGGGAAGAAAGGTTTGCAAGAGGAGTTGTGGAGAGATCTGCCTCTAAGTGATGACTGTGACAGAGTGCTGAGGCAGCTTGAACTCCTGAAGAAATTTAGGAGGCTGCGGTCAGTGCAGGGAATATGAACACTACTTCCTGTAATTTGGCTCCTGTTGTGTCCCCTCTGCAAGTGATACTGCATGAGGGGGTTAAAGCAGGAAGATAGGACACACTGAAGGACTGAGGAAGAGGAAAGAGGAGCACATTTTCTCCAGTTTCCCATACATCTAGTTCCAGATGTTTCAAAAATTCTATCATGGTCCCCATATAATTGTGCTTCTATTCTCAGTGTAGGATCCACAAAGTATTTGGGAAACTCCCACTAGAGACCATTCTGTGGACACACAGGATTAGGCCCATATTAGATTTCTGCACCATTTGGAAGATGGCATTTGAGCTAAATGTATTCATTTAGCCTCTGTTGAGACTGCAGGGTGTTCTTCCCCTGATGATGTCTGCAAGGGCTATGCTCTACAGCTCTGCAGCCTGAGCCCACCAGCAAAGCTGGGTCCCAGGAGGGCTGCACACGAGTGAATCCTGTGTGCATCCTCCTAACATGATCACTGGGTTTGTATGGTCAAGCCATCAGTTAAATTTAAATGTGTCAATCAGGAAAACTCTAGGAGTGTGGGATACAAGTGAGGGCAAGCTTTATTTAAAAACATGTAGGTTGACTGTGGTTAGATCACTGGGGAAGCCTGTGGCTTGTCCACGTTTAATGTTAAGTCAGGCTTAAAATCACATTAGTTAAAACAAGTTAGCTAACACATTTGCAGATGGAAACACTTTCAGTTCTCATGTGTCTAGAGGAAACAGTTTCTTGTCTGCAGTAGTGAATAATGCTTTGCATTTATTTGCTCAGCTACTTATTCTTACCATAAGAATCAGCACCTGATAACTGGGTTATCACATCCCTGTGAGACACTTGCACTCAGACATCCCTGTGATGATCAGGGAAATCACTGCAATAAAGCAAAACTGAAAGGAGAAGGGTTATGTTTCCAGTCCACCTAAACCCTCAAATGGACTGACTGCACTTATGTCCCCATGTAGGACATTCATTTGATGGTTGGACTCCATGATCCTTGTGGGTCCTTTCCAACTCAGAATACTGTGTGTGTATGTGTATATATATAAAAGAGACAAGGCTGGAGGAAAAAAAGAAGGTGTATCAGGAAGGTGGGGACCATGTCCTTTGGCAGCAGCACAGACATAGATGGCTTTTGGGGAGCATGAACCTGGCCAGGTGCACCAGCTCTGCCCAGCTGGCACCAGCCTCCTGGGCCTGGTCCTCTGCTCAGCCTGGGGGAGTGTTCCCAGGAGGGAGATGGTGTGCAAAAGGATGGCTGCAATCCTCTGCAGCTGCCATTTTTGATGTGTCCTTTGAGATGGCTGTTTTCAGGTTTGGTCTCTTGGGAGATCCGTGCAGCTTGGCAGCACTGCTAAACCTGGAGGGGCAGGGATTGGAGTGCAAGGGGTCAGTGGTGGTTGTGGCTCAACAGAGTGAGGTTGTGGGTCAGCAGACTGAGCTTCTGCAGCCAGCACTGCCCCAAAAGTAGCGTGTTCCCCAGTGGCTCCTATCCCTTCTTCTGTCTCACTCTGCAATAAACAGTGCAGACATTAGAGAAGTTATGTTGTCTAAGTCAAGAAATTACTAGGGTTTTCCAATCAATTAAGCAAAGCATGTGTTAAACAACTTATCTGGGAGATTGAATTGCCTTTCTTAGCCTTTCTTTTTAAAAGGACTTGATATATCTCCAGCAGAAAAAAAAAAAGAAATGGCCTAGCAATAAAAAGCAAAAAGATATTGGAAAGCTGGAAGCCAATAAGCATATATAAGAACTCTCACCAGTTTGAATTACCTCTGCGCCATACTAACGAGAAATTTGGAGAAGCTTTCAAATTTTACTGTAAAGTCTTATCTATTTCTTAATGCACTGGCTGCCCAGACAGGGGCACCATTTTCTCTAGTCTGATTTACACAGACAGGAGTTATATGAATATCTTCAGGTGAAAATCTTACTTCCCAGAGAGCAATAAGATCTTTTCTTGCTATCATCTTAATTATACCATTGCTTGCCTGGTTTTTGTTCTCAGGAATATATTTCATGTGATTTTTATTTCTTTGTTTTCCCCTTTCCAGCTGTTTGATTTGTGTGTTGGTCGCAAATGATTCTTATTTTCAGGTTACACAGTTTATTAAGTGGAAAAACTCTGTGGTTTCAGGGGGCTAAGATGACATTAAAAAACAAGTACTGGAAATAAAAATGCATGTCATACCAACTTATGTATACAACATTCAAGGCTTGAAGACTGAACCAGTGCATTCATAGAGTCAACATTTAGGTCAGCTGTTTCAGGGCTGATGTCTGCTGGACTTATTCTTGAAATAGGCATTGTCTAACCACATCTCTTTGGGGCCTCTGCCCCTCCAGCCAAGGTATCATGAGAATTTAGAAAGGGAGTCAGAAAAGTCCAAGCTCTTCTGTAAGCAGGAAAGTGGGACAGAGCCGTGCTGGTGCTGGTGCTGCAGGCCAGGAGGGAGAGTCTGTGACTGATGCACACAGAGTCCCAAGATCCTGCAAGATTTTTTGTGTGCAGCACTTCTGGGCACACAGCAGGGTGCCAATAACTGGCTCTTCTGTTATATTTAAACATAAGTTAAACTGAGCTGCCCTGGAAGGTACCCTCTTAACTGGCTGGAAGAATGCTGTGGTGACTGCTTCACCTTTTAAATGAGGCTGCTTATGAACCATTCATAATTTTTTTTTTGTATTTGTTAAAAGTAGTTTGCAGCATCTCCATAGCTCAGGGCAGTTGTGTTTCCATCTGTTCTGCCTGCTGTAAGTTGTCAGTTCTGGATTTGGCACTGTGGAGGAAAACTGGCATACGACAAAAAGGAAGCAGGACCCACGTTGATTGACAGAATATTTTCTCAGTGGGAAAGTGCAGTGCACTCAAGCATAAAAAGGGATAATCCAAAAGATATTTCTCTCTAGGGATCTAAATTATATTAGAAAGTATACAAACACAGATCTGGTTTCTCTCTAGACGCCATAGGCTCTACACATACTTATGCTATCCTTTAAGATAGATCATTGCTAAAGGAATGAATAAGAGAAAAAGTCTTTGTTGATAAATTCCTTGAGAATTCATTATAATTCTGTTTTGAGCCTTTGCATGCATTCCTGGAAGCATCACGTGTCACATTACCCTTATGTGCAGTTGTGAAAATATGGAATTTAGACACAGTTTGTCCAAGATAATTTTTTAGGCTATTGTAACTGTATCATTGAACCAGTATGTCCTGGAAGGTGCCCAGTCCTTACTCTGGAGGTTTTGGGGTTTTTTTCTTCTGGTCCTTAGCTTAGGTAAGCACCATATAAGGTAGAGAAACCTTTGGGATGAAGAAGCAGATGGTCCAAAGCTATAAGGAAGTTTAATGGCTTAGTGCTTTACTGGGCTTCTGGAAGCTGTAATGCCTGTACATGGCAAAACAGATGGTGGCACTGTAAAAGTGACTGGCACTTCTGCATGCAAAGCTTGGGACATGGCATTTTTAACTCTAAACTTTGTCTTTTAACATATTGATGAACTTGCCATGGACTTACCAAGGGCATAAAGAAAATTATTCTGACTGGCAAATGGCGCTGTTATTGTTTGTGTCAATGCCATCCTGACTCCTGAATTGAGCTCATTGAATTGCTCTTAAATTGCATTGTAGCAAAATAACTTTCATAAGGCCATGGGGGATTTTCTGAACCATCATAAAAAGTGGGAATGTGAAAACTAAAATTGTAAAGTCCATTTAGTATCACTGAGAGGACATAGTGAGTGACTCTGAGCCCACACAGATGGCAGGCTGCTCTCATCTTGTCTTCATAGATTGAGAAAAAAACCTCTTAGAGGCAATCATTGTCTCTCCTTTCCCCCCACCCTCAGTGTTAGTTTCTGCTGGAGTGTTTCATTGCCTACACACTGGGAGCTCAGCACTACCAGCCCTGCTTAACTCTGAATCAGTGTAGCTTCTGAGGCATCTGGAGAGTGGACACAATCACCTCTGTCCTACCTGATAAACAAAAGGGACCCAATCAGGAGGATGAATAGAAAGTGATGATGTCCAGCCTTGTCCTAGCCTTATCCTTTTTTGTGGTCATCTGCCTCTGGTCACTCTTAAGGGGTTTTTGAAAAAAAAAAAAAGCCCTGGGATTTTATTTGTGTTTTAGTTGACTGACTGACCTTTATTTACTTCTCCTGGGAGTCTTACACTGAATGTTCATTCCTTGCTCTCTCTCACATGGCTCTCTGCTTGGTCATGTTGTCCAGACTGGCAGGTTTCCCCATGGGAAGAAGACAGTAAAGCTGGTGTTCCTCTTTCTGTCCATCACCTTTCTCCTGAACCTCCTGGTGCTCAAGAGCTCTATTCATCTGCTGCTAGGAAGGACACAGAGCTTTACAGCACTGTCAACATAGAGAGCTGTTACCTTAGGGTGCCTCTCTTCCTCCAGCTGGACCTTTATCTCTGCTGACACCAGACTGGCTTTGCTGCTGTACACTTTTGGATTGTGGTGACATGACACAGCTGAGCCACTGCACCCATCTGGGACACTCACCCAAAGCCAAGCCTGTAGTTTTCCACTGGGATTCAAGCTCCCAGTTCCATACTAAGATGGGTACAGAGGATCAAGGATTAAAGGAGAGGTAGAGCAGATGTGGAGGAAGAGGATTGTGCCTGGCCACAACAGTGAGACACAGCAGGTTGAGGGGGTGATTCTCCCCCCCACTCCACTCATGAGACCACACCTGGAGTGCTGCAGGCAGCTCTGGGAGCCCTGACATAAGAAGGATGTGGACATGGAACTGTTGAAGTGAGTCCTGAGGAGGGCCATGAAGGTAATCAGAAGGATGGAACAGCTTCAGGACAGGCTGACAGAGTTGAGAGTGTCAAACTGGAGAAGGCTTCAGGGAGACCTTATAGCACCTTCCTGTACCTGAAGGGAGCCCACAGGAAAGCTTGAGAGGGGCTTTTTACAAGGGCATGTAGTGACAGGACAAGGGGATAATGGCTTTAAACTGAAAGAGGGCAGGTTTAGATTACAGACTAGGAAGAAATTCTTTACTCTGAAGGTGGTGAGGCACTGGAGCAGGGTTCCCAGAGAAACTGTGGATGTCCCATCCCTGGAAGTGTTCAAGGCCAGGCTGGATGGGGGTCTCAGCAACCTAGTCTAGTGGAAGGTGTTTTTTAAAGGTCCAGGAATTAATTTCAGGTGATGGAAATATCCATGTTCATAAATAAAGCACTGGCCTGAATTTGTGCCCAAATTTAATCAGAACCAAACCCATGTTTCTAAGATGAAATACCTTTACAGCAGAGGAGGAAATACCATAATGTCCCAGTATTCACTGACTCATGACATTCTAGCTCAGCTCTGTATACTGAAAATTTCAAAGTGTTTGACATAGACTTAAATAAACATTTACCCTTTTGGTGCTCCATCCAAGTAGAGCCCAAGGCAGTACTTGAGACTTACCCATTCATAACTGTGAGAGGAATGTGGGACCTTCCTTCAGAGTCATTCCAGCTTAATCAGCTGTGGTTTGTAGTGCTAGGAATAAAAAAGGCTTTAAAAAAAAAACTTGCTTTCAGGTTTTTTACTTGCCAAAATGTTTCTATCATTCTGGCTTTTTTTTCCCCCCATTTTCAGAGTTTTTAAGTTAGTGAAGAGCAAGCTAATGTCTCAGCTAGACATGAACTTGTGCATGAGCTTTTCTGTCACAACCCAAAGCGCAGCTTGGTCTTGATGATTTCAAATTCCTGAAGTATGAGAAATTCAGACTGAGCTACGTGCTTACATATATGCAAGTCATATTTTGCCAAGAGGAAAGGAGATTTCCCTCAACAATGTATAGCTGAATAGCTGAGTCTCTCAGGCTAAACCTCTGTAATTTCTGAATTAGAAACTTTGGCGAGTTGGAGGAGTTAGTGCTAGGCATACAGTGTGCTCCAGGGAAAACAACATTGTTTTATCATGAGCTTTTGCTGCACTCTTAGAGAGCAAAGCTGGGGAAAGAAAGAGGCTTGTTTATGGTTGCACTGAGTAACAGCTATCAGGGAACACTGTATTACCTACACAGAAAGTATTGCTGTGGATATTTAGGTTCCCTCATAACATTTGTTGATGCTTTCAGGCTTCACTGAAGTTGTGGCTCATTTCTGGAAACAGATCTCCCATGTTTCTCATAGTCGTGCTAATTTCTTTATCTAATGTTTAATGTCATCTCCCCCGTTGATTTTGAGGGTAGATTTTACCTTATTAAAGTCCCTTCCTGCATGCATATTTGTGCGGAGGGTGCTCTATCAATTTTTAGTCTGAAAGGATCAGATCCCTATTCTTTGCAATTTTTCAGAGGTCTTTACTTTTGCTAAAAAGTTTGAAAATATAAACGACTGAAGTTAACTTCAGTTAACTTCACCAGAAGCTTCACCAGAAGCATGGTCTGTCTGTGAACCTTAGAACAGAGAAAGGTTAGAGAAAATGAGATGCTGGAGTATAGATTTCCCTAGGGTAAAAAATAATAGAAAGGTGTTTTAAAAATAAATCAACATACTGATATCTTTGAAGTGAGCAATTAAAATCCAGTTCACTTCACATAACTCCTGCAATTGCCTGTGCATCAGTATTAGAAGCAGAACAGAAAATGTTTTATTTTTAAGAAATCCTAAAGAGGCTTTCAACATTTTATTATAGAGCATTGACATATAAAACCCCATAGTTTAAACACTGAGACATTAAATTAAGCTTTTAATAGTGTTTTTTTCAGAAGTCAGATGGTATTTAGAATCCTGCAAAATAGAAAAATACATTTTTGCATTGAACAGGAAGGTGCAGATGCCTTATTTTTTTTTTTTTCTGGCACGGTGAACTAAATGAGTTCAATTTTTGGCTTGTGAAGTCAACTCTTTCCACTATTGTTTCATTTCAGTTTTAATTGTGGAAAAGACATACTAAATTTGTAGTCCCCTACTCATTATATTTGCTTGTCAGGTTATGCTTTCCTACTAACCCTAGGTGCCCCCATATCCTTTTTCAAGTTGGATTAATTTTTCCCTCAGCGTGCCATTGAGAGAGGTGCTGTCTCAGCTAATAAGCAAATCACTCCATGAGCAGCCAAACTAACAATGCCTGCTTTCCAATGGATGCCTGTCTCTTGGTTGATTGACTTTTAACTGAATTAAGCTGCAGCTGCAATGTGTGTGCATCCCTTAGTAGGCTCTCCAGCCAAAGTTGTTCCTCCGTGAGGTTGCTCTGTTGTTTAGGAATATATGGTTCAGCTGAAGCTTTTCCACTGTGCAAGAACTCAGAAAGACTGTTGCTCTTTTCCTTCCTCTTTCTGGCCCTCCTGGCTGGTGTGGGCTCACCACCATCTCCTCTGCATGGCCATTGTGCTACCTTGGAACTCTTATTCTGCTGCCTCAGCTTTGGCTGACAGTGCCCAGCAGGGTCCAAGTCCCTAGGGCAGCTGGAGGAGCAGGTAATTTGTAGCATCACATAATCTTAGAAAACCAGGTCAAAAATCAGGAAATAAAAAAAAAAAAAACCACCAAAGAAACAAACTGAGTTGGGGAAATACTGGGAATAGTTCATATTTGGATTTTTCATCCTCAGAGTGAGTGCTTTATGGGAATTAAGCATTGTTTGCCAACCCAGCAGAGAAGCCAATGACCATGACAGCAGGAACAGGAAGACATCCACGTCTGCTCAGTTCAAGGCAGGTTTACCCCAAGTAGGACTATGCCATTAGTCCTGAAGGTGTTTTTTTTTATGAAGCACTAAATATACTCACCAGAGCAGAAAGAGTATTCATCCTGCCAGTAGTGGAGCTGGGAAAGGAGCAATGTGGATTCCTGCTCCAGTGAGCATGTGCTTTATAGAAAACTGGAACCGTTCCAGTACATAAGCAAATAAATAAATAGCATCCACCTCCTGTGTGCTCACAGCTGTCCAGAGACAGGGGAGATGTGAACTTGGGTCATCTGATTTTCAAATGCATGTTCTGCTCTGTAAAGATTTAACCCTCTGTATCTTTTTTAATTCTGAAAGTGATGACCAATTTCCTCCCTGAATATGGCCTTTTGCTTAATCCACAAATAAAATTGCAAACTACATATTTGATCCTAAAATGGTACATGTACTTGCTGGAATTTCTCAACAGCTTCATTCTCAAAGAATGTAGTTTTTATGCACATATATATATAAGCAAGCAAAAAAAAAAAAAAGCCTCCTTGATTGTAGTGGGTTTTCTTCCTTTTAAAATCCTTTTGAACCAAGTTCTTACATAGTTATTATATACCATTTCAGGACACATTTTTCCCTGCTGTTTTGAGAAGAAAGAAATTTTTAAATGTTAACATTAATGGCATTCAGGTTTTATAATGGTGCATGGTTAATATGTTGCTGAACACGCCCTGGATTTCAGAATTGATTCGCACAAGACTTTAGAAATAGACACTTCCTACAGAGGAAAAAAAAACTGAATATAGTGGGGTAGCAAATATGTAGCTATTAGGCATAGAATCACAGAATCAAGCAATGGTTTGAGTTGGGAGGGACTAAAGACCATCTAATTCCAACTCCCCTGCCACAGGCAGGGACATTTCCACCAGACTAGGTTGCTCAGAGCCTCATCCATCCTAGCCTTGAACCCTGAGAGGGTTGGGGCATCCTTAGCTTCTCTGGGCAACCTATTCCAGTAGTATTCACCCTCACAGTAAAGAATTTCTTCTTTATATCTTTCAGTTTAAAGCCATTATCCCCTTGCCCTTGTGAGAAGTTCTCTCCAGATTTCCTGTAGCCTCCTTGTAGGTTCTGGGAGGTATTATAAGGTGCCTATGGAGCCTTTTTTCTCCCAGCAGAACAACCCCAATTCTTTCAGCCTGTCTTTGATAGGATGTTACCAATTGTGGTCCTACCCTTTTTGTGACAGTTCCTAACAATGCAGGTAATTTTCAGTTCACTTGTTTGAAAAACTGCTGAATTTAGAAAGGGTGATATTGTTCTTTTAAATGCTCACTGCTCAGGCTGAACTTCTCCTAACACATAAACTGGAATAATACCTTTGAGATCAGCAATCCTGTTTAGATTTACAATCAGGTAACTGAGATAAAAGTCTGGCCCAAATACTCAGTCTCCCAGGACTTTCCAAACCAGATAGTAACCATGCAGTTAACTACTTTAGGAAGAGGGAAAACATTGAGCACAGTTTAAGTTTTGAACTAAGGAGTGTATTAGCACTGTGTATCTTCTTTTCGGACTCCTTTTTACCTATTTTGGTCCACTACTATTTCATTTACTCTTTTTACATGCTCAGAAATTAGTGAATAAGACTGCTAGGGAAATTGTTTAAATCGTGCTTTACTGACTAAAGGCTGTAGGAGAAAATGACATTTTATACATGCCAAAAATTCAGATTTTTTTTTAGACTGCCATGATAAAATTGCTGTTAGTAGGTCTGCTGGCTATTTTAATTACATATTTTAAAGAAAGCATTTTAAATGACCAGTATATCATAATTTCTTCCTCTAGTGTATAATTTGAATAATATAAAGGAATTAAATTCCTCTGAGGTTACAGGCAGACAAGGATTTGAAATATTGCCTGGAGATAGGTTGGGCTTTCCTGTTAATGGGACTCATTTTTATGCAGGGAATTGCCACATTCAAACACACACCCTTTCATTTTAATGTTCCTTTTTGTTCTTCAGTCTCTGAGTGACAACATCCTAAAAGAGCCATGTGTGCCAGATGATTAAAAAGGACAAATATTCCAGACAGCATTCTGAATTACCTTCTGAGCAGCACTGATGATTGTCTGTGCCCTCTCTGTGGTTGCAGAGAATTCAATAAGCTATAATTGAAACAAATATGTGAAAAAGAATACGCTTTGTTGATTATCTGTACTTAGAGCTAGATCCAAAACCTGGTTTCCTTTGGGCATTTCTGGATGTAGGTACTCACCTGATTTAGCAGAGGCATTTCCTTGTGCTGTCAGGAATCAGCAGACACTTGCAGGCAGAGTGGGTGGCAGCAGAGGGGATGCACTATAAGACACATTGATCTAATGTGTTTCTTTATCTAGATCACATTTTGAATGGCCATTACAAAGTAATTCTGTATGATCTGTGCATTGTGGATAACAAAAAATGGCTAGTAGTGGGATTCATTAAGCAGCAACTAAATTTCTTCCTTTGGGAAAGCAGTTAAAAACAATTTCTAATAAAATATTTCCCCAAAGATATCTGCAGAGATAAGGAAGAGGAATGTACAAGAAGGCACTATGTTGCTTACACCTATTTAGTGCTTGTTTTTATCTCACTTTTTCCTTGCTCAAAAAATAATTGTCCCCCATGAATTTTGGTAGCATCACTCCTGGAGCAAAGTATTCTGGTGAACGACGTCCAGCAGAATTCACCAGTCCCAGCATGAAATTTTATCAGGCCTGTTATGTCTATTCATCTTTTTTTCCTATTACACAAGGCATCAGGAAGTTGACCTGTGGTGCAGGGGTAGGGGCACCTTGGCCTGTTTTGACCACTGAGAAAATCTGTCCTTGAGAGCAAACTCACAGAAGACAAGAACAATTATTCTTCAGATGGTGCAAGCCCTGTGCCACCATCACTGCTTGCTTCTGAAAGCTGATAGAGAGTTCTGTACCCCTCTGTCTTCACAGTGGATTTGTTTCAATTATTAGGTCTGCAATGTCTGTTATGTAAAAGGAAGGACAAACTTGTTTTGGGAGTCAACCTTGGTATTGCTGCTTGTTCCTCTGTGTTGCACATGTATACAGTCCCCTGGGATTTCCCAAGTGATGCTTGGCAGGCCACAGGGATGCAGTAAATGGCCCAGGAAGCCCATTCAGGGACACAGCATGCCCTGATAGGGATGATTTACCTGCAGGAGAACAATTGTGTTTGGATGGGGCAAAATTGATGCTTTACAGGCGTTTACCCTGACTTTGATGGGAAAATGCTTTAACATACAGATATAACAGTCATTTTATCTGTGCACTTAAATTAAAAATGCACATGTACCCTGGAGCCTTTTGCAAATATTTGAGGCACCTGGGATATAATCTGAAAATTCCCGCATCAAAAGTGGCACTTAGGCAATTGGAGCGCGGGAGTGACCTTTGCAATAACTCAGCAAACGAGACAAATAGAAACTAAAACGCCTCTCTTGCTGGCAACTTACCTCTCTCCACAAATAAGCTATTCATAAAATGCTGCCAGGAGGGTAAATTGTGTGGCACATATTTCATTTTCTCTGTCTTCAGTATATCTTACCAGATGCCCTGTAGTTTCAAATAGATGCTTTTTTTTTTTTTTTTTTTTTTTTCAGATTAAGCACTTCCTAAAAGTAATGATCCTTGATAGCAAAACTGGAGAATGATTTGCTGCTTGATTAGAGACAAAGTCTATGAAAATAACCCTTTTGATAGATGTACTGTATTGCAGTGAGTGATCCTTCCCTGCCTGGTCTTTGCATGACTTGATTTGGCAAATAACACTGATTGTGGGTGGACTATGACAGTCCAACAAGTGGCACATTCACTAGAATAAATCATAGCCCAGAAGCATAAGTTTAGCTAAAACACCCAGTTGACTAGTTCTGATATGTTCTATCTTTTTTACACTTCTTTACATTAATCTCCTTGCCTGCAAAATCCTTTTATTTTGTAATGGGTTATAAGTAGGAAATGTTGATGTGGTCCTTTTGAGGTTGTATAGGTCCTTGCTTTCAGCCTTAGTACATTTCTGGTGTCTTCCAGACTTTCAGTTTATAACTGTTCATTGGTGGCATTCAAATTAAATGGGACATTTATCCCTTGAGAATTCAAAATATGGGCAATTTAAGTAAATCACTTTATTAAACTCTGACTCACTTTGAACTGAAGATGTGTGCACTTCAAAGGGTCAGGCTGGATGTACAACCAGTAGTTCAGCAACCTACGCAATATTCTTTAAGCTGCCAAAGGCAGCTGGAAATATTGTGAGATCAAGCTTTCTTTTATGCAATTTCCATATTTTCCTTTTTTTACCTTGCAGTAAGCTAAAGAAATTTATGTATTCTGGGAAAAGAGGGGGAAATACTTCTTTCAATATTTCTGAAACTCAGCATTGGTTCAGATCTACCTTTAATCTAGCAGTGTATAAAGGCATCTTTATTTTTCCTAACCTTTCTGTACCATCCTTACTTAGATCTTTCAGTTTCTGGATCTCAGTAAATCTGAGGGAACTTGCTGAAAGGCAAGACTGCAGGACTTGCAAACACCAATCCAAGCCAATGTTTTTAGTTTCTCCAGGCTTCTCCTAGCAGAAGCAGGACTTGGTCATTAGATGCTGATTGAAATAGATAAGTTTCTGGGGGGAAAAAACCTGAAAAGTCCTGAGATGGAACATTTTCCTTTGGGGGATGAGAAGAATTTAATCTTTTGTGGCCTGGAGCAATCTGGCACAAATCCATTCCACAATTCCCATACACCAAACACGCCACCTGCTCTCTCCACTCTAACCAAAGAGCCTTGCTCAGCTCCAGTAAACAATTCTGTGTAAATTGCCATATTGACACACTTCTTATTTATCTCAGCTGGAGTTTTTATTTGAGCCATATCTTTGGAAGAACTCGGGTCTTCTCAAAAATATTGGTCACCCACATTGAGTGATTCTTTGGGCACTCTTTGGTGAGCAAGATAGTAAGTTCATTTTCATGCTGTCGGCTCACAATGTTTGATAACCTAACCTGTGACAATTTCAGAAGCCTAATAAATGGTGCTTCAGTTTTATTTACAGATATTTCACTCAAATATGAATGGAATCTGACCATGGAAATATTAAATTAGCTCTATCATGCCCTTCTCTGTCAGAAGGAGGTGAATTATGAACAATAAATACGTGCTGAATGAAATACTCTCAGAGCACTTTGCCCTATGCCTATGGTTTATTAGAAGTGAAGCAATTCCACTTCATCTGTCCTGTCCATATTCTCCACGTCCCTTAGACCTTGTTGAGGGAAAATTGGTCTTTGGTGTCTCGAATGACACACAAAACAGGTGTGTTTTAAAACAAAATGTTAATTTTTAGAGCTCAATTTCCCTCTCTTAGTTCCTTAGGACACAAGAGGCAGATAAACATTTGTTCTATAAAAGACACAGATAAACCCAAACCATAATATTGGCAAAACTGGAAGACATAATTCTACATGAACTGGAACAGTCTTTTTGGGAAAGAAACTGGACAGGAGGAGGAAGGGCTGATAAAAAAAGCACTCTTGAATGGACTGCAGTTAATAGGAGAATGCAACTCAAGCAGCTGAAGGATAAACAAGCTGGAGGGTTGTGTATTCATTCATTCATTCACTCAGAATTTTGGACCAGAGAGGCTGTTATGCTGGAGGCTATATATGCAGCTGTTATGCTGGAGATGAGGAAGCACATGGGAGGAAGATGTCTGGTCTGAACAGACTTTATTGCAGTGCTTCTCCTGTTGCCTAGGCAGGAAGTGCTTCAGGAATTGCTGTCCTCCCCATATTGCAATAGATCTGCCTCCCACTGCAGGAAAAATCAGCTTGGCTTGGGCCTTCCCCTAAAGTGAGCAAATCTCCATGGCTCTCCAAAAAGGATTGAGTTCCTCATCTCTGTTTGTCAAAGGCAGTCAGATGAGTGAATCAGATAAGTCAGTCCTCGGTTTTTTCTCTACATTGTACTGCATCAGGGTAATTATAACATTTCATGGGGCAGCATAAATGGTGAGGAAAGCATGACAAACTGCTGCTCATGTTTCAAGGGGTGTGGGGTGGCAGAATGAGTGCTGATGGGGGAAATGCTGGGCTTGCTATGGGGCAACCCCAGCTGACTCTAGAAAATCTCTCTCATCAATGGGGCACTTGCTGCTTGGGCTGGAGGTTCACATACACCTCTTTCACATTGTTCTAAATCTACCAGTCCTGTTTCACCTATGTCCAGTGCAAGTTACTGGAATTTAAGGACTATGAGCCTTGTGAATGACTAGTTCCTTCATAGTGGACCCATACTGCCTCTTTTTAAGCCAGCTGATGAAAGTGCAGAAGAATGAACATCAGGAAAGAAGAGGTGTGACAGCCTCCCTCAGCTACACCAGGGTAGGAGGTTGCAGTAGGGCTGAGGAGAGGTGGCATTTTGTTCTGTCACATTTCCTAGGGCAGAAGGACATGCCACTCATCAGCTTTGTGTGGTCGCTGTCCATTTGTCTCCATGGGTATTGTTTGGACCAGGAGTGTGTGTTGGAAGTGTTTCATCCAAGCATCCTGCTCGACTGTGCTTTGGCTCTGTCACAGGGTGGTCCTGAAGCACACAAATTTGATACTTTTCAGAGGAAACTGAGTGGGAAGGTGCAGTCCATCACACATCATGCCCTCCCAGCTGATAATGGACATTTAATGCATGGCTGCAGAGTGGAGACGTGCATGAGGTAAAGCTCACAGAGCTCCTACAGCATGATCCTAAGGTCCTCAGCACTAGCTCTTCACTCTGACAATCCACTTCTGTGACTCCAAGCCTTGAGCTGATGTAGGCAGACAATTCTCCTTCCAAAGTGTCCCCATGAACTTCTGGAGCATGCAACAGAGTTGGCTGAGTCTTGCTTTTCCACAGGATGAAAATTAGTTCCTTCCAATTTCTTGAAGAGTTAGGGAATTAAAAACGTAGGAATGGGGAAGTTGATCCACATTTTTGAAATCCCTTTGGTTTCCCTTTTGATATTTTTTTTTAATCACCCAAATATATACATGTAACATTTGAGACTACAAAGTAGAATTGATGGGTACATGGCCCTTGTCTGTTACTTTTGAAAAGCCTGAGCTATTTAATTCTTCTTAAAATAAAAATAGAAGTGGTAAATTTTACACTAGCTGACAGAGACTATTTTTTTCTGTCCAAGTCAAGTCAAGAACATAAATGTTAATTGCATTCATGTATGTTTCCCTGCCATGACGTTAAGTGAGGGCGGAATAAGGACTTCTCTGGCAGAAAGAGAATTTTCAGCCTGTGATTAACATAAATCAGGAATTCAAATCTGGGTGGCTCCCAAGTGAACCAATTAAAGCATCACAGAGCCCTAGATCACCCTGTCTTTCAGACTTCCAAGTGAAAATGCAAATAAAACTGCAATATGGTTGTATGGGTTAAGACACAACTTTTTGGAGAGGACTGAGCAAGAGAGATTGTTTTTTTTGTCCAGCTGAAGAGCTAATTCCTGTCACTCTCACACTGAGCTTTACCTCACTTCCTCAGTAAAGCTCCCTTTGAATGCCTTGGCCTACTTCCATCAATGAGGACAGCCAAGTCAACCCTGCTGTGATGAGCAGGTCACCAGCTAGTCCTCTTTGCCAGGGGATGCCCAGCACTCTGAAAGTCTCTTTTATGTTTTGATTTTCCCTACCTCTCACTAACTTTTGTGATATGCTTCAAAACTTATAATGGAAATCCATCCTGTCCAAAAGAGTGGCTTTCTAAACCAAGTCTCATTCAGCACGGAAAATTAAGTAGGGTGTACTCTCAAAGAAGTATTTTAAATTCAGCTGTGATGGAAATGGATCATTGTGAAGGTCATCACCCTAAGGAGATTTTAAACCTCAAATTGGTTGAAAATATGTAGTAAATGTTTCCTTAAAGTGGAGAGATCTACTGCAGTAGGAGTGAAAACAACACTTAAAACCCTTGAGTCAGATTTCAAAATTAGGACAAATGTGTTTGCTGTATCCCCAAATTAATGCTGTGTGGAAGTAAGAAGTAATTTTGAAACTGAAACGGAGCCAAGGCTGGCTTTTGAGTAATTTTATTCCACAGCTAGCTATAGGCCTTCCAGTTACTGAAAAACAACTGTGGCATGCTTACCACCTTATATGTGATGGGGAACGTGACCACCAGGAGGAATCCTGGAAATATTTCTAAAGCTGGAAGCACTCAAAGATGTGGAAATAATTACTGAAGTAAAAAAAAGAAAGCTTGGAATACTTTCAAGGAATTAACATAATCTTTCTCAAAACTACAACAACAACCAAAAGAACCAGGAACGAAGAAAATTTGGATCCTTCATATCAAGAGACAGCCAAAGCCCTCAAAGCACATTGGCTGCCCTGAAAGCGTATTTATTCAGCTTTCAGCAGATGATTAGCAGAAATGAGACTTAACAGGGCAAAGATCCTTGATGTAGGATCTGCCAGGAGAGTTTGGAATTTGATGTTATACTGGAATAAAAGGAACTATGCTTGGTTTAGTATGTCATTGAACCATTCAAAAGTTCGTGCTTTGAGATATCTTGAAATTTTTCTGATTTTGAATCTGAAAAACATTTGCTATTCTTTTAATATGACTCATAAGAACAAGTCAGATGGATAAGGAGAAGTTGATTTCATATTAGTGTGTTAGTTTTGTGCACAAGTGTATTCAGTAGATTAAATTCTTGGAATGGATACAATAACTCCTTGCCCTTTTTGTTTTAGGCTTGTACTGTTATCTTCAGAAAAACAAGATAATTTTATTCCCTGGGAAAGTGTCTCTACTATCATCTTAGACTGGTACAAATAATATTTCTAGGAAAGGAACAAGGATTTGAGTTTCTTTTTGCTTGACTGCAAAGTGCTCCTTTGTTCAGCTATTTGTATTTTTTCTTCTGCATTTGAGATGTTTTTCCTGCTGCTGCTCCTGGGATGTGCTGTGCCTATGGCAGTGCAGGGCTGGCAGGACTGGGGAGCACCTGCTGCAGCCAAAGCAGATGCCAGCTGTTGTCCACTTTGGGATGGTCCTACTCTTTCAGCTTGCATGTAGCAATGGCAAGGGTAAGCCAGCAAATCTCCATAGAGAAGTAGCAGTTAAAAGTACTTACTGGTGGCTGCTTTATTTAGAAGTGCCTTCAATGCATTGGGTTAAATATTAAAATTAATTTTAAGAGAGGGAAAAATCTAGACAAATTGAAATTTCTAAATCTAAAGAATTTTAGTGAGAGTGTTGTTTGCTGTAGTCAACTATTTTTCAGACAGTTCTATGTAATTTGGGGGCTCTAAAGTGTTTCATTTGTTTTTGTGATGTTCTCCACTCTACATATACCAAATTCTTAAATTGTGCCTGCTTGTATCTCAAAGCTCTTTCTTTTTGTCACTGCTGCTGGTCACTTGTTTAGGAGAAGTGGTGATGTGCACTGCAGAAAGTGCAGCGTTGTTGCCAGTGTTGTTAAAAAGCTCCACAGCCTCGCTGTGTCACATGTGGCATCTCTCAAGGCTCTGCCTGGGCATTGGCACGTCCACTCAGTTCTGAGAGCCCTTGCAATGGACAATTCCAACCAGCAACTGACAGTGCCTGTCCTCAGTGCTTCCCAGAAAGGGGTTTGGCCGTGTTCATGGGTGAACCTTCATGCTTGAATTTCTTGTGAGCAGTACAGGCAAACTGCTTTATTTTCAGAGTGAGGATGTGTGGCTCTGAAATTGTCAGTTTTATCATCCCAACAGAGCCAGCTGCCTCGCTGGTATCAGTGATGTGAGGTAGAAATGAGAAGACCAAGGTAAACAAACACAAAGGAGAAAAGAAATGGGTTTCCTGTATGAAAATGTAGAGTGTGCTATGGATAATACAGCTAGGAAAGGTCTGTCACAAGATTCACAGTCCCTGGGCATATTTCATTCATGTGAATGGTGCTTACACAGCAGATAATTTGAGCTGGTTTTACCTTCACAGCGTTGACAGAGAAATATTTTCATCCTCTAATACAGGTCTTAAACAATATCCCGATCACATTGTGAGCCCAGGCTGATCTGCTCAGGGGTCTGCGGGGTTTCTCGGGTTTCTTGCTGCCCTACGTGTTTGTTATCACAGCAGACAGAGTCTGTAATGTAATAGGTACAGGCCTCCATTCCGTCTGCAGACACATTTTTGAATTTGTACATTTTTCCATCTTCCTGCTGGTAAAACAACCACAGATGAATAGTAAAACAGGGCATTTAGCATGTGGAAGAAGAAGGTGGGTAACATTTCTTTGCTTGGTACAAAGTCTTGTTTTACTTTCAAGGAAACGCAGAGCCAAGCCTGATAATTTTAGACCATTTTTACAGCATGAAGAGGCTTCCTGAAAAGCACCACTGATAGGAGGTGTTGATCTGTAAACCACAGACCTTGCCCTCAGTGTTCTCTCTGTGAAGTGCTGAAGCCCTGCTATCAAGTGCTCCTTACATCCACCACATTTTTGCTCACTGCTGTTGTACTGGAAGTACACTTTAAAAACAAAACAAAACAAAACACACACACACACACCAAATTAACAAAATCCAAAAACAAATCGCCCAAAACAAACAAAAAACCATCACCACAGACTAGTTAGATCAAAGGGGAAAAAATTCTAAATTTTAAATTCATGATGCTTGAAAAACAGATTACCGAATTGCCCCAGTTATGATTATCATCTGTTTCACAATGTGCTTTCTTCTGGATCTATTCTAAACCTCTCTTCCCACATAAGGACTCTCTTCCCCATCCTCCTCTTTTGCCATTTAATTTAATAAATCATTGGAGCAAATGTGCCATGTAAATTGAAATATGCAGGAGAGTCGTATAGGATGAAAAATGATGGGGATTATCACAAGAGAAGGAAATTCTATAAGTAAATACTGGCCTCTCTAATTCTAACCAGTTTTTGTGTGTTTTCAAAAATCAGATTGTGGTTTTTTTTCCTTCAGTAAAGAGAATCTCTTGGACTGGAAAGGAAAATTGTTTACTTCATGGAATGAGACTTATTAACACTTATAAATAGCAAACAGCAATATTTATCTCCCAGGCAATTGTATTTTCTTGATTAGAGGATAAGATGAGTAGCTGAGGGTTTTAACTATTTCTGTTAACCAAATAAATTTTTACAATTAATGCATGCACTGCAAGATAATTTGTGTTTCTGCAAAATTTACCCTCTCCATTTTAGACAGGAAAATCACCTGGTGGCATTTTCACCACTAAAGCAGACAAGCTTTATCTGCTCAAACACCTGAAGCTGTGAGTTAAAACCTTCTTGATATGTAAAACTACATTTATATTTTTAAAAATATACTTATCACACCTATTTTGATTAAACAGGGAGTTTGCCATTGTCTTTTGCCTGTCCCTGTGGAGAAGACATGGCCACTGGACATGCCTGTGTCATGGCCTCCAGTGGAATTTTCTCTTCACCAGAGCAGGACCAGAACTCTTCACTAGCCTCCAAGAGCTTAGTCTTTTATGAAAGTTGAAAATCTGGAGATTCTTGATGGATTTATGAGACTTGGCACTAGCTGAGAGGAGGGCAGCATTTATGTGAGGAATAGTTTGCACTATCAGTCTTGTCATTTATTAATCTTTTCAGAAGTTTCTGAGCAAAATGCACACTGTGCTAATCTGTTTCTAAGTGGATAAGGAGGCATGGGGGCTTGGCATGTGGTCAAATCACATCATCTCAGCAAGTGACTGCCCTTCCTTGAGATGTCAAATGGTGCCTTAACCCCGTGACTGGGTGGGCTGGGAGCTGGCAGGGAGGGCCAGGGAGGCTTCACCACCCCCAATTAACTCTTCATCAACCCCCAGCAGCACCTGCTCCAGTCCTGCAGCCGTCCCTCAAGGAGACAAGAGCAGCAAATTTTCTGAAGCAAGTCAGAAAGCTGGGTCTAACCAGTCACAAAAGATGAAGCAAAATAGTCCTTCTTCCTTGGGGCGACAATTTAGGGAAAAAATGGGGGACTAAAAGGACTTGTCCTCTGTGCATCTTCCCTTTTAAATAAAACTTGTGTTCAATGGCACACCCATAGCATAAATAAAAGATGGTAAAGATTTATGACCGAATTTTACAAACATTATTAAAAAAATATTGCTAGATACTGTGTACAGAGTACACAGGAAATCTATTTTTATTAAAGTTTGGAATTTGAAAGTGGGAGATAGTGCCAATAATTTTTCTAAAGTCTGATTTATAAATGAAGTGCTAATGAATGATTCCACAAATGGAACTACACAGAGTAAACCAAGGAGGCAGATTTTTGCTGCTGCTAGTACAAGAATAAATTTGAGTGATAAATCTGCTGTGTATTGCCAATTTTTATCATACTTGGATGTGGAAATATAATTTTGTGGAATATTTAAAGAATGTAAAAACTCTGTACAAGAGGGCCAGTGCTCTCCCAGTTGTAGGAGCATCCTTGATAGTGGTGGTCCTCCCGGCAGAGTCTCACAGGGCGTGCAATGGTCTACACTCTGCTGGAGAACATTATTAGCATTCAGTATTAGCAGGACATAGAAAAATTGTACCTAAATTCCCTTTCCCAGCCCTATGGAAGAGCTGTTATTGGCACGAGTGCCTTTCCCTCTGTCTTTGCTCCCTGAGAAGGTGGGAGCTGCCTGGCTTTGGAGGTAGGAGGTCTGGGCTGTGCTGGCTGCCACAAAGGAGCTGGGGCTGGAGGACAGCACCTTTCTGACACACACAGGGTAGTATCTCCTCTTAATGCCAATTAGAGCTGCACAATGTTTGCTGTGGGAGGGGTTTATTACCATTGGTTAGGTTGTTAGCTTAATGAGATCAGACAAGATCTAATGAAAGAAGACAAGTATGTAAGGAGTTTGTAGTAGTTAAACTGCTCTGCTCTGGGATTTTCTGGGGCTGTGACATGGCATGCACTAATAGCCTGTTCCTTGTCACATTGTCCCATTCCCACAGGTGCCTGACTGAAAGCTGTCATATTGTCAGCGCTGGTATTTCCCCTTGTACTGGGCTGGCGAGGGGTTGTCAATCCAATTTAAGTGGCAGCCCTGCATGTACATGATCAAATGATGGCATCCTTTAATAAACTGTGAACTGTGCAGCCAGTGATTCATTCCTGGGTCAGCACAGCCCTGCTATCCTGTTTATCCAACTCAGCTGCCTCCCAGGATTGCTTAGCCAGGGAAGGGGCAGCAGCAAAGTGACAACTGCTCATCATAGGTAACAGTGGGGAAAACTCAGTGGAAACCTGTACAGCTAAAGATGGTGGAAATGCTGACTGGGAGGGGTAGGCAAAGTTCTGCAGCTTAAATGAGGGGCTGGTCAGGTAGTCCAAGAAAAAGGAACCACCTCCTGCATAACTGAGCATTGGTCACCACACTTCAGCATTGCCAATGCACTTTTCAAATCATCCAGACTTGGCTTCCTCCAACATTTAAAAAAGAGGAAAGGTGAAGCTGTTACTATAGAGACTGGGAATAATTTGGTAGCCATCAGAAATCCAGAGCAGGTTACCCTGAGTTACTGCATTTTTAGCAAGTTTGGTGTCAAAAGCACCTTTAGTTTATGGCTAGATGATGACAGAATCACAGAATCACTCAGGTTAAAAAAGATTTCTAAGATCAAGTACTACCGTGTTCACCACTAAACCATATTCCCCCAGTGCCACATCCATATACTTTTGAACACTTCCAGGTGTGATGTTTCCCTGGGCAGCTAATTCCAATATTTGACCACCATTCCAGTGAAGAAATTTTTCCTAATATCTAATCTAAACCTCCCTTGGCACAACTTGAGGCCATTTCCTCTCATTCTGGAGGAATTCACAATAAATTAAAACTAAATGCAGAGGGAAATTTTAATATCATTATGTATTTATTTTTTCAGGAGGAAAATATCATTACTGTGTTGGGCCACCAAAGAATTGTAATTCTTTTGAACCTTTTCTGTAAGAGACTGGGGAGCTGATAGGTGCCCCATGTGCTTAAAATCCCCTAGGGGAACTGCATTAAAATAGAGACAAGGAGCTGCAAGAAGGTATTTTCTGCTATGCCAAGGGGTCACCACAGCTTAATTAATTAGAGTTTCTCATTTCTCAAACACGGAGTGTCCAGCTGTCTCGTGCCCTCCCTCTGCAGATGTCATATGTGTCATGTACTCAGAATTTATGTCAACATTTGCCATCTCGTCCTTTGGCCACGTGACAGGCCATTGTTATTTGCTGCCTCCTATTACCAGTCATTCCCATTAGCACTATTAACACCAAAGCAGGGGGGAGCTTTTGTTTTGCATAAACACCTCGTGCTGACCTTCCTTGGAGAATTTCCCCATCAAGGAAAGACTCTTTGCAGATGTCACACTACTGTAAGGATGTATGTTGAGGAAGTGGGGAAAGGATGTGAATCATCTAGGAATTCACACTGTACAAAATCTTTTATTTTTCTTCCTTTCAATGTGCTGTCCTTTCTCTTTTTTCCTTAATGGTATTTTTGCTGGAATACTTTTTTTCAGAGCAGAAGACTGGAACTCTTCAAAGCTGCAGTGCCAAGTGTCTCCTCTCCCTCCTATTTCAAAATAAATCATTCTCCTGGTGGTAATGAGCAATACAGAAAAATGCAGGCAGTGAGGATTTTGCCAGGGAGAGAGATTTGTAGTGCTGTGCTTTGGCTCCTATGCAAAGTTCTATTTAATGACACTGCCACAGAAGGAGTATTATATTATCTGTCCCACTGCTCAAGCCTTCAGTCTCGGCATTGTATAAGCACACTACTTTTTTACATTTATAAGCAGCAAGCGATTCCAGAGAAATTCCTGTTCCAGCTACACAGCTCAACAGACCACAACTGTGTCATTACCTCACCCTGCTGGGGCAAGTCCTGCTTCTGCAGCTGCAGAGGGTCTCTGCCAGCTGCCCTGGGAGACTCCAGCTGCCCTCCCCAGGAGCTGCACAGCCCACAGGGCGAGGGAGCTGTTCCTCCCTCTCGCAGCAAACCCAGGATCGTGGGGCAGCAGCAGGGCTACAGCCACTCCAGCACCCGTGGAAACCCTAGACGGAAGGGGATTTTGGGGACATGGATGGTCCTCGGCTCTCAGTGGGTTCAGGGGGAAGCTGGACCTGTTAGCCTGTCACTACTGTTGCTGTGGGACAGCCTGCACCCAAAGAACAAAGCTGATCCCTAATGTTTGGCATGTTTTCCTGCTAAATTTGTCTTGATTTTGGAGGGAAAGTTAAGGGATTGCTTTTTCTGTTGGATTAACCTGGTTATTTTGACATTCAGACACAGTATAAACAGGTTTTTGCCTTGGAAATCTGGAGCTTAGAAGAGCTAAGCTGTTGTTTGAACAAAATTAATTTTACTATCAGAACAAAATATTTCTGAAGGTTTCTGTTTCTCAGGAATTGCTTAAAAATGCCGGCTTTCATTTGGGCAGAATACACAGAACTGGTGATATTCATAAATAATCTCTACAGCCTCCCCTAGTTAGAAGGATCCCATGCCTGTCCCACCAGTGTGCCTCGACCTCATTCTGAGGGCCAGATGGGACCATTTAACTGCATTCCCAGCAGCTCCTCCCTGGTAAGATAACCAAGCTGTGCTGGGCTTTGCTTCCATGGTGCAGAAGCACATCTGCTGGGAGCACAGAAGAGCACATCAGCTGTGTCCCCCTCTTGGCACAGCCATTGGTTCACAAAGATCAGTGTAAACCTGGGCTGAACTGCAGCCAGGAGTGGGGATGGAAGTGCCCATATCCTGTTACCAAGCTCCTGAGCTGCTTAATCCCTCCAGCTGAAAGCTGACCTGCAGCAGATGCTGTCTCAGCAGCTTCCAGGAGTCAGAGATGTCCAGGCATGGTATATCAAAGCTGATCCCTAATGTTTGGCGCTGATGTTAGTTGTCCCAGCTCTAGTGACACCACCAGCATTACACCAAATCATGCCATAAATAAGATCAGGCCTTAATTATCTGAATTTGCCATGGCTCGTGTTTCACATGACACAGAGGCAGATTTTTGAGTCAAGAGGCCCTTTGTTAACACATTCCTGCATTTCTCAGTATCTGATGTGCCAAAAGTAAAGTGGCTCTTGACACTTATTTCCTCTGAGCTGCCTTTTCAGCAATGGCTTCACCTTGATTTGCAGTACTGTCAGTGAATCCATCTACCTGGGAGTTTCAGGGCACTGTTATTTTTGGAGAGAGTTGCCACCTCTGTTCTTCATCAAGTGTCTGTGGTCAACACTGTAGTGACCACCATACATATTCTGGGGACACTTGCCTGTGGCTCTGGCATGGCTGAAGGATTCTTTCTGGGGTGCCTTACTGCAGTGCCCAGGTTGTCCCAGTGGCCAAAGTGGCCTCACAGCCCCCCCAATCTCAGATGAATATTCACATTTCTCCCATCATTATACTTTTGGGCTTTTTAGCAGGAGCTGAATGCACCTTAATGTTCTAATAAATGAAGATACTATCCTTAGAATCTGTCAGGAGGGAGGACAGCTTTATGCATGAGGAAAGTGGTGTTTATATTAATGGTCTTCCAATTAGCAAAAAGCAATTGTAGTTTTTCCTTAATTTTTACAATTCTTCATTTGGGGTTAAATGCGCTTCATTTTCCCAGCAGGAGACCTGGAAAATGTGGCTGGCTTTGGCATTGCAGCAGCACTTTCTGGCACATGTGGGATTTATGGCTGGTTTGATGAAGTTAAAGCTGGCACAGCTTTTCTGCAGGTGGAACATTTGAGCAGACAGGTTTATACAACTATGAAGAACTGCATCAGACTGGAGCAGAACTTGATTTAGAGGAAATCTGGGGAAGGTGGAGTGTTATGAGAGAAGAGAGAAAAATAAATATAAAATAAATTCAAGCTCTAGATTAGATGCCATCCTCTCTTTGCTGCTTGCTCACATTTTGGGAGTCTCTGGCATCCCCTAAATAGAAGGCAGGCACTCTAAATCAAAGCAAATGTTTTATCTGTCGTTTCTGACAGGACTCAATGTTTTCTTGGGTGGACTGGCAAATCTGGTGGGCTGTAACCATCTTTCTCACCCACAGTGCTGTACTTGAGGTTCCTGCTGGTGTGATGGTTGCCTGTGTTTCAGAGGCACTGCCAGAACGTGGGGGCAGCGTGGGGGGAGCCCCGTGTTCTCACCAGCATGAGATGAAACATCACTCTCACATCCACCTTCCATGACAGCTCAGATATTGTCACTGTCCAGACCTTCCGTGAAAGCTGGAACAGTGCCATTACATTACTTCCAATGTGAATGGGAGCTCTTTAATTGTTGGCTGGGTGTCCCAAGGCATGGTGAATATAAACTGACTGGTGTTTGTTTGTGAGTAACATCACGCTCTACCATGGCTTCTTTTCAATGAAGTTTTATTCATAAGCTTTCTTGGTTGTGGCAGGGAGAGTTTTCTGGTTTTCTGTGATTCATAGCAAGTGAACTTTATCTTTTTATTCATAAAATTCCCAAATGAGCACACAGAAATGCTTCATTCCTGCCACTATGCCCCCCCAAGAGGCTTGTGTGCCAAAAAAAGACTTGGAATTGGCTGACAAGTAATTTCCTGATTTGCAGCCGTTCCAGATTTACTCAGCTACCAGTCACCCCAACGATGAGAGTTGTTCCTGTTGGAATGGCAGCAGAATTATTCCTTGTAGATTTTTTTCCTTCTGTTCTACAGGTTTAAACCTGCCAGGTGCTGAACCTTAACTCCTGCAAAAGCTATCAATGAATTCTGACTTTTGTCATACAACTGGGTGATGATGTGACATCTGGATTTCCTATTTTCTGGAAGTGTTAACCCCTTTTGAACCTTAATGTGTAGCAGATGGCTATGGCCCATGAATCAGGTATATTTCTATTGGAGTATATCAAGGAAAGGATCCAGAATGCTTTTTATCCCTTACCTCAGTGATGTAGACACCACAGCCCAGAAAATAATGAAGAACACCTTTTGTCCTTACGTGTCTAAATCTCCTGATGCACCTCAGTGTTTGGCCCCAAAGTTTCCAGGATCCATAGGTGCAGGGGCACACAGACAAACCTGCCTGCTTGGACTCTGGGTGCATAGCACCCACACGTGTGCTATTCTAATGCAGAGACAAGGCAAAGTCTGCTTTTCTCTTCCCAAATCCTGGGATGGACATTGTGTTCAGAGCTCACAGATCTGTTAGAGAGAGGCTCAGGGAAAGGATATTGCCAGGCTTGTTAAAAATATCACAGTGATTATATATCAGGTGTCATCCATGAAAGGCACAATCTGCTCTCCAGGTGGTTGTGCCACCAATCCAGAGGACATCTACAGAATCTTGCCTGTGCCTCCTGCTGAATCTGAGTCAACTAGACTAGGGTCAAAAGAAGAATGACTGGAAGAAACCTTAGAATAAATGACTGTTTTTGCCAAATCTGCCCATTGCAAAGAAATTCAAGCCTGAAATTCTTACCTGAAATTCTTACCCAAGCTTGAAATTATTACCCAGAAATAGCAGTGTTACTGGTACTTGCAATGGGCAACATACTTTTTAATAGAGTTTTGTGAACATACAAATTTCCATTCTCATTTTGTTTAAATGAACCTTTTGCAAGCATTGCATTTACAGAGAAAGCCCTAGCAAAGCCAGCCCTGCAGAGTTCCATGTGAGTAGGTAAACAAAAATTACTACTATGTAATTATTTTTTACATCCCTTTTTCTCCCCAGCTTTAATTGTGTTTTACTATTTCTTGGGTACAGCAAGTGCTGAAAAAGTATGCAAAACTGATTAAAGTAACCTTGAGTTACGTGCTGATTTTGATAGCAGGGACATAGGTTGTTGATTTGTGTATCTGCAGGTTGAGACCACACCTGCACGGCTGTGCGCTGGGCTGTGTCGGTACAGACAGTAAAATGGACAGGCTGACAAACCTGCCCGGTTATCCTACCCTCCAGCACAACTGCACAGAGGAGGGCTTGGGGCAGTGATGTGCGGGAGGCTGCATTGTGTCAGTCATCTGAGCAATTGGCCCCTGGTCTTATCCTTAGCACATACTTAACACATCTTGCCAAATTATGCGGTTGCTTAGTAATGCGAACAAATATCCCCTGGAGATTCAATAACCAAACTCATTATCACTTGTCATGTAGGCCAGGAACTGAATCCAGATCTCCAGGAGTGAATGACTGGTGTGTTAACCTAGTCTCCTACTGCTAAAATAGCAGAATGAGTATGTGCAAAGTCAGCTCCACACAGTGGGTAAAAATATGCCCATGGTAGGAACACAGAGAAGGTCTATTAAAAATGATTCTCATTATGTAGATTCCATTATCTGAAATAAGTAGGGGGGAATTTAGCATTTGCTAATGTTCTGAAGAGAGACATAAATGAAGACTGATTATATTTTTTAATTATTTATTTTTATTTTTGCAAACTAAGCAATAGCTGCTCTGGTTAAGTGTTGAAAAGGAAGAGGTTGTTGCATGTGTCATCTCCTGCAACCTCAAGAGGCCCTTTGAAAACAAGATGTTCATCCAGTGTCACTTGTGGATGCTGCTGGGTTGGTCTGCAGCAGCGATGTGCAGAGGCCCCTGACCTTGCTCCAGACAGGTCAGTTTGTGACAGTATGGCCACACAGCCGGGGCTCATCAGAATGCTGCTGGCACTTCCCCAGGATCCACGCTCGTATCCCAGTCAGAAATGTGCCCTGCTCCAGGGATATACCCGCTCATCTGGGACTAGCTGGGTCACACTGCATTGGGCACACTACAAATCCATGGTCTGAAATCTTTGCAAGTGCTCTACCTCTCCTCAGCGAGTTCCTTCTGGTTCATCAGGAAAATGCAGCGAGTCAGCCAGTTTGCTTAACAATGATTTTTGGCAGTGAATCCAATATTTGGAGATCTGCATACTGAATACATATGCTGTTGGCTATAAAGATACCACATTTTTTCACTCATAAGCAATCCCAGCTGCATATATGGTTTTTGGACTTTAAAAAAAAAATGATTCTGGAGTAAATTTCAGACCAGCTGCTCAGTGTACAAATGCAAATTGGTTTAATTCATGTAGATAATGTATGCACATCAGACACTGAGGGTGTGTGTGCACTCATAATGATGGAAGTTCAGAGGAGATACAGACTGATAATTTGCCTGAACAAGGTCCATACTGGCAAACATGGAAGGGAAAATCTTAAACTTTTGTTGTCCTTTCATGTAGTAACCACTCAAAGGTAAAATGGACGTGATCTCCCTTAAGCAGCATTTTCTGTCACTTCTGCAGGACATCGTTAGTGCAGATGAATTATTTTCTAGAGTTCAGCCTAAAGGATCTTTCCACTGCCATCAGCACTTTTCAACTTCTACTGAAATAACCCTGTGGGACAGCAAGTTTGCAAAGTTTTGTGCAATTTTTGTGTTAAAATAGCCAACAATTGTTATAATAGGGACAAAATTGAGGGGATGACAGCTTCTCAGTACAATGTTTTGGAACTGGGTTTGATTTTTTCCCCTCCTTTTTGTTCTATGGAGAAATTTGTGTCTTTGAACTATTGAACACATAATTTCTCATTTCCTACCTGTGTGAGAAGACATTGATCTAGTAGCTACAGGATCTCACTGGCTGAACAGTCCTTCTATATGTCTGGGGATTTTTACAGTTATCAGGTTCTTGCAGGAGTAATGGCATGTTTAGTGCTCTAGAAGTATGAATCACTGGGTGTTTGCTACACTGATATGCCCAAAGGGCTTTTGAAGCTACTGTCACACTGCATCATGCTTGCATTGCCTTCATCTCATGCTGCAGAACTTCTGCAGGTTGTGTGAAAAAGCTTAACTAAGGTTGGCATTCTTGCAGGGATTTGGGTGTTGGCCATATCTGGAGTCAGGACACAGGTCAGGGTGCACTGGTACCAAGTGTCTGCTCAGACCTGCATCATTCTTTACATCTGTGGTCAGAAAGAAGCTTTCTCTTCCACTCATCTTACAGGGTACATTGATGACATGTTTTTCAATTCTTCTTCGTATTTATCATCTCATGGTGAGCCAGCCCTTGTACCAAAGTCCTCTGAGCTCCCTTCCTTATCAGAAGCAGGACATCAAAATTGTTTCTGCTATCTCCTGCTGTCTTGATTTACCATGTTGCAGGTTCTGGTTATTCCTGCTTGGTGTTGAGTTCATGAGAGGGAGTTGAAGGTGCTTTTGTGCCTGTGGTGGAGTGCAGCATATAGAAAAAAAATGGCTGAGAATCTGAGAAATAAATCTGTTACAACATTTCTTGTTGACTGCAGGAGACTAGACTCAGTGGCCATGTGGGAGTCCAGCAGTCTCAAAGGGGTCTCTGTCCATTATTTCTTTTCTCTTATTTGCTCAGACTCTGGATTTTGCTCATATTTGCTTTGTTCCAGCCTGCACTGCTAGGGAATTACAGCTGAATTATTGTTGTGCTGTAATGGACTTACGCATAATTTCTGAGCACAGATATAATCTTTCAAGTTCTAAATACACAGAAACATTAAAATGAGGATATGGACAATTCCTTAGTTGAGATTCTGGCAGGCAGGGGGATAAGGTAGTGAAAAGAAAGCACTGACATGATATGGAAATTAAATTCCCATCCTTTGAAATACAGCACGGTAATTCCCATCTGCTCAAGTGAAAGAGCCAGTGTGCTTTCTCAGACTTGGAGCTATCACTTACTGTCATACTGAAACTGTGTTCAGGGTAGCAGTGAGCCTATGGAGCCCATCTGGGGGCTGCTGCTCTAAAAGGAGGTTCTGGTTCCCTTCTGAGCCCTCCCATTAGAGGTGAAGTCCCGTTGCATTCCTTGTGCAGTACATTGTCCTCATCCCACGGCCTGAGAAGGCAGCTTGGGGAGTTTTGGACTTTGACACATTAACCAGAAAATATTTGCCTGAAGATGGGCTCACATATAAAATTGCATCTTTGGCCACTTCTTTCTCAAAGTCTCACTTCTAGGTCCCACTGCTGAGAGAGTCCAGGGAGCTGCAGCTTTCTCCAGCAGCTCAGAGAGAGAAGACCACAGAGTACTCAGTGCTGTTTCACAAAATGCACTTGCAGACCCTTGGTCTTCAGATGTGCTGAGGTCACATAACTATGAAACGCTTTTTGAAGGCAGTATGATGGAATAATTAAGCATAATGAGCAGAGAAACAAAGCTGAATTGGTTTTGATGTCGTGGAAATACAAGATCTAGTCTTTTTCAGAGTATCTATATTTTTTCCAAGCAACACTGAACTCCATACTTCACCTGTGTTTTGCAGATGTCTTGCACCCATACCAGAGTCACTGTCCTGAAAGAGGGACCTAATCACAGTGAGAAGAGTTAGGGCAGGCTGGGAGCCTGAGGTGCTAGCTGAAGGAGGGGACAGGTGAAGCTGGTGTGCTGATTTAGCTGCTAGGGAAGTGCTGAGGATTGTATGTCTTACCTCTGCCCCTCTCAGGGGTCAAAGTCTCTTCTTCCTTTTGTGAGATACACCCTAATCCTTTCCCGAAGTTGTGTCTACAATCTGTCTTTGAAAACCAAAATACTTTTCAGTTTTATAACGTGGACAGAGAAGAAGCCTATTTTATACAATATCCCCATGATTAACCCAAGGTAGAGGCACAGGAGTTCAATTCTATTCTGAAGGGATGTGAAACCATACAGAAATGAATAAGTAATAAAAATGTATACACCAGCACTATTTCGCTTTGTTAAGTTTGTTTTGTCTTTTTCTACTGCTAATATTCAGTGTGTCTAATTGAAAATCATTTCCTTATCAGCAGAGAAAACTATTTCAGTAAAAGCAGTTTATTTCACCAAGTTAGACAGTTACCTTCTTAAACCTGAAAAAGAAATGCCCAGACATCCTGTTATTATTGGTTTGAATTATTTATAACCTGTAGAATTTCACAAGACATTGGAAAAACAAATGGATACCATATTTTAAGTATTACTTGGTGGTAAAAGATGCACGCAATTCAGTATAGGATTGCTATCATAGCACTTCCCCTGGTGTCATTTGGCACAGAACTTGAGTGTGCTGCCACAACAGTGACAATCAGGAATACTGTCATTATGAGTAGTGGGAGAGCACTTGATGTATTTACATTCATGTAAGCAAAGTCAGGAGCTGGCCTTGGAAAGCAGTAAGGTCATTGCATCTAGCAAGGTAGAGCTGCAGTTTTCAAAATGACTGCACAGCTTGGAAAGATAGGGTTTATGAGCTGACTTTGTATTAATAACACATCTATGTGAAATATTTTCCCCTCTGAGGTTTACAGCCCCATATTTTCTCACAGAAAAGCAGGGGTATTAGCTTTGTTGTGCAGCTCTGTTGATGTCAAATGCAGGTGCTGATGATGCAGATGTCTAACTAACTGGGGCAAGATTTCAGAACTGGCTCTTTCCCCCCTGGCCACTTGGGTCCTGAGATTTCCTGAGGTAGGTGAAGGTGACCAACAGATCAAAAACTGTGCCTGAAGTCAAGCAGTTTTGCCCAGGAATCAAGTATTTAGCACCAAGACCCAGACAGACCAGAAAACTGGGAGGAAGATGGTGGGTAGGGAAGTGTGAGCATAGTGCTGACACTCGTACCTATGCCTTTTCCTCCAAAATCTCTGAGCATCAGGCACCTCTGATGATGATGGGGGTTTTCTAGCAGGTTTTTCTTTTTTATTTATTGTACTTCATTAGTGTCAGTGCTTAACATTGGATACTATATACTCCAGGTTAGCCAGAAATTCAAACACTTCTGTCATTAATATCAATCTCTCTGCCAGAGGGCTGGTTACAGCACAAGCTTTTTCTTTTCTCTTTCCTAAAGACATTTTTCACCCAGATCAACGACTGGTGATTATCCAGCCTAAATCAGGATCCTATTATGTGTGGTAGAGGAGACTCTTTTGACTACTGCTGAAATGTGTGTAATAATAATAGCCTTAGAGAGGAGTGAAATGTAGCACAAGCATCCTGCGTGTGTCTCTTTAATTAGAAACCATGCAGAGTTTGAAATCCAAGGTGCTTCCTAACATGTGCAGCACTCATTTTAATCATTCCTCAGAGTGCAGGAGGAAGCATCAATTAAGTTCAGCATGAGAGAAACTCCTGGGAGTGGGTGCAGGAAATTAATTTTTTTTTAGTAATATTATGAAATTGATGATGATGATGATG
Source organism: Thryothorus ludovicianus (assembly GCA_013397245.1). Classification (NCBI taxonomy): domain Eukaryota; kingdom Metazoa; phylum Chordata; class Aves; order Passeriformes; family Certhiidae; genus Thryothorus; species Thryothorus ludovicianus. The sequence goes on along the minus strand of VZTB01017524.1, from coordinate 925,275 downwards.
CCCAGGGACAGCACTTTGAAAGCATTAACCTGAAAAGGCAGCAAGGAGCCCCATACTATGTCAGCAAGCAGGCAAAGCACTGAAAGATCCTTAAGGCATAAATTTGACCCATATTCTGTAGATAATCAACTTTACTCTCCCCAAAGGGGATTTGGGAGAATGATATAAAAGCACAATTTGCATTACGAAGCCTTGTATCTTCCTTGATGTTTTCCTTGTCTGCTCCAGCTACTATTGCTTCCAAACATCAAACTGCACAGAGGTTTGCTCCATGCAGGGAAGAAGCTGTTCCTAATGGGAGCCCAGCACAGCAGTGGAGGGGCCTTTTCCCCCCTGGAGATGAGGGTTGGCAGCAGTGGAGTGCAGAATGCCCTTTGACCCCTCCAGCACAATGGGGCACCCCTGCCCTGAGTGCCCAGCACACGTCAGAGTCAGAGCTGATTAAAGCCCTCCTGGCAGTCAGCAGGAAGGTGCCAGCCTGTCCTGTCAGCAGGACTGAGGCCTGAAAGCAATTCCTAATCATCTGCATGAAGAAAGCGTGTGTCAGTAAATTGTAGCTAATGAATCATTTCAGGGCACGGGATCTGGAGAGGAGAACAAAGTGAGGCAGAGTGTGGGATGTCAGGGAGCCTGCAGTCCCACCAAGGAGTGGGCAGGGATTCTGAAAAATAAGGTCCTCTTTGAGGGACAATAACACAAACAGGGCTGAAATGTTGTGATTTAAAGAGCACAATTTTTTTTCATTTTTACTGGATAGCAGATATTTTCACATTGCAAATCACAGTAAAAGAGGGGAAATAATCTCTCCAAATTCCTGGCAAGTGGGTGATCACGTGCATTTCTTCAGACAGTGTGAGGATGGACACTCCCAAAGGGCTCTCACTTGAGACGGTCTCCAACAGCAAAGGGACAAGGAGGCTGCTCACACAGTGCAGATGTGGATGAGCTAGCTCCTCTGACGCTGACATTTTGAGCCAAGAATATTTCAACATTAGCATCTCCTAATGCAGTTTCTTCTCACTGGCTATAAAACCTGTCCTGGTGCAAAAGAAACCTCTGTGATTTTCATGTAACGATGAGAAAAGAGCCGTAGCTGTTTTTGTATAACAGGATTTGTGTGGGCTGTTGGTAAGGGCACGCTGCTGATAAATAAAGTTCAGTTGTAAATATTCTCTAGTGACATGGGAATTTATCCACCTATTGAAGTTTACAACTGAGCTACCAAGGAAACATGTTCTTTAGCTCCACTGTGTATGCAGTCCATGGTGCATTTATCAAACGCCCTGTCAGTTCAGGGAAGGCACAGTTCAGGTAATACAGTATTTATGAAACTGTGAATACCACCTCAGAAAGTTCTCTTGGAGTACATTTTTTAAAGCTGTCTTATGAAAACTTTGGACAAGTGGAAAGCAGTGGATATATTTTCAGTTTTATAGCACAGGAATCTGCTCTGTGGTCACATGCAGTGAAAAAGATACAACAGAAAGAGGTGCTTCCTAGGACCACATTTATTTATCATAAAACAAAAAGTAAAAGCTGCATAACTAAATCAAATGTGATTTTTTGCTGAAGTTTGGGGATTAAATAGGAATTTCAGATCCTCCCCTTCATCAGAAATAAAAATCAAGGCTGGCTTCTTACCCTTCACCTATTTACCCTTTTCAGTTTACAGGCCACCCTGACGCCATAGGCAGGTTTTTTGGGCGGGCACTTGTTCATCCCATTCCCATATCAGAGGATCTTCATGATCTTTTGTCTTATACTGCCTCTCCCATACGCCTCAGAAACCCTGGCAATGACCCTGCTCAATCCCCTGTAAAAAAACATCTCTGTTTCACCCTTCAGGCCTTGCAATACTCTGACAGCCTCAGAGACTCCTCAGCTCCTCAGTAAGTGCAATTGTCAGTATGGAGGAATGATCACCACCTGTGTCACCTCACAAAGACTAATTTTAAAAAATCCTTCATTTTTAAATTTTTCTAGATTGTTTACTTTGGGTGCTGCAGCCTTTGAACTGAGGCTGCCAAGGTGGCTTGTGTTGTTTCAGGCACCAATTCTCTTGCTGCTCAGTGCTTGAAATGATGGAAGATGCTTTTCTGTAACCTTTAAGGTTAACATTTGTATGAATGGAGGGAGAAAGAGAGGAGAAATATTTTCCTGGTATGAATTTATTTATGTAAAAAAGAAAAAAAAAAGAAAAAAAAAAGAAATTATTAAGTCTTTTCTCTAGTGGTCACAATCCCAGCAAGATTCACCGGAGTGGGGCTCCCTCTGTTGAGCTCTGGGAGCTTTGCCAGATGGTAAATACAGCTGCCCACTCCATTTTTGGGGCAGCTTTATCTCCAGGCCTTTCCTTACCCCTCTCCCCTCCCTGTGGTCCAGCTGAAAGAGAAGAAATTGCAATAGAAAAGTGCCAAAAAAACAGAGACTGCGAGCAGGACCTCTGAGCTGGGACCTGCCTGGTCTCTGTCAGGAGGAAACCCAGCTCTGATGAGTTGTAGCAGGACTGGACCAAAAAGTCCTTTCTGGGGTGGAAGTGGGAGAGGGTTTCTGCTTAGGAAGCACTTGAGTCACAAAGCAAGGAGCCAAAAAGAGAGATGTGGAAAGGCTGCAAAGTAAACCAGAGGTATTGGGCTGGATAGCAGAGTTATAAAGACACTGCTGGAAAATGTAAGCTATCCCGTGCTTCGTCAGCTTCCACCAGGAAAGATCAAATGAAGCAGTTACAGCAGCGATTCATAAAATGGGCTTTTATGCAATACTTCTTGTATTTTCCCCAAAGGGTTCTGTTTTTTCTTGCTGTGACCTACAGCATAAGGAATTGTGGAAAATTCCAAAGCTGTAAATGCTGCCATTGAAGAAGTGAAGAAGCCTGAAAAAACCTAAGGCTCTCAAAATTGCACAGGGAACTGACTTTTAACTCATCTCTTTTATTAAAAAGCAAGCAAGGACTGTTTCTGTCAGGTGGCTGGGAAAACTGGGTCATGGTTCTGACCAAAGTGCTATCATCTGGGGAGTAATCAATGAGAGATTTCATGTTTATTTAAAGGTTTTAAGACACTTTGAAATGAGGAAAGGCAATCTTAAATATATAATGTTGTAGTGCCTTGAATATAAGAAGTTTTTTTTGTGTTTCTCTGCAGCTCAAGGGAGCTCCTATTTGATTTGTCTCTATTGGTGGCTCTGGCAGGCTAAATGTAGCCAGCTGTGCTGTCTTTCCTCTTTGAACTGCTCAAATAGCACATGTGTGTTAGTTTGCTTAGCAGAGTTGCACTGGAAAATGTTTTTTTTCTGTTAATTGTGGGTTTTCTGTGTTAACCCACCACCAGTTTCTGAAGCTCAGGAAGTGTTTGGTGGCTCTTGCCCTTGTGAGGCAGTCAGCTGAGGCATATTTTGTCTGATGGTTTCTCAGGAAGCCACACTGCATACTTGGGTTAGAAGTTGTGTTGGCTGTTGGATGTTTTGTAGTCCAGCTTCTGCCCCGAAGTGTCTGAGCACAGCAGCCAATCCTTTCACTGAGATCCCTGCACAAGATTATAAGGGTCAAATTTGGATCCAGTGAATGTTTTCTGCCTGAAAGATGAAGGACCAGATTCCCCAGAACATATCTAGCTTTTGTAAAGGCCATGGCCAGCACAAGATGTCACTAAATATTTTCCTTGGTGGAGGCTACCAGACATTCAGCTTTGTTTCAGAGAAGATTACTTGTGAGATAAAACTTTATACCAGGTAGGAATTTTCTATACATCCACACCACTTCATCAAGATCAACGCCACTAAAGTGGTTCAGCTGAAACCAGAACATGACCTACAATTCCAGCAGTGTGTTCATGGTACCGCTGATTAAAGAGCAGAGAGTTTGGAAGCATTTGGGTTTTTCAGAATGGGAGGGACTATGCACTGACATGGTTAAAGAGCTGGCTGGTGCCAGCTCTCTGGGCTAATTCTCTGGGCAGCCATAGCTATGAATTCACTGCTGAAATCCAACCTGACCCTGAATATCACATGTTGTTTAATAGGAGAGCATGTAGTTTGAAAATTCTTCACTTAAACAATGGGTTACTAAGGAAGAGGGATCTTTGAATGTGTAAATATTGATAGATAGTGAGTGAGGGGCTGAAGCAATGTGAGCTGTGCAGAGGATGTGAAGCTATTAGCTGTGATTATGAGATCAGATGCACTCTTGCAGTCAAGTTGTGAATCTTTCTAAGAGAAATGGCATTGGGCTCTAAAAGTAACTCAGCTCTGATATTGGTAAAGAGGAGAATCCCAGACAGATCAATATGAAAAGCTGGTTTTTTCTCAGTTGTGCTGCATGCATCAACTGCATTTGCTAAGAGAAACTTTGAAACATTCTTTAATCTTGCTGAGTAAAAATATGGACCTTATAAGGTCCATAAGGTGAAGTGCAAGTTGTGTCTGTTTGCCAGATAAACTACAAAATAACCTCGGCAGACACTGTTCTCTTGGAAGATCCCTTTGTGCTCCATTGGCCCATTGCTGAGGGGGATGAACACTGCCCTGTGCTGTTCTGGGGTGGTGAGCACTGTTGTTCCCTGCTCACTGGAGAGCAATGTGGATGTGCTGCAATGATGCTGTACCTGCCTCCCTTCGTGCTCCATCTGTTGAGCAATTCCCCTGGTATCTTCATGCTAATTGCAGAAGTCATTTCTGGAAATGGCAAATAGGCTCCTAATCTGTTTGGACACTTCCTCTCCATGTGTAAAGGCTACTTCTTGCAAATGTGTAGAGACGTTCCCAAGGCCTTTTAGTTTTGGAAAAGCATTTTACCTTCTACTCCAGATGGGAGTCATGAGTACCTCAAGCGTGTGTTGTCTGCATGTGTCTCCAGGTGTCACAAGGACTGCAGCCCATCTGCAGCACCATCAGTGAGGCTCAGGGCCTAAATATTAGTTAACCATTTAGGCAAATAAAACAGTAAAGCTTTAGTTAAGAAGTTTTATTTTTATTGTGATTAATTAATACCTATATGGCACGATCAATAAACATGCTACTTTCCAGAGTATATAAATGATTATGTTCAGTTTTCATTCTCCATGGTGCTGTTTCTATTGTCATCTTAAATACTTTTATTTTTTAAGTTGATTTCAAAGAGGTTGTACATGCAAAGGGTGATTTTTTTTCAGGCTTTTACTGATCTGTCATGCAGAGCTGACTAATGGCATATAATCGGGTTTTGCCTTTGCTTCTTTGTGCAAATTTAGATTCTCTTTGATTAATTTTCCTGTAATTAGCTTTCTGTGAAAGCAAATGCTGCAATGTCACTGTTGAGCTATGTTGGACAGGTGACCTGTACTTCTGAATCACTGCACGTAAGACAAACCATCTTACACAGAAGACAAAGCACTTTTGAGAGTTTTTGCTGTGAGATATGATGATGATTTATGATATGTCACCCTGAAAGTTCCTCTTGAGGACAAAAACCGCTAAACACTCTGCAGGTCACAGATCTGCTGGTAGTGTGCATTTTTTAACTGCACTGGCTAAAGTTTTCCTCGACCCTTTTTTCCTCAGCTCTCTGCATGTACAAGTGCTTTCTCCTGCTTCCTAGGGCTGACTGAGCCAGGTGTTTTAGTTTGGGTGCAAGGTGCTGCTCTGGAAAGGTGTGAAGCTGAGAGCAAGTGCAGCAGCAGGGCAGTGAGGAGCAGTGCACTGTCCCTGCTGCCCCTGCCACGTCCAGCAGACACGGCTGTCATTGCCACCACACCACAATGGAGCTGTTTGTTGTGCCAGACTGCCTTCCACTTCTCTGTCCTAAAGGGATCTGAGCAGGCTCCTGATTTAAATTGCTCTCAGCTGATTTGAGTGGGGGTTTTGGATGCCAAGATCCCAGTAACAGGGTAGTTACAGGGAGTAGCCTGTCTCCTCCTCAGCAGTCCTGCTGATGGATGCTCCATCACACTACCCCTGTCCTCTCCAGAACAGCTGCTGGGATTTCTGCAGAGCTCTTATGGGTGTCAGGAAACCATATGCTGAAGTGATACCCAGCCTGCTTGTGGGGAGTTTCCTACCAGTTGGAAAATGTAAATTCAGTCCAAACTGTCGCCACTGAATCTTTGCTTGTGTAGACTGAGAAATTCAGAGTAATGCGTGATGCTTCAGAGTAATGGAGCAAAAAATTAGCAGTATGTATTTTAATTATTATTTATGCTCTATAGTAAAAGCTTGTGTTTAACTGTGTTTACCACTGAGATATGCATGCTTTTAATTACTTTTCATTACTTTTTCCTTTTCTTCTTTATCGACTTTTAATTTACTTTGGATGTTTACACTTGATAGTGCTTGATGAAAGAGATAAATGTGTATACATTCATGCAGAGGAACAGACTCCTCAGAAATATATTTGGAGCATGGGGGATATGGAGATAGATGTTAAAGAATTTTGAAGGACTGCAACAAGCCACTGTGCTTTGCTAAAGTGACTTATTACACGTTTTAAAAAAAAAATTGTCCCTATCAGGGTTCTTCTCAGGCTGTTTCAGCAGTGTGTTCTGAGGTTGTTTGCCTTTATCCCCTCTTGTTTCACCTCTAGCTCAGACAATGATCACTACCCATGGAGCAAAGGAAAAGAGGAGTTAAATACCACTCCACCTTTTGCATTTCTCTGTTCTTTGATTCTTTCATCCTCTTGACATAGGGGTCAAGGGACGATGCTGTCCCATTGGGACAGGCAGCCTCACACACTTGGGAATTCCCAAGTGCAAGGGAAGGCCTTGAAACAGAGAGGCTGAGTTTCCATTCTTTGCACAGCTTGAGCTGCACAAGGCAAGAGCATGGGCAAGAGAAATTACCCTTCAGCATTAACATGGTTTTGACGCTGAAGAAAAGCAATCCTCTGCTTTGCTGTTGTAGAGGGGAGTTGTAGCTGGAGTCTCAAGAGGTTTCTTGGGTTTCAAGGATCTAAACACAAACTTGGTTTGAGAGAAGGGTTGGATCATAGCATTTCTGTCAGGGTTTAGTAGCTGGATTCCTTGCTCTATTTATTTTATTTTTGATTTCTTGTTTTACAGGCACCCACATGGTACTTTGGGCAAGCGTTAGACCATTTATTAAAGTAGTGATCTCCTCCATCAAGTCCTGCACACCGAAGTTTGCAAGCTCTGATCCATGGAGCCTGCATTGCTTTTGAGCGCATTGGGAAAGTGTTTATTTTCTGTAGCTTTTGAAAACTGAAGACCTACTCTATCTGTGCATCTCACATTCTACTAAGCTTTCTATGGGGAGAATTTATTGGAAGCAAGCATGTTTGGGTTTTTTCCCACTCCTTTTGTTCTTCAGGATGCATAATGAAGAATGCTCCAGCTTTGCCAGTTAATTGCTTCATGGCTGTTGTTTGTCAATTTGCCAGCAGGTTTCTGCTTAACTGCTGCCATTTGACATTGCTGAAACACAAATGCAGAATGATTGAGTTGCCAACATATCATTGAGTCTTCTGCAAGGGGGATTTTCAGCATATTAACGCTTCAGGCTTTCACGTCAGTATTGATTGCTGAAATAGAAAAGAAACCTTTGGCAGTATTCAGCATCGTGCCAGCATGGATTTAGTGGCAGGAAAAAGAAACTAGCTGTTGCCATTGACTGTGACTTCATCCCTTCCTTTCTTCCTTTCTTAATTTTTTTATTTCTATATACACCCACACAGAGTTTTGAAATTTAATACACATCATAGCCAAATGCCAGTTAGCCTCACAATAAACCAGCAGGGCAAATCAAATACTTGATGCAGTCAGATGTCGAGGCTGTTTAATTTTGCAGCCACCTGCACTATGCCCAACCAGATTTCATGGCAGCTGGGGAGGGGGTGATGGCAGGGTTCCTCACAGCGAAGCACAGGTCAGGAGCTGAGTTGGAGGAAGGCAGTGTCCCTGCAGAGCTCATGGGACAGTCAGGCTGCCCCACACTGGTCCCTGGATACAGGAGTGGCCATTGTGAAGCTGGCTGCCATGGGTTGAGGAGCAGCATGATGCTGCTGGGGCAGGCTTGGGAAGGGAGTTCCCCTCCAGGGACATAGTGGGGCAGAAGAGGCCAAGATGGGCCCCCCTGGACGAGCAGGGATTTAGGTGGTGGAGCAGGGGAAGTGCATGGTGAGGGTGTAGAGCAGAGGCTCAGTGCTGTCCACCAGCAGCTGCTGTGGCAGTGCTCGTGGAATGGGCATGGGAAGGGTAAGGAGGCTTTGCTCTGCTGAAGCAGGGAGCAAGAGGAAGGTGTGAGCCTCCTGCAGTTGCTGGAGAAACACTTCTGGGTGCTTTGCATCACCTGAACCTTGCCTGTCTCTGCTTTGCTTTAGCCTGATCTCTTAGATGATACTTTACACCCTGTTTTAGATTAGAAGGTTTTGTAGGAAGGACCACCTGGGCATTCTGAAGGTGATGATTTCTGACTGAACTGCTGTTGCATGGAGCAAAGACCTGAAGGGAAATAGAACAGAGCATGAGCTGAGGTGTTGAACATAAACTGGGAAGGGCATTGCTCACCAGCAGGGCTTGGGGAGCTTTTACATCAGTCAGATATCACTGACCACTCTTCCTTTGAGATGGGAAGGTCAAGTGAAGATGAGGAGGGTGGATAGGCCTGAATTGTCTGCACAAAGATTGTCAATGAGGAAGATAATCAGGCTGAGAGGAAAATTTCTAACAACCACATTACAACTAGCAAACAGCAGCAGAGATTGTTTTGATTCTATTTCTGAAAGATGCTTCTCTCAGACATAGTTCAGAGGAACTTTCTAATTCTGATCTGCTTCTCACTTATAAATTGACCAAAAATAGGAATAATAAAGGGAAACTTCCAAAAATATGCTTCTTAGGAACCATTAATATAATGTGACCATGAAAAGCCCACTGAAAGCTAGATCTTTTGGCCAAAATATATCATCAAAGAAGCTTCAGGTGTTTCTCTTGAGTGTTTAGTGTTGGTTGGTTGGTTGGTTGGTTAGGGATATTGTGGGGTTTTTTTGTAATTGTGGGATTATTTAATTTCTGTCTATGGTTGATTTGAGCAGACATCTAAAGCTTTAGAACAGATCAAGTAATCCTTTTATTTGAAAGGATTAGTAATGCAAGGTTTACATGGGAAGCTCAAATCAAAATGGGTACCTAGAGCCTTACAGAAAGTCTGGGGAATGTCTCAATTTTTCAGTAGGAGTTAAATAACATGTTCACCTTAAAAAGTGCCTCTACGGAGGTTTTAGTTGAAAAACTGTGATTCAGAATTATAAAAGCTGTAACTGGTAGTTGGAACAGTTTGTTTTGGAAATCTTTCCCACTGTCAGTTGGCAAGGACTTCCCAACTGATTTTCTCTGTGTGGGACAGTTCCTAAATGACATGGTCCACAGATAAGCCCATGAAAGACAAGAGGAACACAAGCACCTAAACTGCAAGTTCCCACATTAAGGTCTGCAAATAATGCCAGATTTCCTATTTATGTCTGGAAGTTAGTTTTTATTAAAAGTCTTCATTTGCATCAGGTGACAGTAAAAACAGAGACCTGAATCATCTTCTAGCCAGATCAATTAATTATCAATAAAAGCCCAGCACGTGTTGCATAAGAATTTCATTGATGAAGTGTGCAATGGAGTAAAATCTACTTTCTTCTTCTGTAGCACTGGGGGCTGATGCCTTTTTACATCGTAAAATGAGGCTTGGGAAAAGAAAGTGGCTAAAAAGTAAAGAAAGTGATCTGACCTTGAATTGCTACAGAGATTTTGGGAATAGGAAGGTCCTGTCTAGGGTAAGTGATACAGAGAGTGTTTGCCAGGTGTGTTTCTGGATCAGCAGCGTGCACCTGGCAGAAGTCTTACTCTTACTTTGATAAATTGTCTTCTCCCAGCATGAATTAAAGTGGTGATTCTTTTATTTCTGCATTACTACAAGGCTCTGTAGTCTTTCAGCTTTGTGTGGGATTTTTTTCCTAGTTTCAAATGAGTAATGCAATCTATGCCTTACCTAAGGAGTTTGATGGTATTGTATGCTTAATCTTTAAAATGCTGTGTAGGGGGGTAAAGCTTTGCTTTCAAGGGAAATAACCATCCTGGCAGAGGAAAAAATATCAGTAGGATACTGCCACTGATTTGGCAGGGGCTGTTTGATGCTTTGTCAGCTGGCTGTTGATTCCATGCTTTTTTATGTTTGAAGTTGTGTTTGAAGGAGCTTCCAAAATAACTGGTCTTTAAGTGGGTAGCTCCATTCAGACCCAGAAAAATCCAGAAGAATAACGAGAAAACAGAGGAACTGCAAATTGCTAATGAGAAAAGTTAGAGCTGGGGACACATCTGAATGAATTAAATCCCCCTCCGGACAATGTGGATACTGCTCTGAGAGCGGTGCCTGTTTGCCTGTCTCCACTGTGGGCTGTAGGCAAAAAGATCTGTCCCACAGCTTTCCAAGACCTGCACAGCTACTAAAGCCTTTCCTACTCAAAATGAGTGAGTTAAGGCCTGCGTGTGAAGGTGCATTGAAGAGGGTTCCTCTTTGATCAGTGTGGTGTCTGCCTGCTGCAGTGACCATCTGGCGCCCAGGAGCGGCCGGCAGCGCGGGCAGCGGGCTCTGCTTCTCCTCCTGCTGCCAAAAGGTGCAGGTGTAAGAGCATAAAACTCACCCCACCAGAGCAGGTCCATCTAATACCCCCACTGGGACTGGAAAATGCTTTTGCTTGTAGTTTTAGCAACATCATCATCATCATGTTGATGTCATCCCAGCGTCTCTTTTTCTGGAAATGCAGTGTTTCTGTCAGGTCTCTCCACCTTCCCCCCGGGGAAAGCATCTGAGTGTTATTTTAGGACCAGGAATGTCATCCAGGAGTACAGGCATAAGAAACACCTGGGGGAATACCAGGGTGTTTTATTAAATATAGCTTTACTTTTCCATTGTCCCTATAGGATACCCCACTGACAAGTACGAGGCACAGCAGGGAAGAGACAACTCGAAGGCATGTGTATGCAAAGGAAACTGTATCATTTCTGTAAATACAACTGTATCATTTCTGTAAATAAAGACTTTTACAGAAGGTTGACTTTACAGGACCCCTCTAACACCCTTTGTGTTATGTGCTGCTATATTTGCAAGCTGACTCTTAGTTTGAATTAAATAAAATGAAAAATGGTATGGGATAATACAGGAATACACCTTTTCTACTCCAGTGTGGGTTAAACACCAAAGCACCAGGAAGCTGTGTCCAACACAATTACCCCCTGCCCTGTGGGACTCAGCAAGAGCAAGAAGAGGGGCAATTAGACAGGGAGGACAGGGGCTGCATAAACTGGTACTTCCACCAAAATGTTGTCCATGCAGTCACAGCCTGGGTGAGATAATCTATCTTTCACTGAGGTAAAATGAACTCTGGGAAGAATTCTTCACACTCAACTGGCTTCCATCAAATAGGTTTCACTCTTTTATCATACCAAACAATGAACTTTTAAGGCTTTTATTTTTCTCATGGGCTGTGATTTTTTTACTATGTTTAATTCTTTTAATGAAAGCTTCAGAGCTCTTTTTAGTTTGAAAAGAAAGATTTGCGGCAATTCCACTTTTCCACAAGGACATTAATTCATAAGCAACAAAGAATATTATAACTGTTTACAGTAGCCCTCAGTGAGTAGCATGAGACTTGGGGATTTTGAAAGAAATAAGAGTATTTGGTTACAGAATCAAAAGCTAAACAAAAAGCTTCAAACTCTAAAATGTTTGGAGTTTCCCAAACAAATGCAATGAAAAATTACCAATTTGCCAGCTTTCATAACCCTGTGAATCATCAAGCTTGTATTGTTTTGTCTCTCTTCTGAGCTTCAGAAGCCAAAGCAACCCTGAAGGTCAAAATGTCTAATATTTTACCTTTAGACATGTCCAAGTTTAATAATTTAAACATATAGTTCTGCTTACGTAGGATGTTTTGCAAATTGAGTGATGCTGCTTGGTGGTGTAAGAGGAACTGCAGGTTTCTGCTGAGCTGTGTGAGATGGACAGTGCCTGCTGTGATGTAACACTCCTAACTTCTCAGGCCCACCTCCTCATACATCCTACATTGCCTGAGATCCAGCACATAGCTGCTTGTGGCAGTCTGCTGCAGTCATTGGGGTAATTTGGTAAATGATCACAGCTGATCAGTTTGCTTCTAGCTAAATAACGACTCTGAGAAAGATGTTGGTGCTGGCTGGAGATTGCTTAAAGGTGTTTGTTTTGTTTCCCCAGAGTGTTTCTCAGCTTCCCTATGGCAAAGCCCTCTACACATATGAGGGGAAAGAGCCTGGTGACCTCAAGTTTAACAAGGGGGACATCATCATCCTGCGGCGCAAGGTGGACGAGAACTGGTACCATGGGGAGCTCAACGGGAACCACGGCTTCTTCCCCGCCAGCTACATCCAGTGCATCAGGCCCCTCCCACAGGCTCCACCTCAGGGCAAAGCACTTTACGACTTTGAAATAAAGGATAAAGATCAAGACAAGGATTGCCTGACCTTCACCAAGGTAGGGGAATGGGTTTTTATAGAATGTTCAGGAATCTGCTTTGGTAGGGAGGGATGGGGCATGTGTGGTGCTGGCAGCTGACTCAGGAGCACAGGGGTGCTGGGACTGGTGGGGCACCTTCCTGGTTTGCTGGCCTCCCTGGCCTTCCCTGCACTCTGTGAGATAGTTTGTGCCATGAATAGAAAGGCTGGTATAAAGCTAGGGAAGCTCAACAAGTAGGACTGGCTACAACTTTCTGAGAACATTTTTTTCCCTCTAAAAAGCGTGCATTTCATCTGCATTGAAATGTTCCCCAAGAATTACTCAAATTAAAAAAAAAAAAACCCTAATGGAAATGTGTCTTTTAATGTTTTTTTATTGAATCAGATGTTCCAGTGTTTTAAAATTACATTCAGCCTTGAAATGTATATTGCATCATACCATATACCAATTAGCAGTTGAAATATGCTATCATCATAATAGTATTTCCTATTTTAAGAACATAGAAACAGTAAAAAGCAGACATTTAAATGACAGGCTTCGGGGTTTTTTAAACTAAAATGTTTAATAAATTCCCATTTAAATGAGAGAAAACTGAGATATTGTAATTTCCTTTGGATTTAAAATGTCACGTTTTCCCTTTCAGCCCCACCTCCTCACCTGCTTTTTGCCTCCCACTCCCCTCCCTAGCAATTTGACCTTAGATGGGTTTCATGGATATCAAGAAACCCACAGTAAAATAAATCATATCCCCTATTGTTAATTTATGGCAGTGAATGCCATGGAGAACCTGTTCATTGTCATTTTCTATTTTATTTCAGCTGTCTGCAGCTGTTATAGTATCACATAAAGTAATAACAGTTATGCTAAAAATGAATATGAAGTAGATGATAAAAATATCCTTCACCGGGATTTTACTGACCTCCTCTTTTGAGGCTACTTATTATAGCTGAATGAATTATTTGCAGCATATAATTTTCTCACCGAATGTAACATCTTTTTCACTCATGCAGTGTTTCTCAGCAGAATGCAATTTCCTAGACTGTATACTTTCTCATATTTATTTAACAAAGGATTTGTAAGCACTTTTGTTCCATAGCAAGTGAAGTGTTTGATTGCAAACACTGCAAACCCTGTGACTAGCCAGCCTCCCTGGAGCTGTGAATCTCTGCAAGAAAGTGGGCTGCTTAGTGAGAAGTAACAGCCATGAACTAAGAGGATGTTAGCCAGAAGTTACCTCTGAGACCTTATCAGTAAATATATATTTTCTGGTGCGTTGTTTTTCTCTCTGCCTGCCCAGAGGTGCACTGGTTACTTTTCTGAGATGCAGTCTTTCTTGTCTGCTTAAAGTATTCCTTGCTTGCTCAGTCTTAAGAAATTTAATAGGTATTCCAGGCAGTTGTGGTCTTTTTTGTTAGAGCAGGTCCTTTCCTAGACACTTTTTTATTTGATATATTTGGTGCCATATATTAGAAAATCTCCTTTACAATAACTGGCTTTGTATAGTGATAGTTCTCATTTTCTTGGCTGTCCAATGTCATTCTCACATGGAGCATTTCTTCCTGCTGTATAGCTCTACTCTTAATCTCTCAATTTTCCTTGTTTTCACCCCTCGTGTTACTGTCAGCATCCTTGATCCCTGATGACTGTGTTTTCCCCGAGGGGGTTTGGTCTCTCTTCTACTGCTATTTTCTTCTTTAGCTGCTTCCACTACACACACTGTCACCTTGTAACAGTTTTTATGTCCTGCCTATTGTTCTCCCTGACAGTGAATAATCTATTTTTCATCTTGGGACTTCACCGTCATGTTTTCCTCAGTTTTCTCAATGCTAATTTTAGCTGTCACCTGTGCTGATGAAGGTTCCTGTTCAGCCCAGATTATAGATCATCTGCTGATGCAGTCAGTTCCTTTGCACAGAGTCCTGAGCACTGCAGTGCTGTAGATGTGATTTGTCACTTTGAGCAATAAGCATCACTTGAATGTCTCAGTTTGCATCTAAAGGTGCTGGACCAGGTCTCAGTTTCATTTACACTATTTGTTCCTTCCTCTGTCAGAGGGGTTACATTGGCATAACATTTATACAAACTAATATAACCTATTTGTGTACTGCAACTCATTTAAGGCTACCAGACACTTGTGATTGGATTTTACTTATATAATTAAGAGAATTTTCCTCTAAAGAAAAGCTATAAGAAAGAAACTCAAACAGAGGGACCTTCTATATCATTTTATTTTGTTGTTCTTTCACTGAGCTTTGCTTTTTCCCATCCCCCTTGTTGCTATACACTCAGAATATCTACTGGTACAGTAAAAGAAAACAAAGGAAGGATATTTGGTGTTTCCTCTTCCTAATTTGTTTTGATACATTTTTCAAAATGAAAATGTTCCATTGTTCCAGAGGTATATTGCAAGGAAATGAGGTCTACTTTACACAGTTCTTCATGAGGAGTGCTTGCTGCAGGGTCCTTCTGCCATTTATCTATTTTCATCTCCTGTAGATACAACATTCTACAAATAAAAGGCCAAAGATGTAAATATAACGATTTTTATGTGTAAGAACAAAATCAGGAGGGGCAGAGAAAAATCTGTCTTGAGTATCCAGTGCAAAAAACAAAGCTCCTGCATGTCATTCTTTTACACCATTTGAACTGCTCCCTCAAGTCCTCTTCCCAGAGAAGCCCTACATTCAGGCATAGGGTCTCACCTCTGTTCTCTGCTCTGTGCTGTTTGTAAGATGAAAAAACATCTCAGATTTCCTAATTAATATCTTTTCCCTCAGTGTTTGGCAGTTCCATTTTATCTGTAACAACCGGTTCCAGCCTTTTTTCAACTTTGCGCCAATTTAACACCAGTAGTTTCAGAAGTTTTACTCCTCATGTTCCCTAGTGTGGTTGTGATCATGTGGCCTACAGAGCCTAATTGCTTGCTCTTATTGGTTCAGCTTTCTAATCTCTCCTAAAGTAGTGCCACAGTCTCTAAAAACTAATCTATCCTCCTCTGGGCTATGAATGCTGGTACAAACCACGTGCAAGAGGATTCTGCTCTCAGGTGTAGCAGTGCATATCTGAAGTAGTTTCATGGTTGTCTGTGTAGTTGCTCCAGCCTTACACTGAGTCCAGTTTCAGCCCACGAGTTTGTTTTGGTGTTTGACCACCCTTTGCTTGCACCTTCACATGGCCATCAGAAGGCTGAGCAACACTGGTAGATGAGTCTCAAACCTGTCAAGGTAGCATCAACTGTTTGCCACGCTTCATTGCTCATCACAGTTTTAATAACATCAGCTGTTTCCCTCATTTTCCAACACTTTCGTTCCCAGCCCACAGTGATGCCTAACAAGAGCCGTGCCAATCTTAGAACCGTCACATCCAATACTTGTTCCTGGCTGCTGAGCAGCCCCTTAGCATTCAGTTCCAGCAGCGTTTGCTGTTCACAGAGGGACCATCCCAGCAATAGCTGGTGACAGGGATTCTCGTGCCAGCTGGCAAGCGCTGTCACTGGACTCACCCAGCACCACGTGGTGCCATCCTGCCATCGCTGAGCTCTCCCCAGTGCTCTAGATGGAGTAGTTATCTCTGCAGAATAGCAGGCACAGCTGCTCTCTATTGCTTTGTTAATGGCCATTAATGACTGGAATAAAAATCAGGCTGTGAATCATGACTGTTATTGGACACAATTTTGTGCTGTTTTCTCAGCAAAAAGATTCATTTCTCTGTCAATCAGATTGCTTTTTAAGTGATTTATCTTTGACTTCTTTTCTGATAATGATTATAAACTGGAACTGCAGGTCCCACATGCCTGTCACAAGGCTGAGCCAGCCCTGATGAATAGAGAGAAACTCAAGCAAGAAGGAGAGAGCAAATAATTAAAGGCTCTAGCAACAGGCATAAAAGGAGCACCACATAACTTTGTCCAAACTACAGTGGATACTATTGGCTTTTGAAATGAGATTTGAGGAATGGATTCCTTTATGCTGCCTGGAAATCAATTTAGTCAATGTGAAATAGTGAAGTTCAGAAAGCTGAACTGGTATGCCAAGAGATCTGTGGCATTTTGCTATTCATGATCCTTTTGGGAACCCTTCTAGGAATTTATAAGTAGCACAGCTATCCAACTAATATAAGGTTCTAAAATAGTTCATGGTGAAGCTTTCACCAGCTCAGTATATAGAATGATGTAGTTGGCTGCGAATTCAAAGAAGCTTTCTAGTCATAAAAAAATTTCAAAAGATTTTTTGGGATTTGCTGTAATTCTGGAGATTTTCAGCACCCTTCTTAAAACTAATTATGTAATGGAATTCTTAAGAATTTGCACTGTGCTCTCCCACAAAGATACTAATTTTGAATGTCAGCGTATCTCAGGATGCTTTTCTCATATATGACCATATTCAGCAGCCAGACTTGGCTGAGCTGAATGAAGTTCAGTGTATGGAAATGCTTCCAGATTTCATACACCCATGGAAGGTAAAGTTGAAAGGGATCTTCAAAGGTCAGCCATTCCCCACCCTATCCTTGAGCAAAGTCAACACAGGATAAACCTTTTTGGCCAGGTGTCTGCACAGCCTGCCCCAGGGATGGGATTGCACAGTGCCTCTATGCAGAATCTGGTCAAAAGCTTCTGGGGTTTTACAGTTTAAAATATTTTTGCTTAATTTCTTACATGTGTAAACAGATGCAAATATACATATATATATATATATACATACACACATTTATATGCAGTGATGGGTTAATGGTTGGATTCAATGATCTCAGAGGTCATTTGTAACCTGAACAATCTACAATTCTATTCATACCCATATATATGCACTTACACACACATAAGATTATACATGAGCATGTAGTGTAGACTGTATCATATTTTGCATTTTTTAAAAATTCTTTTAGGGAAATAGCAGAGCAAATATAAAAAAGTAAGAACACTCATAGCAGGTCCCTGAAGTGATGCAGTCGTTTCTTTTCCTCGTTTACATCCTTTACCTAGATTCCAAATTTATGCTAATCGGTCTTTTGTAAGAGCATGTGGAAGCTTTGCAGAGATGCATTACTGTCAGTTCTTTAAACAGATCAAAAATGGGCTGTGCAGACAGGGCTTTGGAAGGGAATGCTATCTGTTTCTTCAGGAAATTAAATGCACAAATTCTTTTTGCATCCTTCCAGCTGTAATAAATAGCTGAAGGACTCAGTTTGTAGCCATTTCTATGAGCTTTCCCCTAATGGATCATTCAGATGAATAATTCAAAGGAAACATTTAAACTATTTCAGAGTGCACGTGTTCAAAATGCACATGTTCAAAAACTACCAAGTGCATCACATCACATCTCTCTTCTGGTCATTTTTCTATCAATGCAAATCTGTCATCTTAACATTCTGGATCAGGAATTTGTGGGGATTTTTTCAATGTGAGAAGTATCTGCAAAAAAAACAGCTGCCCTTGCCTGGCCATTTGACATCAGTGTCTTGTTACATGGAGCATGGTAGACCATATGTAACTCTTATTTCCACAGAGTGAGTGGTGGAAATAAAGTGAGATCAGCATGGAACTCTGTCTCAGCTTTCTGGAGGAAGAGATTTTCTTCTTTTTTGTAAATTTCTGCAGAGGAGCAGAGGAATACTGGATGCCATGAGGGAACAAAGCTGACTTCCCAGCTTCTCTCAGCCCTCTTCTTCCTTTTTTCATAGATCTGAGCACCCAGGCAGAGCCCCATTGAGAGGGCCACCTTCCACAGCTGTTGTAGAAAGCAGTGATGGTTTAATCCTGGGTTTAGTATGATGACCCCAGAAGACAGGGATGGTAGCAGAAATCCATTGACAAGCTGAGTAGTTCAAACTAAAAAAAAGTCAGGGGTTTGTTGTAGTCACTTGAGCTTTCCTAATGACTTGTGCCTTCTGGGTTTGAACTATACCAAGTGAAAATTTGAGCAATATGAATCTGGTTTGTACTTTACTATATCTCTTGTTTTATAATCACAAAGAAGTTCATCATCTGCTGAAATTCTTATAAGGTCCCCTAGATTAAATATAATATTAAAATGCCATTGGTTTTAGGAAATGAACTTGTATCTAAACTGAAGCTGATCCAACAAGTGAATGCAATTTGGTTTTTTGCTGTGTTATATAAGGCTTTTTATCTGCTTCGCAATTTTACCTTATAATATTTATTTTTAAGGAAAACTGACATTCAGTGTGTCGGCAGGTTTGTTGCTGAACACCTTGTACTATTGTTTGTTGGAAGTGTTGCCAGGACTACCTGTGCTGTTCTGGTGCTTCCCTTTGAATTGTGTTCCAGAGCAGACAAGCATCACAACAGACCCTTGAATGTACAGGAGCAACTCCATGCTGAGGAGTTTTCACCTATGATTTATAGGTGGCCTCTTGGGTCAGACATTCTTCTCTCCCCCTAATGAAGCCAGGAGTTACCTATTCCCACCTGCTGTGCCCAGACCCTTGGGGCTGCTGACAACCAGCACGAGCTGCACCAGTCTGCAGGGTGCTCCAGTGCACTTTGAGTGGGGTGCCTGGGATAGGATGCTGGGCCAGGGATGCTGCTAGCCCAGGATTTAGGAAACCCTTTTACCTGGCTTATGACCTCCTTTGTGTATTCACTCTCTAAGCTACCATGTGAGTAACTAAAAATTGGCATCTTTCTACTGAAAAAATCTGATTATGTATTTTGTGTATCTCTGATTTTAGGATGAAATTTTGACAGTCATCAGGAGGGTGGATGACAACTGGGCAGAAGGAATGCTGGGTGACAAGATTGGCATTTTCCCTATCCTCTATGTTGAGGTAAGTTTGTAACACATAGTGGTGGATGATGGTCTTGAAATCTTGTGGGGATTTTGTGCCTACAAGGACAGGATAACCTCAAATATCCTTATATGAGAAGGATAAACTAAAATAGAATTACTGAAAAGGGAATTTTTTTGGTTGATGTCTGCTAAGGCACTATGGGGGCACACCCAAATCAATTTAAAGTGGTCAGTAAAATATGTAAAATATGTTCCATTAACTCCTTCTAAAGGTTTCTCCTTTGGTGTAATCTCTACAGTGCATAGGGAAAAGAGGGGAGAATGACTGAAGTTGGGATACCTTGCACACATCTGAGGAGAGAAGTGAGTTTTGGGCTGGTGGAAGGCAGCAGTGCAGGTTCAGCCATGGTCTGAATGCACAGATCTTCAAAGGAGTGCTGTGGCTGTCCTCTGCCTCAGCAGGGGCTCAGGCACCTCCACCCATGTGCCCAAAGGCTCTTGTTCCATGTGTGCCAAACCCATCTTTATCCTGAGCTCTTTCCTGTTGTAATTTCCACAGGATTCTTATTTCAGAGTAAATGCTGAGACTTCACGTCCTCTGTGCAGACCTGTGGTTCCACCTCTTCCCTTCCCACCCATCCTCCTGCTGGTGGTGCCCTTCCATCCAGATGGGCTGCAGGCAGCAGTGGTGGCCCTGCTGGTGCAGCTCTGTTGTCCAGGTGCTAGGCAGTGTCTTCGAGGAGCTTTCCTCCCTCATGGATGAACCAGGGGTTCAAAGTGCACATGGGCACCAGGTGTGTGTATTTTTCTGAGGTGCTGCCACCCTGCACCCAGTGCTCAGAGCAGTATCAGCCTGACTCTGCTTCCAGACGTTGTCTGGTGCCTCTCTGTAGTGAAGAATCTCTTGTGTCCACAGCAGAGCCTGCTTCACTGTGTGTGGCTCTGGTGCCTGCCTCCAAAATTACTTCTCCAGATTTCTTAGTTAGTGATTGGAGACAAAATAGAGATAATTAGTGCCTGACTACCTAATTATTAACTCCGACAATGACCAATTTGGAATAAACCATCATTAATATACATTGCATTCCCACAGTTGACAAGAACAATAATATTAAAACCAGAATGTGTAGGAGCTGTTATTGGGAAACCAGCTGCCCTCACATAAGTTAATGAATAGTTTTCTTCTATCCTGAATGTGTATGACATGTTCAGTTTGTTGTGATTAAATGAAAAAGCTGGGTTTCTCCCAGATTTCATCCTTTTCCCCTTATTTTTCTTGCCCTGGGAAAGCATGATTACTGTCTTGAATTTTGCTGCAGAAGGAGTGAACTGGGGATCTCTGCACAGCCATCCCCCAATGCACTTCACCACCTTTCCCCAGCTCTAGTTTCATCTGTAGGCTGGCACTCCTACGCACCGTGCAGCATCCTGATCCTTCTCCCACTCCTAGGTATCTGTTCTCCATAATTACTGCTCTTGAAGGGTGAAGGGCTCATAACCTCAGAAGAACAGCCTTTAGAGAACATGTGCAATGTCTTGCTGAAGTTCTCCAAGCACTAGCACATCCTGGGTGGCCACGGAGGAGCAGGAGGTAGCACTGAGAAGAGTCAGAACAGTGATGCTTGCAGATTCTAAAGAGATGAAAACAGCCAGGTAGCCAGCACCAGGGGCCAAGAACACGTAGGAATGTCTGCCTACATGTACATTCATGCCACACACCCACACAGAGTAGGTAAAATCAGTACAATTGTATACACTTACGTGTATATTCATGTGTATACACACACATGTATTTTATCTGTATAAATTTGAAATCTGGAGTCTTGAAAGGCCTATTCTTGGGTGCCATTGCCATAATATTTGTGCAATGGTTTGTAAAACCAAAGGGAAGTGATCCTTCAGACTACAATATTGGCCATCTATTTCATCCACAAGTGGATGAAGACCTTGTTCTGAATATGAGATGAGCTTACGCAAGTATTCAAGTTATACAATTATGTTGCTGTTGCCAGCTTCAGATGTTATTTTGCATTAAAAATTAAAAGGAATTAGCAGGTCAAGTCCCAAAGAAATTTTGAAAATCTCAGTGCTGATATTTATAAAATAAATCCATTAAAAAAGTAGTACTTGAATCTAAAAACACTCCTTAAGTCTGTCCAAGTCCATTAAGTGGTTTTCAAAATCTTGGCAAAATGTGTAGAATAAGCAGAGTTTAATTCTCACAGTAGCCTTCCATTTGTGTCAGTTGAGTGGCTAAGTGTGTGGGATTTCACATGGCATCCTTAGCCCTGCACTCTGGATCGAGTGAATTCCAGCTTGGCAGGCTCTGATGTCCCCAGTTGCTCCCATGGCCCAGACAAGAGCTCTTACCCTTAGTGTGCAAGCCAGAGCATTAGAAAACAGGCCAGATCTCAGGGTTTAGCATGCCAGGGCTACAAACAGTGCATATAATCCTTGTTGTGGCCCCCTGTGGTAACACTTTGTCCTGGCAGTGTGCTGCCATACCCTTCACACAGGTGCTTGCACGGAAGGCTTTTGCAGGTGCTTACAAAGCTTTTGCAGTTGGTGGTGAGGAGGGGTTCTAAGCAAATTCCTCACCAGGATCACCACTTCTGTAAAGAAAACCCAGAAAGACAGCTTCTAGAGCCAGACCATGGTGGCAGAAAGAGGCACAAAAAACCAGTGGACATCAAAATATACCTTGCCCCTGTAGTGTTTTAGAAAGTCTCAGCATTACGTTTGGTTGTCTGTGCAGCCAATGTGGCATGGATTTATTCTTTATTCCTTACAAGTGTTCAGCAAGGGTGCTTGCATTCCTGCAGAGAGGCTTTTCCCTGTCTCTGTAATATCATCTCTGTCTCACCTTCAGAGAAGCTACAAGTGGATAAGGAACAAGTATTCACAGCTCACAATGATTACTTTTACAGCATGAGTCACAAGCAATATGTTCTGTCAGGGAGAGTTTGGGCTATTGTTTCTTCTTTGTTGCCATCCTTCGTCTTCAGTAGAAGTCATTTGGGCTGATAATTTGTTTTAATTTGTCTACAGAAAAATGCCCACAACATAATGAAATTGATCCTCAATGTGCCTTCTGTCCTGAAATAAACATCTTGTTTATAATCTCTATGGTTTGAAGTCATATTCTTGCTAGGAGGAGTTTTGGACCTGCAAGGAATTCAAAGCCCTGACAAAATTTCTTTTATTTTACTGTCTTCAAGCAAGCTCCTTCATTCTTAATAACTAATGTTATTATCTCTGTTTGAAAGTTGTGCTTTGCTGCTATGTATAAAATTGAGAATAATGAAGAATAAAGTGTGTCCTAATAGATTTAAGTATCTGGGAGTGAAATTTGAGGGCAATGGTGTTCTGAGTATTTGGAGGGATGCATCCTGTTTGGATGGGCAGGAACTGCAAATTCAAGAATCTGAGCTGTTAGAACAAAATTTCTGCCTGCAACCCCCAGAGCAAAGAGATTGACCAAGATCAAGAAGCCTTATGAGTCAGTGGTAGAGCAAGGCAATTATGTTGGGCGCTACTGTGACTGTAATATCAGCAAATTACAATTGATGAAGTGCCAACCCATTGTTATAATGTTTTATGGCAGCAGGAGCACTGAAAGCTGTAATTAAGTAATATTAGGAGCTTTAAAATTCTTTTTACAGAGCAGTGAAGCAGGGTAATGAGCATCTTCTCCTGTTCTTCACAGTCAAAAAAGAAAGAAAAAAGTAGAAAGGAGGTCTAGGGGAAAGAGGGAGGAGGAGAATGGGCAGAGCTGATGGTTTTAGTGCCCTGCAGCATAGGTCCAGAAGACTCTCCAGGGAAAATAATTCTTGCAAGTCGGTGTTTAAAAACAGTTCATCCAGAAGTGAAAATAAAATCCAAAGGCAAATGCATTTCTTAAAGAAAACAATGATTTTTCATTCCAAAATTATCTTTGCAGAGCAGATAATCCATTTAAGTTTTGTGCTGCACTACAGTCATCCGAAAGCAGCTTAACCCATACAGGGGAACCCGAGCACATTTACCAGGATCCCAGCTGAGGTTGTTGAGTAGTGTCAGGATTCCCATCTTCCCTGAGCTGTGTAACTATGTACTGTGCTGAGGGTAGCCTTTAGTTAGCTGGCAAATGAATGCAGATGGTTTCCACTTTCAGTCTGGATGGCAGATTTTGTCCTTGTTTTCTCTATATGCAGACTCCCATCATGCTGGTGTCCTCAGTGGCAGTCATCACAGTAATATCATTGAAAACTCTGATGAATCTACATGTGTATTTTGACCATTTTCTAAAAATAATTGTTTCTCTGTCCACTTCTTGTCCATGTTTTTTCTCTCCTCAGTCTGTTTGGTTTCTCCTTTCAGCTGCAGGACAGATGGGTCCCTCTGGGACTCTCATAATTAATTCAACCTTGATGTCTGACCCATCATTTATTTTTGTGCGGTCTTGGTGGCAGCACACTCTGAATGTGTCCAAGTATCTTTTATGAAAGCCTTCCAGAAAACCTGAAGCATTAGATGTTCATTAACTAGAAATGTTTGTTTGGTGCTCTTTTCAAAAAGAACGTGCAATCTCTGTTTTTAAGGACGGTCAAAATGGTTCATTTTAGCCTTGCAAGTATCATGTAATGTGAATAAAAATGGAAGCTTTTGAAAGGTAGGTAGATGGAAACTAATGTAGATGATTTTAGAAAAGCTGACTTACTAAATCTCAGAGGAGCAAATTCATCCCAGTAGTAAGTAGGTGTAACATCAATGAGTTAAGAATTATACCCATTAACATCACAATTGATTTTTTTCTGTTCTCTCCTTTTGTATGTCAGATAAAAATGGAATAAGAACCTTGTAAAGCTGACAATAATGTAAGCTCTAAGAGATGTTCAGCTAATTCCTGTTGAAAAGCTTTATTGATATGCATTTTCAAGTTTTGTACATGCATTGTTTTAAGAATTTAATTTCTGCACCTTCATAGCTTCTAAAAAATTGGTCCCACTTGTTTTTATCCTGTATAGAATATTAGAGAATATTCCAAGATACTTCTTGGTATCAGGTTTCTATGTGAATGGGGTAAAAAATACAGTTCTCATGTTTCACATTCAAACTAAAACATGCAGAATTTGTGTTGTAGGCTGCAAGAGGGGTCTCTATTTTCACATCAATCCGTGAATAAAACTCACTGATTTAAAGTACTCTTACATGCATACAAAATAAAATAACCTATGGAAGTTCAAATAAAGATTAAGTTAGTCAGGAAAACTAAGAGTATTAGCTGTCAGAGGTGAGAAGAAGATTTAATATACAACATATTACAATATATAAATATATATTTGTCTATTATGTATATATTATTTATATCTATACACATTATTTTTAATCTGTGGCCCATGTTTTCTGCATAACAGCTTGATTTCTTATGTTCTTTTTTGCTTCTATAAATAAAGAACCTTGTGCTCTTTGATTTAATTTCCTATGTAAAATGTAAATTAGCATGACTTTGGGCAGAAAACCTGTTTTTTTTTTAATTTGACTAGTTCCTTTCAAGTTCTCTGTTGATTTCTAGCACCCTTCATAAAGTGATCTTTCATAAAGACTCTCTAACACTTTCTTTCATCTTCAAGATACAAAACTGAGCTGCACTGTCACCTTTGGATTTAAATGTCAGGTTTCCCCTGGACTAGCTGAGCACCTCAGCTCTGTAGACCTTTTTGAGTCACTCACTCCCCTGAAGCTGTGTCTGGACAAGTCAGAGCAGGGCTGCTTTCTGGTTCCTTTGTCAGGGAACACCACGTTTACACGGCAGTTCATCTCAGGTGGGTGCCACAGAGGGGAAGCCTGCATACAGAGATAGGTGGGAGTACTGTCATGTTTGAGTCATCCGCCAGCCCAGACAATTGTGAGATCTGTGTGAGCCGTGGTGAGAGCCAGCATGTAAATTTAGACACAGCTGTAGGTTGTGCAAATTTGCCTTTTGAGAACTGACAGTTTTAGTTACAGGTCTTCTCTTGATTTTACTCTTGCCTACTTTCATTTGAATGAACTCAAAATTATTCAGATGTTATGACCAATATTTCTATTCATCAAAACCAGATCCAAGCTGTTATCACCTCTTATTGTTTCAGGGCCTCTTAAACCAGAAATTTGCCAGCTGTCATATCCAAAAATATCTTTCCCACCCACCCCTCTTAATTATGAGTAACATCTGAATTTCCTAGACCGTGTTTTGTAAAAATAACTCTCTGGAGCAATTTATAGCAAGAAAAGGTTTCCAGCACAACCAACTTAAGCACACAACATTTGCAAATAAGCCCATTTTCTGAGTCTTTCTAAGTCATATATATCAGTTCTATGTCTGTACAGGGCATTTTTGAAGTGCTGGTCCTAGATGCCAGAAATTAGGTTCCTAGGTATCTGAGTCGATCTGATAACAAGACTTTGGTCTGTAGCCACAATCCACTGAAAGACTTCCAGCACTTCCCCTGCAAAATCCTGTCTGTCATCCTGCCTGGTGCAAATGGACTGGTGTCTGGCCTATTGTGTTTTGCATCTGCTGCCACTTCCCTGTGCTCTCAGCACATCAGCCTTCCCTTCACCTCCAGATCACCTCAACCATGCTTGTGCTTTACTGTATGTTTTCTGGTCCTGGGTGCAATTCTGTCTCATTTCTGTTATTTCTAAAGAAATATATTCAGGTTCTGCCTCAAAGCTTTTGTTCTTCTTTCATGATTGCAGGGTTATTTGTGTTACACAACAAGCACCAGTGATAATCTCAGAAGGACTAAGTAAATAGATTGCACATCTCTTAGAGGTAACTTCCACCTGTGCAACAAATGTGTCAGACTTGCCAGAAGTGCCCAGAAGCCTCACAGCACACAACCATTGCAGTGGCAAAATCTAGCAATGCTGCAGGTTTCCAAGCATTAGAAATTAGCTTTCCCAATTGAGCATACCCACTGTCCTGGGGCTCTGAGTGGGGTCTAGAGCATATCATCAGTAGTCCATGCTCTCTAGAGAAGGTACTGATGAGATCTTTTGTCTTTTCCAGCCATTGATCACCTCTGACAGCTTCTAAAGATTGTTTCAGCACTGATGACTTCCTGGGATCTTGTTCCTTTTGAAAAGAAAATAGATTTCAGCCTCACTTACCTAGAGCTAATGCATGAATGTATATTAAGAAGCTATATGTCAACAGATACACTGTCTAGCAGTTAATTAAACATAAAATCTTAGAGGATTTCATTATTTCTTACATCAGCATCCTTCATCTTGTTGCCTAGGATCTTTGTTAGTGCATGTTGCACATCTTAATTAACTTCCCTCTTGGGGAGTTTTCCTGATATCTTAAAACTCTGAGTGGGGATCTTAAATCCAAATGTAGACGTGGAGGGTCAGTAGGAGGGTTTTGGGAGATGCCTCTAGCAAACTGACTGCCTTCACTGGCCCTTTGCTGGTGGCCACAACCACATGAGCAGAGTAAAATGTTTCCATGTGTCTGTCGCACCATTGATGCTAGGAGTAATGAAGAAAAGTGGGTCCAATATTAAAATCCCAGACTGTGAAAGGTCCTGGCAGAGGTGGAAACACATGTTGTACTTTGCTGTGCCAGTGGTGGGTAAGATACTCTCCATCAGAGAGACAGGAGGAACAGCTGATGAGAGTCACACCAAAAAGGAGTTGCCAAGGAGTTGCCTGTTAGAGCCCCCTCTGATCTCTGTTTTCAGAAAATAGCATGTTGTATAAGTATGATGGAGAAACACGGATTTGACAGATGTGACTTAGTGGATAAGGAATGGTCTGGATGATCACATTCAAAGACTGGCAGTCAACATCTTGATGTCCAAGTGGAGAGCAGTGACCAGTGGCATTCCTTAGGGGTCAGTATTGGGACCAGTGCTGTTTAAAACCTTTGTTGGTGACATGGAAAGAAGGATCAAGTGCACCCTCAGTAAGTTTGCTGGAGACATCAAGCTCTGTGGTGTGGTCAACACACTGGAGGGAAGGGATGGCATCCAGAAGGACCTGAACAGGCATTAGAGGTGGGACCATGAAGTTCAACAAGGCCAAGTGCAAGATCCTGCACCTGGGTCAGGGCAATCCCAAGCACAAGTACAGATTGCATGGAGAATGGATTGAGAGTAGCCCTTAAAAGAAAGCTGGGAGGTGCTGGTGGGTGAGAAGCTCAACATGACTCGGCAGTGCACAATTGCAGCCCAGAAATCCAGCCACATCCTGGGCTGCATCCAAAGCAGCATGGCCAGTGGGGCAAGGAAGATGATTCTCCCCCTCTACTCTGCTCTCATGAAAACCCACCTGCAGTGCTGCATTCAGCTCTGGGGACCCCAACACAAGGAAGAAGTGAACAAGTACAGAGAAGGGCCACAAAATTCACCAGAGAGCTGGAGCACCTCTCCTGTGACAGGGGGACTGGAACTAGATGATCTTTAAGGTCTTTTCTAACTCAAACCTTTCCGTGATTTTATGCTTATTCTACCATGGTAAATAATCACAAATGTGTCTGAGCTTGTCCTTTTGAACTATTAAAGAAGAGTAATTTCAAGAATAACTATCAAGAATAATATAAGAATAACTTTCAAGAATAATATCAAGTTTCCTGATAGGATGTAGCAATGAATCGTTTTTACTTCTTTCTTAACTTCTCATTGTCGCAGATGCTGGAATTTTTATTCTAGGCAAAAACTGATCCGGGAGTGTGTGTGTATGCTGAATGCATGCTTCAAATAATAAAAATAACAGATGAAGTTTTCTTGCCTAAAAATGTCATTAGCTGTGCCAAAACCAGATGTTGAAGTCTGAAATCCTCTGACATTTTGTTAGGTGTTAGAGCTGAACATTGAAAAAAACTAATTCAAAAGACTAGGGGAAGAATCAGCAAATTAAAAACAAAAATCAGAAACAGGGGAAGATAGTTGGAATTAATTTAGAAGTCTCTATCTTTTCCAGATTTTCTCTAGAACACACAGGACTCTTGAAGGCTGAGCCCTTTCTGTTTAGTCTATCCTGTAAAAGAAATTGCATTGGTTTTGCTTACTTTATTCCTTTACAAAGTAGACCAGCCATTGTTTATTTTATCTCCTGCTGCCTCCTTTCTGAGTGTAATACTGGCATTATTTTAATCTGACAAAAGCAAGGGCTGCTGCCAAAGGAATTGTCCTGCTTTTACCTCATTTGTGACAATTCTCTCCTTCTGCCCTCTTTGTTTCAGGACTACCAGATACATCTGTGTGCTGAGATGAATCAGGGAAGTCGCCCTGTTGAAAGCTATTCATTTAAGTTGGAGTTGTTGTTTTAGTTTCCAGTCATATCTGTTTCATCATTTACTGCATAGTCACATGAACATCCATGCTGATGCAGGGCAGAAAGAGGGAAGATGGGAAAGGAGACCATTTGGTACCTCACACTGCAGAAAAACGTGTCTATGAGGGCAGCACCTCCCACCCACAGTTCCCCTGCAGTGGCTGCTGCCATTGCACTGTGCTCTAAGCCATCACGCCAGAATGGTGAGGTGGGGAATGTGAGACTGTGCAAACAACATCTTCCACCTCCTGGTTGTCCCTTGACTTACCTAATTATTTTATTAAGTTATAATTTTATGACAAAGCATACTAGATACTCCATAAAGCAGGTTAATAATATTAGTTTTTGCTTAAGTGAGGCTGGAGGGAGTGTCCTGCTCTAAATCTAACTTTGAAGTCTTCCGATCTGTTTAGACACAATTGAATCAAATTGACAGGAAATTTCATGAGAGAGCTTTCTATAATAGAATTCTTCTGTAACAGAATTTTTCTGGAAACCTTGGGACAAAGCAGGAGAGGTGCCAGAGCATTCAGACAGTGATAGACTCATGCTGGAGATACTCTCCTCTTACCACATGGCTAAAGGGATGGCACTGAGGGAGGAGGCAGCTCTGTTTCTCATGGAGAAAGCAACCATGGAGAAGGGAGAGCACTCCCTGATGGTCATCTCCTTAATCCCTTTTCTCTGATCTGCTTCAGCCTCGACAACATAGTAAGGAATTTACAGTCATGACTTGCTCTTGTATTCTTTTGTTTCTAGTTTTCCTAGCCCAGGAAGAAGGACTCTGACTCTACCTTTGATAAATAAATTCCTCAGTATCTCTCCTCCTTGCTCCAGTCTCGTGCTTAGATTTGCCTGTTCCCAGCCAAAGCCTTTCATTTCCACATTTCATTGTTCAGGGAAGAGGTGTGTGTGGTTATATTGATTTGGTGGATGCAAGGTTTTACAATCCCTCAATATATGAACTAGGGAAGTGGAAGAAGAGCTATAGAAATGATTAATACTGAATTCCTGGAAATCTACCAGGCCAGATGAGGTCTGAGAGCTCTTGGTACTGGCACTGACCTTCTCCGCCCTACAGCACCTGGGGGGCTGTCATGGTAAAACCCTGGCCAGTTGCTGCTTATGGTCATGCTCTGTCTCAAGCACAAGGTTTTGTCATATGGGGGTCCTTGAATACACTCAAACACTTCTGAGGGCTGAGTTTAAGGTCAAAGTAAAAGCAGCTCCACGCCTTTCCAGTGACACTCAGGTCTGCCTTTGCACGGAGGAACTCTCCCTAAGCACATATCTGAGTTTTCAGTGCAGTACACAGCACACAGTTAAGTGTGTTACTTTCTCTTTGTCCACTGGTTAAAGAGGGAACAATGTACTTTCACAGCAAGTAATAAAGACATTGCCAGTGGGAATCACATCCTCATGTGTGGTTTCATTCATTCACATGGCTGCCAGTTCTACCAGTCTTTGTCCAACCTGATTGCTGAGCATTCACAGAGATCAAACCCTCATAAGGTCATACTCTGATTATGGCTGCATTCTTTTTGCGTCCTTAGCAAATGCAGACATGCCTCATTCTTAATAGTCTGATGTGGTCATCTGCTGCTACTCCTTTCTTTCTCTCTGGAGCCTTTTTCTATCCTCTAGAGCCTATACAACTCACCCTTACGTGCAAGCCTTTCCTTACTCATTATTCTCTCAGCCTATTGTCTTTTATTTATTACTGAATGCCAGCAAAAAATTTTGTCAGTTTTTTTAAATCCTAGTTTTCTTCATAGTGCTCTGTTCTTCACTGTTGTGATGAATGTTTCAAACATTCATCAATCTACATCAGCATTGGTCCTCCAGATTCTTCCCTAAAATTGTTCTTGCCTGTGATGGCTAGAGAAGATGTATGCTGTGCAAAATCCTCTGTCCATCTTGCTGATAAGACTGTTGCATTGAATATTTTGTCTATAACTATAATTGTCTCTTATCCCCATCCTAAATTGTACTTTCTTTCGGCCAAGAGCTGTCTTGTTGCTCTGTGTTTACATAATGCTTCTCACAATGGAATTCTGATATGTGGTAGGAGCTTTTCAGCATTTAAAGGCAAAAATAATATAAGCATGAATAAATGTTTTTGTGTGACCGCATCACAGGATGTGGCCACAGTTTGCAAAATTTCAGCTTCCTTGGGACAACTTGTCTCTCTGCCTACAGAATGTAGGTGCAATGCAGGGCAGTCTGTTTTCAGAAAGGAATGCATTAGGAAAATATTTGAGCTTGAGTAATTCCACAAACAGGAAAAAAAACCCCAGTGTTCTGCAGTTTCAGAAAGATTTCCTACTGTGCAGATTTTTTGCTAGCCCATTCCTTTTGCCATCTCAGAGCTCAAATAGCATGGCCTAGAGCAGTGGTTTTCTAAATTCCTTCCACTTGTACCATACTAGCATAAACAGCATTTGCATATGGATGTCATAAAAGTGACTAATACTGGCAATCATCATACTTTATTGCAGTAATGTGACACATGTGCCTGAACATCCTAAACTATCTGCTCCAATCTCATTGGGGCTGAAGAAATGGCACACTTCTTATCTATCAGTGACACCTGTGGCAGAGCAGGCTTGGACAGAAACCAGAACATTGATCCAGCTCCAGATGAGTGTACAAGAGACAAGGGCACTAGCTACTTCACTGCATGATTCCACTGCACTGGGTATGCATCCTTTACCCTAAACCAGAAATATAAATTCAAAAGGTTGAACAAGTAGCATTTCTAGTTTGATAGCCAGAGTTCAATGTACTTTTGACTGCAGCTGTTGGCAAGTCAATGAAGAAAGCTCTCACTCTGAACTCAACCTTGCCCCCAGTCATATTTTAACATCTTGGATTCTCCAAAGAGGTCTATAAATGGTTCTTTGAGGTGAGGGGCAGTGAGTCATGCCGTGAGTGTGACGTTGAGTGCTGCCATTTTCAATAAGAATTTGCAGAGATTAGGAAATTTATCACAGTTCACCCTTGTCAGATTTTTCTTCCACAAGATGAAGGGAAAGGGTTGTGAACCCAATTGCATCATCATATAGCACAGAAAACTTATTTTCATATCTTACAGACTGGCTTTCAGTTACTGGTCAGGCTTCCAAAAAACTGAGATGTGCCTGTTGTGTGGTGTGCAATATGCCATGTGCCACAGCCCCTGCCCCGTAATGCCACCCCAATCTGTTGTCCCCCTTTTAGCAGTATGACAGAAGTATAGAAGTCTCCAAAGTGAGACAGGATTGTGTAAAAATAACTTTAAAATACCTGGCCACTGCATAGAGCAAAAAAGGATGCCAATTAATGTTCCCACTGAGGAAAAAGAGCCGTGCTGCTGTACCAGGCATCAGCACACCTATGCGGGAAGAAGGTGGTTTAAGTGTGCAGGCAATTCAAAGCAGAATTTGCACTGTAATCACCACAGGAGACACAAACTCAGGTTGTCAAGCCATGTCTCTCTCAGCATAATTCCTTTTTCTTCATCTGTGTGCATAGTTCAGAAGCCCAGTCTCCCTGTCACACAAACGATTCATGTATCCTAGTGCAGCTGCCCATTTCAAACACACATAGTTCATTGCTCATTTCAGAGAAACATCTCACAACTCTCCCTCTAGGGAGTCACCTGATGGTTTGGTGAAACAACAGCACAATATGTCCTGACTCATACTTTAACCCCAACTGGCAAACAGTAAACCCAAAGGCTGGATGCATCTCTGCAAACATGCAGCAGTTTTGTGGCTATGGCTGACATCCATTGGTGTTGGCTGCTTCCAGAGAAACATTCAGTGTGACCCTGGAGCTGGTGCAGGAACCCTCCACCACAACCCTGCTTTATAGCCAGCTGTAGCAGGAGTTCCATGCACAACAGAACCCAGCTACTTAGCCCTGTGGGACATCACACTATTGCAAATGCCCTGTTCCACATCCAGCAGTCCTTTTCTGTCTTATATTTGGGAAGCAGAAGCCAGAACATTATGTAGTAAAAAATGTCTCTAAATATAGTACACACAGGGCAAAGGCTGTTTATCACAACCCTTTAGTGCTAATATCTGCTTGAATTGTATATACCTTGGTTCCTTTTATAAGCAATTGAACCAAAACATTTTCTTAGCATTGCTTTCATTCTTCATTTCTGCTTTATCAGAGATAGAGAGTACAGTGCATTTATTTGTATGCGATTCCCCACAGGTAATCTTCAGCTGCAGCACATAAAACTTAATTTTCCCTGATTGCACAAGATTTCTTATTCTACACAAAGTTGTAAATCACTGCAACAAAGGCTCCTTGCTTGCTCAGAGTAGGCAAAGCCTTGCATTACTTGAAACATTTCTTTGGCTTTCCCGTGTGCTCCTCGTGCTGCAATTCCAAGAGCTTCCAAGAGCTCCAAAGGTTTATCCAACTATCCATGCTTTTTCTGCAGGCAATATTGTTGGTGTGAGGTGATGGTGTAGGTATTTTTCTCATTACCCACCAGAACAAAATTCTTATCAAATTTATAAAGCACTTCAGCAAATATGTGAGTTTTTTTTCCCCTTTCATCCTTATCTTTTCTCTCATTAAGCTGGAAGAAAGTGTTTTCCTTAAAAAAACAACATGATATGTTGCTTCTTTCACACAACCCTGATCATCCAAAACCAGCATTTTCAAGAACTGTATTTCCAGGAACAAATGTGAGAGCATGAGTGACAGGGCACAGTATCATGTCTGGTAGCATATGTGCAGAGTGCAGCTATCAGGAAGAGAAGGGTCTCTGAACTAACATAAGCATGGTTTTCCTGGTTCACAATCCCATTTATAATTACTTGGGGTTACACACCATAATTTGGAAGTCATTTGCTTTAAGACTCCCAGGCTTGATGTATGCATTAACCCTGAAGACATCCTCTGCCCTTAGTTGGTGGTATTTAATATGTCAATTTTCATAATTTTATGGGTTTTGTTGATCACTTGAGTAAGCAATAGCACCAGGAGCCTGTAAAACATTAAGGAAGGAAGGCGGTAGAAAGTTGCCTGAAAACTCTGAAAACAAATAACTTGTCTCGTTTTAAAGATACTGCTTAGAGTTTACATGTGATCCATACAGCTTTGCTCCAGAGTCTAAACAATCTTTCCTAACCTTTGCTGAAGATTTTAGGTACAGCAGGCACACAGGGGAAGTTTTCAAAAGTGAGGAGCTTTCTAGATTCAGCACAAAGCTGTTTCAGAGGGGTTCCCTTCCTTGCAGTAACTGGCTGTAATGATACAGGGCTCATACAGCTGCCAGGTTTTGGTGAGGCATGAGGACTTCATCTGAACTGCTTCTGAAAGATTCCTGATCCATCCGTTTTCCTGGCCAAGGTTGCTGCCCAGTGTAAAGCTGCTCATGCTTTTGCCAGCACCAGCCTCTTCCCTCATGGTGCAGGTGGACACTTGGACTCAGGAGGGGAGTCACAAAGGTTTTCCAGTTTGCAAGAACAAGAGTGAAGGATACTCAGCATAGCCAGAAGGCTGGTGACTTTATATTCAGAAAGTGTTAGGGTTATTTCAGGTCTCCCATGGCTATTCCCCCTCACAGGGACTTTCAGACAGGAGCCCAAGTACCCTGTTGAACTCCTAAGCCACTGTGACTTTGGTAATTTCTTGTCTTAGCTGAGAAACATCATCTGTGAAACAATTTCCTGATGGACATCTTGTCAAAACAAGCAAGTTCTTGGGAAGTACTTAAGTTCCAATGAGTTTCGTTTTTTGATGAAAAAGTAGTTTGTCAGTAAAACCTACACAAGCTTCAACAGGGACTCTTCTGGTACTGAAATTGGTGCCAGATGGGCACCAGTCCTTCCACTGTTGAAGGCAGCTGGAGTTTTGCCACTGACTTCAAAGGAATTAGGATCAAGCCCATGAATTCATGACTGCACTTTTTATTTAGCTTTCTGAATAATTTATAAGTAAAAATAGTCTGTATTCTCCCACTCTTTCTGATGTTGAGTAAAGCTGTATTTGGTTACATTTCTTGCTTTCAAAGGAGCTTCGGTGCAGTCATGAGCGTCTCATTATGGAAAAGGGTGTCCATAGGGGACAGACAGAAAGAAAAAGGAAATCCTTAGGCATACCGAAGGCACACAGCAGATCAGAGATTCAGAGATGACAGATCAGAGCAAGACAGTCCTCATACTTGGAGCTGAAGGCTAAATAGCTAGCATTGTTTCAGGAAGTAGAGTGGGATATAGAAAGCATACTTCTTTTTGGTTAGTTCATCTATTTTTAATGATATTGCATCTAGTTTTATTTTCTTTCTTCTCAGTTCTTTAGACATTAGTTTCCATAAGGTTTTTTGCTGTGCTTAACTCCTGAACAAACTTTGCAGCAGACTACACATTTCTCTGGGATACACCAAACTCATTCTCCACCACTGCAAACCATTTTCCTCCTTAAAACTATTTGGAAAAAGGGGAAAAGAAAAAAAAAAAAATTCCCAGTTCACCACCCAGGGCTTAGTGTTTACTTCTGCTGCACGCATCATTTATTTTCATTCTGCAAGATCATGATGACACGCTCGTCCAAGCACATGCTGTTCTAATATGCTACATTCCTTCAGCCCCTCAGTACGTTAGAAGTGACATTGCTGCTAAATGAGAAAGATCTTGTAGGACAGGCAAATAGATTGCTAAGTACTGCTGCCTTTCAAAGACTCATGTTGTAAACAAAAATTATTGGCTTGCTTTTTCCAGACTCTACACTGTTGTATGTGGATGACCCCAGTTAGGAAGGCTATCTGCTGTGTATCTGGGTTTTAAGGACTTTGTTCCTTGGGAACATGCTGGCATACTTAGCAGGCTTTTGGAAAAGAGAATGAGACATATGCCTCAACCTGTGACTGGAGGAACAGAGCACTTGAAGTTTGAGATGTGTCCTAGGAAAGTATTTCTGCAGCTATCATTTCGTTTGAATCTGTTCAAGCAAGCACATGTACTGCGCTTCTTATATTTTCTGGGTGCATGGAATAACTCTGTTCTCAATCAGAGTGTGGGTTTCAGAAATCTATCTTCCATGATGGATAAAACACTTGCAGAAAATCTCTTCCATATTTTCTTGTTCCTCCCTGGCAACAAATTAGAAAAGGCAATAGTGGATTGTTAGAGATTAACACAAAACCATTAAATAATGCTTTGGTTTAGCTATAATATTTTCTCTTAAATTGCACATTACTAATTACTCTTCCTAAGATGGTGTCTAAATGAATAATTGAGGTAGGATTTTGTAAGTTTTGCCAAATGAATTTAAATTGTCCATGGAGAACTTTGGAGGTTTTCTCTAAACACTTTTAAATCTGAATTAACAAAACATATAAAATATTAAAATTATAGATACATTCAATATGACTTAATCGGAGAACCTTTGGCACAAATTTGTCTGCTAATATCCCACTAAGCTCCTGGAATTGCTGTGTGTCCTCTGTACTAAGCTACTGAAGAACATGTAAAGTATTAAGTAAAAAAGGTATTATGTGCTTCCTCTTAATGTCCATTTGAGTCAAAGGCTGTTTTGTTACTTGGCTACAGCTGAAGAAAGATTG
Organism: Thryothorus ludovicianus; assembly: GCA_013397245.1. Taxonomy (NCBI): domain Eukaryota; kingdom Metazoa; phylum Chordata; class Aves; order Passeriformes; family Certhiidae; genus Thryothorus; species Thryothorus ludovicianus. The sequence continues at coordinate 889,188 of VZTB01017524.1, read as the reverse complement.
TATCCTGCATTTGCCAGTAGGGATAATAGTAAGGAAAAGCTGTTTTAGCTTTCTAAAAGACTACTTTTTGGGTCTGAAAATGCTTTTACAGACGCAGTCCTCTCAGGAACCCAGCAGAGACACAAGAATCCTGTGTAGTTATGCCCTTAGTTACTTAATAATCTCACTGTGCTTCAGAACATAAATTATAATACTAGCAAACTAGTTTAATGAGGGCATACGAACTTAATATTTCCTGAAAGTACCTACTCTGAAGTGAAAACGCAGTAATAAATTCAGACTGTTTATTTTAATCACAAAATCAGATATGGAACTGCAAGTTGCCAAAGTCTCCGCAAGGCAAAATAGGGATGTGCATGATCTTCTCAATATTTATGAACCATAAAGTATAAAAATCAGCAGTCCCTAGGTGAAAATATTTTCAATCTTTCAGGGGGACATTGTGAAGATGTTTTATTAATAATTTTAATTTTGTTTTCTGCTCTGCTCAGTGGTTCCTTTCTAAAAGCTTAAGCGTGATATTTTTTCTTTCCAATTTGTTTTTTTGTGTTAGATATGTATAGACTTGAGAAGATTTGTAACATTTTGCTTTTAAAATGGTTTATCTCATACCTGTATTTGAGCAGCACCATTCTTTAGCTAATAGTTTCCATAAATACAGGGAAAACAAAGATTTTGTAGCAAATGAAAGTCTTAATAAAGTGTACTTTCTGGTCCAAATTTCCCCTAGTTTATCAAAACACTGAATCACATGTGTGAAACTGAGAATTTAAGCAATCTTTTCTCATTTAGAAAAGAATGGCATTTTAGTCACACATTAGTAACACTTTGGTCTGCACAGTATCAAGTGCATGCTGAAGTATATTTGTAAGCCACACAGTGAGGTCCTCTCTTTGGCAGGGCAGTTGTCAGTCAGAAATTAATCCCTTATCCAGACCTAAATGACTAGAAAGTAAGAGTACTCAATAGCAGAATTGTCCTCCTTCTCACAGAAGACAGCACTATCAGTGAAATGCCACAACCCTGGAGCTGCTTTTGTGACCATGGTATATCAAAGCATCCTTTGGAAGTCTAAACTGGGATAGAATAATTTTGCCACTAACATGGATTAGTAAACGCCTTGGCGTTTATTTGTCAAGGGAGATGTAGGAAAGATTAATTATTTAAACCTGACCTAAATTTCCCATGTGTCTCTCTTGTTCCATAATAATAATAACAATAAACTCCAAAGTAATAACTTGCTATTTGAACTAAACCTAGAGTTAATTATCATCCACACCAGACAAGAAGTAGATTTTCCTTACTCTTCATTCCATCTAGGGTATATAAGTAGGTGCATAATGTTGCCCATTGAAACTGTAGTTCATTAAGTCATATCAGGATATAAAGAACATATTTGATCCCACGTTAGGACCATTAGTGCAGATGACAGTTTCTCTCCTGTATCTGCTCATCCTTAAAAGAGAAGTATTTAATCATTTACAGGTGGTCCCTTTTAAACCCACATGTATTAGAAATTAGAAGTGTGCAAGCACGTGCAACAGAGACTGAGAGAATCTCAGAATACATTCTGCAGAAAAAAATGAGATTTATGTGGAGACTAACGCAAAATAATTTTGGCAGTGGAGAAGTCCTGAGTGATGCAGCTTAATATTTGTCACCTATGTGGTAAAGTCACAAGTAGAATATCTAAGACAATCATATCTAAAAGCCAGAAGAAGGAAAAAACCCTCTCTCTCTTAGGTCATATCGCATGGGCTTTCTGCCTGGATGCTAAAGCTTGCATTGTGGAAGGGTGGAGAGCATGGCTTCCTGATCAAGGCCATCAAATTTTTAATGAACAGCACTTGCTTACTGCTCCCATTGTAGGAAAAGGTTGTTTGGAGGTGAACAAGACTCTGTGCACAGAGGTATTCCACTCCCACCCTTCTTCACTCCCAAAACCAGACGAGCTAGAGCTGTCTCCAGTACAGTTACTCACAGCTGGGGAAGGTCTTCCTGAGAAATAGGCACAGTAGCTCCATGAACTGAGACTGGTGCATCCTTATCTCAGCGTGCAGGACTCACAGTTTTACTGCTCCATCTCATCGCATCTCTTGCATGATAAAGTCCCTCAGATAATATAAGGCTTGCTGTTGCAAGATTTTGCATTTCTAGACAGGATTGCAGGGCTGCTGGGAATGTTTCCCTGGTTTGGCTCTCAAATGCAAGCCTTATCCCTCTAAATCCTATGTCAAGTTTTCTAGGACATCCCCTTTATAAAGAATGGATTTGGGGTGAAATCAGTCACACTGAAGTCTAAAGGGCATAAGTTGCTAGTCATTTTGGTCTTAGCAGGACCAGAAATTCAAATACAGGATCTTTCTAGAGAAGGGATCAAAACTGAGTGAGAAAGTTGAGTTCTGGTATTAGAGATTGTCATAAGAGCTACAGGCTTCCATAAATGTCAAATTCCTGACACTGACTGTGGGTCAGAACTTTCCATTAAGCTTCTCATCTGGAAGCAAATCTGCCTGAAGATCAGATGACAGACACCAGAAAGCAATGCTTGTTTACATATTCAGAGTTTAAAATAAGAAATTTGCAATCATGTTTATGTTTAAAAAAAGGTTTTTGTAAGTTTTTTTGTGAGGAGGAAGAAGTGCTTGCTTTTAAAAAAGTAGTAAGCAGACTTTTCTCTGGTATTCATAGTCTATTTGGGAAGTGCATTCCAGAATCTGTGGGCAAAGCTGTTTAAAAACAGTTCTCTATAAAAATAAAGTCGTAAGGCTATAAAGCATTTTTTATCTTAGCAGACCAAAATAATTTTTTCCCAGTATTTCAGGAAGCCTCTGACATTCTCAAAAGTTCATTAGCTTGACTGTTTGGGGAGGAGTTTTCTTTCTGTCTTTAATCTTCTACTGATATTGATATTAACTTTTGTATATATATCAATACAGGGCTATTTTTTATCACTTCACGTTTAGATGCTTGCTCTCTTATTGACATTTCAACTAGGTGCTGCTTTGAACAAAAAACTAAGAGATTTTATTGTTTTAAAAAGAACAGCTTCAGTGTTAAATTGGATTCCAGACAGTGGGATTTATAATCTAATTCTTACAAGAGATTCAGAGCTTGATATCAAGAGCTAGAGGACTTCATTGTTCAAATGTAGCACGTTGTAAAATCAGAAGTTCTAATTTCGGGTTTTTAAACTCTATTTTTTCCTATCTCAAAGAGTTAAAATATATTGTTTTTCTTCTTGCTGTTGATTAGCAAAAATTTCCTTACCCTCTGCTGTCAAAGAGTCATACATATTTGATAGCTTTATCCTTTTCTCCTTAATATTTCAAGTAATTCAGCTAGACTATCTTCATCAATGGGGTAAGCGGAGCTGTAACACCTACTTAAGGGAGGGGAGCCATCTGGTTTCCTTGCAGCTTGGAGCCTGCTGGCAAATATTAGGTTGTACCAATTTAGACCATGATGAAGTGGGAAATAATGGACATTTCTGAAGAATCTGAAATAGGATCAGCTGTTATCGGCGAAAATTGGCAGGTGCAGTGCTCTGTGCTGGTTGTAAGCGCGGTCTCAAGTTGGAGAGTGCAGCTGGGAAAATGACTTGCTAATTGAATGGTTGCAGGACTCCCAGCAGCTCTGAAAGTAGTGGAGCATCATTAATTGGAGGCTCTTGGTTGACTTAGTGGAAGCTGTCATAGAAAGAAGGATCCTGCAAGTTGAGGTTTACTTTCTAGGTGTTAGTGTGGTTTTTCCCTGTTACACTGAACGAGTCCTCGTGGAGTCAGAAGTGCTTTCAAACTCAGGAGGACTGGCCTAAGGCTAGCAACAGCTTTTATTTACAGCATGGTGACAGTAGCTGGGAGTTTTAAAAGCTATGCAATTACACATTTGTTTAACTGCACGTTTCTGTTGTTATCTTTCCCTTCCCTCTCTTTTTCCCTTTTATTTTCACTTGTGTTAGGTTTTCAAATTGGCTTGACTTGGATTGGAGCAGAAGTTATTCTTTTTTTTTTTTTTTTATTCAGAGCCTCGGAAGACCTTGTCCTCAACTGTTTCTCAGATAATTCATAAAAGTAGTTATAGAAAAAAAAGGCCTAGTTTTGCTCCAGAATAGTATTACATACACCTCTGGTTTATGTGGGTCTCAGAAAAGCAATGAATGCAAAAGCACATGTGCATTAGCTGTAGCTCCCTTTTTCATATGTTGTTTTCATTCATTAAATACAAACATATTGCAGTACATCCTAGTTTAATATAAAGGTCTGCTGGCAAAATGAGGCATTTTCCATCAGCTGTCAACACACCTCAAGGGAAGATGCATTGGCAATGAGTGCTGTGCAGAAAGCACTGCTGACTTCAGAGTGCACTTCATGTATCATAAGTGACGGTAGCATCCGTGTGCGCCTAAAATCTCTCCAGTCGTGTACAGTGCAGCTTTCCTGGATAAGTTATGAAGGCTGGGAGGTAGGACACTTCAGTGACAGGGTTGTGTCACCCAGCATGCCTCTGGTCTGCAGAGACACGAGGTTATCTGTGAGTGTGGATTGGATGAGGAACAGTGAGCTGAAAGCTGGCCTGAGGCTCCTAGCATGGTGCTCATGGGCTGTAGGTAACGTGTTAAACCCTTCAAGAGAACTGAAGACCACTTTTTCAAGCTGAACCCTGAGTGAGTCTTCCAGTGGCCATCAAGCTCTTCCAAAGTTTAGGTGATACAGCTTGGGAAAATGCCTTCAGTTTGCATCTGCATCTGGATAACCTGTGGAGATGAAACTGGGAAGATTTGGAAGATGTACCCTTGGATCAAAACCATGTGTGGCAAACATCAAACACAGGCCTGTGATGGAACTGAGAATAGCAGATCATTGATGAAGAGGCTCCTGCCTCCCTTGCCAGGCTCTGATTCAGCAGCCTGGGACAAGCTCTTTTGGGGAATGCTGTGTTTTTAAATGTTGTAGCTTCATGTGGACCAATTTATGGTGCCTGGTTCTAGCTTAACTCTTCTGGATGCTTACTTTGCCTCTTTTGATCTTCCTGGCATTAACAAATGGTGGAAATAATTCACCTGGCCTCATAAATCAAATAAACTCACAGAATCATATAATCATTTAGGCTGGAAAAGACCTCTAAGGCCATCCAGTCCAACTGTTAATTCAGCACTGCCAAGCCTGCCCTAAACCATGGTCTTGAAGTGCCATGTCTTTTAAGTCTTTGAAATACCTCCAGGGACAGTGATTCCACCACTTTCCTGGGCAGTCTGTTCCAGTGCTTGACAACCCTTTCAGTACAGAGATGTTTCCTAGTATCCTGTTCTAAACCTCCCCTGGCACAGCACGAGGCCATTTGCTCTTGTCCTGTCAGTTGTTACCTGGGAGAAGAGGCCAACCCTTACGCTGCTACAACCTCCTTTCAGGTGGCTGTAGAGAGAGCTAAGGTCCCTCTGTGCCTCCTTTTCTGCAGTGGAGGGAACCTTATCACTCTCTACAACTCCTTTTTTATCTTTCCCTTCTCGTCCCCGCGCAGCGGAACGAGTCTGCCAAGCAGCTCATGGAGATGGACAAGACGTGCTCGGCCGCCGCCTCTGGCTGTGACATGCCGCTGGCCACGGAGACGGTGGCCGTGGCGGCGGCGGCGGCGGTGGGCCTGGCGCCGTGCTCCACGCTGGCCGGCGCGGGGGCCGCCGGAGCCGCACAGCGCCCCGCGGAAGGCAAGAAGAACGCCAAGAAGCGCCACTCCTTCACCGCCCTCAGCATGACACACAAGTCCTCCCAGGCCGCCAGCAACCGGCACTCCATGGAGATCAGTGCCCCTGTCCTCATCAGCTCCAGCGACCCACGGGCAGCTGCCAGGATCGGGGACCTGACCCACCTCTCCTCCAGTGCCCCGGCCCAGGTAAGGTGGGGAACAGGGGGGGATTTGGGCATCCTTAGCAGGTGGCATTCTCTTGTGTCANAGAATCATATAATCATTTAGGCTGGAAAAGACCTCTAAGGCCATCCAGTCCAACTGTTAATTCAGCACTGCCAAGCCTGCCCTAAACCATGGTCTTGAAGTGCCATGTCTTTTAAGTCTTTGAAATACCTCCAGGGACAGTGATTCCACCACTTTCCTGGGCAGTCTGTTCCAGTGCTTGACAACCCTTTCAGTACAGAGATGTTTCCTAGTATCCTGTTCTAAACCTCCCCTGGCACAGCACGAGGCCATTTGCTCTTGTCCTGTCAGTTGTTACCTGGGAGAAGAGGCCAACCCTTACGCTGCTACAACCTCCTTTCAGGTGGCTGTAGAGAGAGCTAAGGTCCCTCTGTGCCTCCTTTTCTGCAGTGGAGGGAACCTTATCACTCTCTACAACTCCTTTTTTATCTTTCCCTTCTCGTCCCCGCACAGCTGAACGAGTCTGCCAAGCAGCTCATGGAGATGGACAAGACGTGCTCGGCCGCCGCCTCTGGCTGTGACATGCCGCTGGCCACGGAGACGGTGGCCGTGGCGGCGGCGGCGGCGGTGGGCCTGGCGCCGTGNGGGCATCCTTAGCAGGTGGCACTCTCTTATGTCACCTCTTCCAAAATGGCTCACCCTTGCCAGGAAGCAGTCACGTGGTGCTGTTGTCCTGCTGTGACAGTACATGGCACCTGCCATTCCTATCATTGCATTAATCAGTGGGCAGGCGTGAGAAGCCAGAGGATAAGCCAAATTGAATTCACAATACTTTAAAAAACACTTTAAAAAACAAAAAGTAATTTTAAAATTTGTTAGAAGTAATGCAACTGTTGCACTAGTTTCTGTTGTAGAAAGGAGTAATTTTGAGTGATCCCATTACCCTGAAGGTATCTGTTACTCTGCAGGGTAGCGATGTCAGTACGAAATTCACATGCTGGGGATAAAAAAAGATTTTTTTGAATAATTATTTCTGTACAGATCACTGGAGGATGAGCAAATGTGCTGTACTTTGACAAGTGTTGTACCCAGCCAGGAATTTTAAACCATCACACAAACTGAGAGTGCAGCCCTCTCTATCCTTCCCCCTCTCAAAGGAGGATGCAGAAGAGCATCCTCCCAGACATCCCCACAGGTCACAAAAGCATCTTCCAAGAGGATGTTTCTGGGACTCTGGAAGAAACAGGAACCAAATTCACCCAGGGGTGCACTGAAACCCTTTGTAATTGCCCACTGGATAAGGAAATCCTACTGGCAATTTGCAGTTTGAAGGTGTAGAAAAGAAGAGGGAATAGTCAGAGTCCCAAAGCTCTTCTTCCTCACCCCTCCTGCCCAGTCATCTACACAGGGTGTGTGCAGATTAGCACCCACAGATGGTTTATAGACCAGTTCTTCATAGTCTGTGCTGCTTGTTAGTGCCAAGATAACCTCAGCATGACAGGGTTTTCCCACATACTGTGTCTCTGCTGAAAACAGTCATCCTTGCCCTTTTCCTCTCCCTGGACATGCCTTCTGACCCCTCACATCCATGTCCCTATACAGGGACTAAAATAGATCACTTGCCAACCCTCTTGTGGCCTGGAGCAGGAAGCAATCCGTGTTACAGCCACTGCCCATGCTGGTATGCATGTAGATGGCTGGGAGAGGGACAAACAGCAAACTGTAGGGCCTGCTTTGGGCAGAAATGCCTCTTTATATTCATCTGTAGTGTTAGTGGGTCTCCCCTTGAGGCCAGTGTGGTGCACCAGACCATGGGGTCACTCTTGACAGCTGTGCCCTGCTGTGACCCATGACATGAGCCCAGGCCGCTGCAGCACAGCTTTGCAAGGACACTGGGGGAGGCAGGGTGCCTGCATGCACACCGTGTGTGATGCAGGGCCAGCCAAAACTGTACTGAGAGGACACTGCCACAGTGGAGCAGTACTCCTGCTCCTGCCTCAGCTGCTCACCTCCCTCCACTGCCCATCCACACGTAGGAGCCAGAGAGGCAGCTCAGTCCAACTGTAATAGCACTCATTTTCTTCCACATGCCTTTTCCAGGAAGGGTTTCTGTGGTGTAATGTCTTCCCCCCACTTTCAGCCCCCAGCAGGAGGGTGAAGATGAGGATATGGCCCCCACACAAAGCAGCATGGGTGTCAAGATGTACTGGGACATCTGTGAAGCTCCACAAGCACTACACATGAGAGAGAGTCCCAAACTTGTCAAGTAAACGACACACAGGTTTTTGGCACCAAGAGTTACACATCTGGACTTTACAAAGATGTGATAGACAGTGGCTTTTCTGTTTCTGTGCTAGTCAAGAGAAACAGAAAACACATCCTCATTTGTTAGAGTCATGTTGAAGACTCATTCTGAACTAGTAAACCACAAAAGTTATACCATGAAACAAAAAAGTGCCTTGATTATTCTCCTCTGTTTTAACAGAACAACTAGTATGCGAAACCCCACTCATTTCTCAAACAATTTTGTCATTAGTACACAAGTGGTAGAGGACAAGAAGAGCCTGATATTCCCAGTGACAAGTTATGATTACCAAAATCCAGCCCACAGGAAGCTTGGTTGGGTCCTTTGCAGAAAGTGGGAAGACATGTAATTGGTAAAACTGTTCTGCCATGGTCAAAAACTCACCTAAGGCTGGGGTGTAATGAAGCCCACGGAGGGAACAGGTTTAGGGAGTGGTTCTGCCTCAGGGCACAGAGACAGTTTGCTGACAAGGCAGCTGAGCACATGCCTCTATCACTGCTGGTCAAAACTGTCTTGGCCAAAATCCAGGCAGGGAAGAAAAGTCTTGGTGGCTCAGATCAACCTCAGTGAGAAGAGGCTTCCCTCTGTCAAAAAGTCACCCCAAGTGTGGCATCTACATGTATTAATATGTATCTCTGCTTTTGGGAACCTTGCTTTCTAATTTGAGGGATTTAAACATTTCCCTTTGAAAACTTTGTAATGAATGTGTATCTATAGGGGAAAAAAAGCAGGGCTGAAGTTTTCACTATGTTCTCTTGACTGTAGGAGCAGCCTTCAGGAAAATGTTTGTAAGATTAGCAATAAAATCACAAGAGCTACAAACATGAATTCACCTGCTTTTAAGCCTTCTTAGTTAGGTCTACAAAAAATACGTAATTTGGCTTTTACCAAATGTACATTAAAATTGCACAACTATATTTATATAACTATTAATCCCATAATAATAGAGGTTACATTTTAATTTAAAATGTCAGAAATTCAGTCTCCTCTCTGCCATCTGCTAAGACCTGATGTGGCTCTGAAGCAATTAATGATGCTTCAGCCTTAGACAGAATATCAGTTCAGCACTTTTCTTTTATTCACATGGCTGAATGCCAGCCAGAGTAGCATAAACAATGGGCCCCATGAGCTCTTACATCAAGGCATTCAGGGCAGTGAGAATCTTGTCTTCAGATTTTTTTGCTCTAAAATGCATTTGGCATTTCTAAGGTATATGCCCTGTATGTCTTGTTCAGGGTTTGACATCTTGACAAATCTGCAAACTGATTCTACTGCTGCTTCAGAAGTGCTCAGGGGCTTTGCTGAGAGCATGGGCAGGTTGTAGGAAGGCTGTTCATGTAGCTGCCAAACTCACCAGTGAGCTCTGCTGCAGGAAGATGTCTCACCTTTTCCTTTCTCACTTGAAGAGGAACTTCTCTGTCCTGCATGTCATTGTCACAGTCCTTGAGTAGTTCTCTCTGTAACCATCTCAGGTCCTTGCTGGTTTGCAACAGCAAATTCAGTCAAAGTTTATTTCTTATAAGGGAAACAACAAATTTACACTTTCAGTATCTAGCAAATTTATGCGTTTTTTGGTTTTTTTTACTAGAATGTAAATTTGGTTTATTATGTCATTATATCCCGTCCTTGAATTTTCCAGGCAGTTTTTCATTGCTTATTTAATAGATTTCTTCATAAAAAGTAATAAAAGATTTTTTTTCAGTTTAGTAGGTATGAGTTTCTCTGGAATGTATCAGGATTGGTATTTAGCTTGCAGGGGGATTCTACATTTTGAAAAAGTTCAACACAGTTTCCTTATAGCCTGTCCTTTGAACAAGCAGAATTCAATTACAGGAGTTCTTGAATGGCATGCAGTCCCCTACCTCAAGGCAAGCGGCTGGTGCCAGGCGAAACAGTCTCCTCAAAACAAGCATCAGCTTTCCCTGTAGACCTGAGGCACCTACATCTGGAGCACCTGCTTTCCCTCTGCTGACACGAGATGAAACAGAGACATCTAGGGCTTACTGCCTAAGTTACTGCGGAAAATTAAAATTTAGGTGCAAATTTTACATGTTTCAGTAAATGTAGCGTATATTCCACCCCTTAGAAGTTGTTTCATGTGTAGCACTTTATTCTTGTGGCTTTTCTTGCGAATTGAAACCAGACTTCCACACTGAGCTGACATGGTTTTTTTTGGTTTTATGAGTCGTTATACTATTATAAGCCTCCAGGAGGGCACAGATTTCTACATATTGTGCACTGACATGCAGACCAGACTATGAAATCACGTTTTGAAAGCAGTTCTGCATATCATTAATTTAATAATCGAAGACTGCTGGCCTTCCATAATGTGTTCTTTGTTCTTTAAGTAGAACCAACTCAGCTGTTTTCCAAAAGCCAAGATGTATTCTGAAATAAATGATGGTCTTGTAAAACATCTTCACTGACTACAAACTTTGGGATGCTTGAAAGGTAGAAGAATCAACTTGAAGTCGCCTCAGCTGGATAAAATAGTAACTGGAATTCCACAACAGCCAGGATATAAAGCATTTAAAGAGGCAATGCTAGAATCCTAATTTTTCCTGCAACTAAATTTGCTTGTATGCTTTTTGCTGCATGCTGAGCATCGCTCATTACATGAAAGATCACCATCGGAAAGGTATTAGTGTCTGTCCATCATGCAGAATGTCCTATCAAACTGGAAAAATGGATTTTTATTGAAGATGTAAGTAGTGCTGCAGGCCTGTGATGGAGCTGAAGCTGAATTAGGTTACGGGTGCAGAGGAGTGGCTCGTAACTGAGACTCCTTGGGGAGTGGGGAAGGTCCCCCTGGAAGGTAATCATGCCTAGGCCTCAGATGGCTTGTCTTGCTTCCATTTTCACCCCTTATGAATTATTCGTCCCTGCTAGTTGAAAAGGTCATGGGTCAGTACTGCTCCAAATCCCCTGGATTTTGACAGAAAAATGTCTCATGAATAATGAAGCATGGCTTTGTGCACACCAGGGTAACAGTTGAGTGAGGCAGAAGGATCCTCCCCACAGAAGGAACTTCTGTGTGTGTTTTGAACAACTCATCACCATGCACAGGAAGTCAATTTGTATCTGCAAGTATTAGTACAAGCTCCTAACCAGAGGACATGTGTTCAGGAAAAGCTGAGAACAATGTCTTGCACGCTCCCAATCCCAAAGAGTGACAGTATTTGAAATGAAAAATGTTCCTTGAAGTGTCTTGCTGTATAAATCATTTGGAAGTGTGTCCTTATCAGTTATTTAGAAGTGCTGAGTTTTAGCTGAGAAAATGTAATAGCAGAACTCTGGTTGAGCCTTGGCTGATAACCTAAATGTGCTGACCATGAAAGGCATACAGATTATACCTAAAATTCAGAGACTAAAAATGAACCTTGAATTTTTCAAGTGCACAGACTCTGAGAAAATATGTCAAATTCAGGTGTTTTTCAGCTTTGGCTGGCAGTCCAAATTCTGTCCACCCTGTTCTGTTGCTGCATGTGAATGACAACTGACTGGACACAAGAGCGAGACAGGTGAAACCAAGGGCAGCTATTTCAGGAGGCAGCACCAGTCAAAATGGCAAAAAAGAAGAAATATTGGTCCAACCTGTCTCCCTGTAATTTAGATCAAAATATGTCATGAAAAATGCATAAGAGCTTTTGCTAAGGTCTAACATAAACTAATTACTTGTCTTTGTACATTTCCAGTTCTATTCATAGCTATTTATAACTGATTCCAGACATCATTGCCTATTCTAAATGACTTGATCTTGTTGGGGAGAAGGGGGGACTGGAAGGAGTTAACTTCTTTTAAACAGGAAGTTTTAGGCAGGAATGTAAGCAGTTCTATTTTTTTTCTTTTTTCTTTTTTTTTTTTTTTGTGGCTACCAATAGGTCTTTGAATATACTCTGTGCATATTGGGATATATTACATTATTTGTCAAAACTGATGCAAATGAGGCTCATGAGCTGACTCAGTCTATGGACTGATTACATAAGCTACCAGGAATCCAGTTCAAAGCAATATTGTCTTTAGGGAACTACCAGGTTCCCTAAAGGTTAGAGACAGTGTCTTCTCTTTTTCCTATAATATGCCTTATCACAAATACATTTTGAAAGATTTTTCAAGAACCACACAAAACCTAATTTTTTACAGGGACTAGGAAGAGAAAGTTGTGCTTTAGAAGGGTTATTCAACTGTGCATGAAATCCCATTGCCTGTAAAAGAAAAACAATATATTTTTTTCCAGATGCTCCTCAGGGTAGTAACCTGAAAACATTTTGCCACTGAAATAATTTTTTCACACAGCTAATCTTGAGGCTTTACAGTACCTGTCAGTCAACTACTGGTTTGGAAGTCTCCAGAGCAAGTGAGACAGTGTCTTGGTATTTACCCCATACTGTAAAATCCTGTTCATCGGGCACACCCTATGTGTACATGTATGACATTTGAGCAGAAGTTACTAAAGTGTGTATTTTCTTTTTTTTTTTTNTTTTTTTTTTTTTTTTACTTGGAGGGTTTGTTTATTTGTTTACCACTATTTTCTCCCTGGAGGGGGATTTCCTACAAGAGGCATTGTCCTGATGATTTTGTTGTACAGTTATCAAAAGGACGATTATGAGTGTGGGATTAAATTAACATCTTTTACAGCTCAAGCTTTCACTGAAGCCTTCCTGAGTCTGATTTTTCGTGTTTTGTGATCCCAAAATTGCAAGGAACTATTTATCACAAACCTATTTAAAACCTTGTGCTGGAGAGCTATACCCTGAGTATACTCTGAGAGAAACAAGGCTGAATAAAATATAATTCTCATGATGCTCATCCACATGATGCTTAATTAGTCCTCATCTGGGGGAGCTGAGAAGCTGCGAGCCAGAATAATCAGTGCTTTTATGGATGGCAATATCAGATGAATCTTCAGAAGAAAATGACAAAAATATTTGGGTTTTTTTTTCTTCTTTCAGGCATCGTTAGATTGCAGGATAGGGGAAATAGAAGCTCAGGAAATTAATTTACTTGAGTTCTCCAGCTCTCTGCATAGCTCTGTGAACTACTGAGAGAAGACATGGTCTAGAGTTTTTGGTCTATTACAAACCAAAAATAATCAGGGCCAACCTGGTCATAGAACAAGCTGACATAATACTCTGTCTTACCTTCATCCACAACCACAGAACCCTCTTGTAAGAACTCATCAGTAAATCACATAAATTTAGCTCTAGTTTTTGCAGGAAGGAACTGGGTATTTATGTAGCTATTTATGCAACTGCAGCTGTTATCCTGCACATTTGTTTGTTTTTCACACACACCGTTATGGAAAAAAAAAATTCTTCCTCTAGAATTGATAAGTCCATTTCAGCCTCCACTTTGATAATTAGCATTTGATGAGGCTACTTGATCTTGCATGTAACACTTTTCATCAATACTTGGTGTCACTACTATGCATTAAGTGCTAATACATTATTTCTAGGAACATTAAGGTTCAGAATGATTGCCACAGTCATTGTTTTATGGAGTCAGCAAATTAGAGAAACGAGTCACAGGAATCTTAAAGACCATTAGCCTGTTTTTATGATATTTCCAGAGGATGGTATGTCAACTTATGCAAGTTGAATGGGTGTTTTTCTCTTAGTTTAAAGTAATATTAAAGAGAAATTTAAAGTAAGCTGTAAATATGCATTCAAGACATTAAAAGAATTTTTCCTGAGAATTAATGAATGTGATAAGTGCCCTGTGGTGAGAGAGTGCTGGATTTTCTTTGAAGTCAAAACCAAGAATTCTGGTTGGAGATTTTCTAGATGATAAGAACATTCGTCTGATAGCAACAATTATTTCTCAGTGAAGGCTACTGAAACCTGCAATATCTTTGTACTCTGTTCCTAGTTTTATCACTGTCTTCTTGACTTCTATTCCACTCGAAGACTGAGTTTTGCAAGGCACTTCACTAATCCCTACAGGCACCATGTCTTTTCAAATTAAACCACAAATATGGCCTTAAAGTACTGGTGAAAATCTAAACTAAATCTGCAAGGGAAAGAAAAGTATAATTTATCCTGGAAGTCCAAACTAATATTTTTTATGCTTCCATAAAGGTGTGGATGGGAAAAGAGAAATATTATTATTATTATTTTAATATTACTGCCCAATCTGTGAGTACATAGTCACCTACTACATTGGTGATAAAAACAAAGAGCACAGCATGATCTGGGAGTGAAATACCTGTCATGCAGCACCGTCGTGCCAGTGTGCATAGTCTGGGAGTTTTACTCAATGTTTAGCCTTGCACAGTACAGGTGGTGCTGCTGTGCTACCAATGGTCACAAAGAAACAGAAATTAGTGCAGAAGGATCTGGAGGTGGCTTTCGGCACACCTTTGTGCAGCTGCTTTTCCCTGCTGGCTGGGTCTGTAGTATCCTGAGGAAAAGAGCTGGTGCTGTTGAGCTGAAACAGTGATGCTTGGAGGATGCCAGGTTGAAGTGGGAGCATGAAGAAGTCAGATTTGGCTGTTCACAGGCCTAAGTAAATGGGGTCAGAGTTGGCAGTGTCTGGTTCAGAAAACTGCATGCCACCATTAGAATAAATGGTTTCCTAATCAAGAGGTGTGCACATGTGATCACCCAGGGGGTCACAGCTGGAAATTCCATGGTCAAATGTTTAAAGGCATTAGAGGCTCATAAGGATGGAGAGGAGCAGCAAACGGTATTTTCAGAAGTGGTTCCTAATACTTAAATTGCAATAAAATCTGTGGAAATCAGGCAGTGAATTACTTAAGTGCTTACCCTGAGAAAACCCTTCAAGGTGCCTGTTTTTATCAGTAAGTGCCTACGTGCCTCTTAAAATCCTGGCTGTCAGAAACATCTCCTACCCTTAAGGCTTTAGCAATGCTGAGTAGCAGAGATTGAAGAAGGATTAAGACACGAATGCTGCAGTGTTTGAGCCCTCCCTGTGTGATGTCTGTGCACGGCTGTATTTGTGTGTCTGGTGCCACAGAAGGATCACGTAGGGACATGCCATCAGAAAGCAAGGATGTGGCACACAGACTTCCTAAAAGGTATCAAAGCAGAGAAAAAGAAAACCAGAGCATTTTCTTGGATTCCCATTCCCCTGAGCAGGTGAAGAGGAAAGGAGGACATGTTTAGTACCTTGTTCCTTAGATCACAGTAGCAAAAGTACAACCTGGCTCCAGGGCTAAATAAAGAAGGAAAACGAACTAAGTCCTGCTACCAGCTGTGATGGAGAAAAGCCTGCTGTGTTCTCCAGGAGGATTATTGTTATTACTGGTAATTGGAGAGATGCACATAAAATTGTATGAAGAGTAGAAAGGTAGACTTCCAACACAGGTAATCAGGAGTATAAAGAAATAGGAGATTATTCTTTTGTAAAAACCAATCTCTTCAAAATCTTATCTTGCAAAATAATCTAGCAATATTGTATTTTATAATATGAGCTAATTAGTGATACATACAGGAGACAACAGTACCTTGAAAGAGTCAGCTTAGAAAGCCTTCACCAACTGTGCCAGGGACTGTAGTTTAAATGCAAAGCTGGTGAATATTCAGATGCATAGTAGCAAGCAAGCAGCCACCAAGAGAATATAGCAAGGAGCACAGAGACACGTGAAGCTGAAGAGCAGAATACTTCTGTGACAGTAAACATCAAGATGGGAACAGAGGAGCTGAATGTGTGGAAGGCCAGCAGGTCCTGTGGAGTAAAACCTGATGATGAAAAGCAGGGTCATAGACAGACTGGAAAGTCATGTCAAAAACCAGAGCACAATCAGGAAGTGGGCACTGATTTAGTGTTTGGACATTTAGGATACTAGGCTGTACAAAGTGGCAAAAATTAATGGATTGCAGATGCCAGGCTGGCACCAGATGCAGTAATATTGGAGTAACCAGATATAGGCAATAAACTGAATGTCAGCTAGATGGATACACATAGAACTGTGGAGACATCTTTGAGATTATTCAAGGAAAGAAAGCAAAATTGTCATCCCACAACAGTGAATGGCAGTTACATGATTTCTTAATCTCTTGGACTATATGTTAGTACAAGCATAATAGAAATCACTTGAGATCATACTTTCAGTAATATAGAAGACACAGAAGGCCCCATTATCAGTGTAAACAGACAAATAGATGATGCTTTGACTGCTGCTCTGCTCTTTTGGCTTGAACTCATCACTCTGCAGAGTCAGTCAGGCTCAGTCCAGGGTGCCTGCAGTGACCACTCCAGGCTGGAGTAGCTGCACCTCTGCAAACTGACTTTGCTGCAGTGTTCAAAGGGAGGACCATAGGAGCTAAAGAAGGGTTAGCATGTGTCTTACAAGAAAGATGAAGCACTGGTCACTCCCAGAGCTGTATATCGTTGCTGCTAGTGGAATGAGTCCTGTGACTGGAGTGCTGGCACCGAGGGCTAAGGCTTCAGGAGTAGGCAGGACGGGTGAAGGGAAGGTGTGGCACTGTAGATAAGGGAGACGTCTGATTGCACAGCCCTTAGAGTTAGTGATGATGCAGTGAAGAGCCTCTGGGAGAAAACTGGGGGGTATTGTAGAGGGTGTTTACTACTGATTGCCCAGTCGAGATGTAAAGCACCAGTCTGTTATTCTACAGGCAATTAGGAGAACTCTCTGGATCAGTATCCCTTGTTCTTATGGGAGACTTCAACTTCCCAGACAGCAATTGGAAATATCATGCTTCTGTGACAAGTCTTGGAAATTTTTGAGGTTTATAGAAAACTGCTTGTCATTCATACTTAGCGAGCCAACTAAGAAAGATGCCATCCTGGACTTGCTGTTTGTGAACAGAGAAGGACTCATGAGGGATGTGACAGTAAGTGACTATCTTGGCTACAGTATTCATGGAATGGATGAGTTTAGGATTCTCACTGTAAAGACAAAAAAGAATGGCAGAGTTACTTCCCTGGACTTCATGAGAGCAAACTTCATGCTATTCAGGGCATTACTTAGCAGAGTGCCCTGGGAATCTGCTTTTAAGGACATCGGAGTCCACGTGTGCTTGTCAGTCTTTTAAGATTCACCTTTCAGAAGCACGGGAGCAGACAATTTCACCATGCTGTAAGTCAAGCAAGCAGAGCAGAAGACCAGCTTATCTGAACAGGGAACTCTTTGTGTAGGTCAGGAAGAAAAAGAAACTGTATGACCTCTGGAAGCAAGGTTAGGCTTCTCAGGAACATGAGGACAGAGCTGTGGCTCATTCATTTACACAGGGAGAAGACCTGAAAGGCCAAAGTTCAATTAGAGTTGAAACTGGCCAGCGTTGTTTCAAATAACAAAAAGGGCTCTTTTTTCAGATGAGGTCTAAAGGAAATATTGGGCTGATACTTGGTGAAGGTGGTGAATACTTGATAATACTCAGTCAATCTGACTAACAGAAATGAAGAAGCAGATGCATTCTATGCACTCTTTATCTCAGTCTTTAGCAGACCTTCAGCTTCCCAGTCCCCTGAGTTGGAGGACCCCAGATGTGGGAACGGTGACTTTCTCTTTGTGGACACTGGAATTGTAAGGGACCAGCTGTATGAGCTGAATGTTCAGAAGTCCATGGGGCCTCATGGAATTCATCCCAAGTGTTCAGAAGGAGCCAGTGAATGTTATGGCAGGACCCCTCTCAATCATCTGTCAAAGATCTTGAAGGTTTAGGGAGGTCCTGCTGACTGGAAGCTTGACAATGTTACTCTGGTCTACAATAAAAGGCATGAGGGAAGACCCAGGGAATTACAGACCTGTTAATTTAGCTTCAGTTGCTGGAAAAAATTATGGAGATGATTGATTATACTGGGTACTACTGAAAGGCACTTAAAGAATGACACAGTCATAAGGAACAGTCAATATGGGTTCACAAAAGTGAAGTCCCATTTAACTGATTTGATATCCTTCTATAATAGGGTCACCAGCCTAGTAGATGAAGGGAGAGCAGTAGATACAGTTTTTTCAGGATTTTAGTAGGCTTTTGATCCTGTACCTCAGCATCTTTCCAGACAGGTTGCTCAGCCATGGAATGAGTGGACTTGTGATGCACTAGGTGAAGAACTGGCCAAAGGCCAGATCTCAAAGGATTGCAGAATGAGGCTACAGCTGGCTGCTGACAGGTCATCAGTGGTGTTCTTTGGGGCTCAGTTTTAGGGCTAGGTCTATCATATATGTATGTGTGTGTGTGTGTGTATACACACATATACGTATATATCAATGATCAGGATGCAGGAGTTGAATGTACCACTAGCAAGTTTGCTGGTGATAACAGACTGGGAGGTGCTTTTGACTCTTTAGAGGGACAAGGTGTCTTGCAGAGGGATGTAGATACACTGGAGCATTAGGCACTGATTAATGGGAGGAAATGTAACAATTCAAAATGCTGGATTCTGACTCCCCCTAGGATGGGGTAATGCCAGGCACAAGTATGGATTAGGAGAGGAGTGGCTGAAGAGCAGCCCTGCAGAAAAGGATCTGGGGGTGCTGGTGGACAGCAGGCTCAGTGTGAGACACCAGAGGGCAAACCCCATCTTGGGGTGCATCAAACAGAGCATCTCCAGTCACTCAAAATTATCCCACTGTATTCAGTGTTGGCCTTGGGTGTCAGAGCCTCACCTGGAGCACTGTGTGCAGTTCTGGGCCCTACATGGAAGGAGGATGTGAAGGTCCTTGAATGCATCCAGAAGAGGATAATGAATCTTTTGGAAGGACTGCAAGAAATGTCCTAAGAGGAGCATTTGAGGACAACGTACCTCTCTAGTTTGGAGAGAAGGAGGCTGAGGGGTGATCTCACTGCTCACTACAACTTCCTGAGGAGAGGGGAAAAGGAGAGGGAGGTGCTGAGCTCTTCTCCCTGGCATTCACTGGGGACAGGATGCATGGGAATGGTCCTATGGGAATGCTCCATAGGACATTCAGACTGGACATGAGGAAGCATTTCTTTACTGAGCGGGTGGTCAAACTCTGGAACAGGCTTCCTAGAAAAGTGATTGATGTCCCAAACCTGTCAGTGTTTAAGAGGCATTTGGACAATGTCCTTAATTGATTAACCTTGAAGTGGCCAGGCAGTAGATTAGATACTTGTTGCAGGTCACTTCCAATATAAATATTGTATTCTACTCTATTCCATTCTCTCCTATCCTATCCTTTCCTGCTGTGATTTTCTCTGCCTTTACAGTTGCACCCTGAGGCTGTTCATTCAGGTCTGTTTTTTAATGAGGTAAAATCTAATTTTTTTTTCCTAGCAAGGAAGGGTGGAGACTGATGCATTTTCTGTTTTCTTAGAGAGAGTTTCTCTGGTCCAGAGCAGGCATACAGGGGAGAACAACATGAAGAAGTTTGAACTAGTTGATTTCTCACCTCTTGGATGAGGCAGCTCCCAGGTGTCTCAGCCCAACATCTTTTGCAATCCCTAACCCCATTAACCAGCTCAACATAACAAATGAGGGATCATTCTCCAGTTATCCCTAAATTTTTTAGTGGACTGGTGTGTTTTCTCTGTAAATTGATACTAGCTCACTGACATGACAGGCAGTATTAATAAAGCCTTAGTCACAGAGCTGGAAAGAATGCTTTTTACACATAGGACCAAGAGCTGCCTGGATCCTTCTTTCTTCGACCAAGCAGCCAGAAAGTTAGAGGAAATAATGAGAAAAAGGAGATGGACTTGTCAATACAATTTCATGATTGAGTGTAGATGCTGGTGAGAGATGAGACATCTTGCTGCTCTTTGCCAAAAGCTATGGAATTACAATGCAGTGTTTTCATGTTTTGCTGCACAATTTCCTAATGATCCTGTGTTCATACACAGCAAAGCAATACAGCTCAGCAATGCACTTTCCAGACAGAACAATAATAATTAATGTGGCTTCTTTGGAATGAGGTTACCTTGAAATCCAGTAATTAAGTAGCATTGTGTGTCTTGATTTAACTCCATGTCTTGGTTTAATTCAGTGTCATTTTTAAGTGCAAAAATTGTCCCTATGTTTGTGTTCCAAAAATCAGTATTTACTATTTGTTAGATATAATTTTGAAACAGAAAAGCTGTAGTGGAGGCCTGTAAACTGCTCAGAATCTTTGCTGTGTGTAACACACTCTGCCTGAACCTGGCATTTGTGGGTGTTGGTTCCTACTTTGCAGAGCCATTCTGCATATGGACATGCATATAGCATATGATTAGACTTACTAAAAAAAAACTTTTTGCTTAAGTAAACCACTACAACTCCCACCAGCCCAGCTCTGCCCTGCCTGCAATGAAGATCTGTTGCTACAGGCCTTGGCATTAGTTCAGGAGATGTTTCCAGTCAGGATTCATTTTTGACATAGATGAATGAGGACTTGGGTGAGACAACTCAAAAAGAGATTGCCCTACATAATTTGGCTGAGCATTAGGTTTTGAGAAATGAATGATTACATTTAGAATTGCCTTTCACATTAATAGCTGGAGAAGATCTGTCCAGCTGTCATTATGAGAGTGGAGATTTATTTTCTGGGGTAAAAGTGGAGTGAACTACTTTCTCGATTCAGAGAAAGTTTGGGTTGGATAGTCACCTTTTTTTGAAGGATAAAAATATTCCTGATGATAAAAAGAGTATATAGAAATGAGACTGCATTTTGGAAATTAAATAGTATCTTCTTCTCCAGAAATCCATAACCATTAACCAAAAGAGTACCAATTTAAAAACAAGTTTTTGAGGTGAAAAAGTTACTTTTATCAGAGAAGGTACTATTGCAGATATGCACATGCTGAGCTGACTTTTAAAAAGCAGTTAAGTAGTTTTACATTGTAAAACTTTTAAAATGTACCTATAACATACAAGTAAAAATTCTCTGACAGGTATATGGAAATTCTGCTAATCCTTTGTGTCAGAAATATATTTTTGGAATGTGTAAGGCTAGAACATGCCTTTTTTAATGCAATATCATGAAGTTTGAAAATCTAGGAATTTATAAAGTATGTGGTTTTTTTTTCTATGCCTTCACCCCATAGCAATTTAGGAAATTATGGGCTTCATCCTAAATCCTTGTGTGTTCTTCTTTGTGTATTTTCAGGATTCCTCTTTGATTGGAACAGCCACAGTGGCTGGTCCCAGGACAAGTGCAATAATTGGAGATCAGGGAACACCACCGAAGGTCCAGCTCCCCCTCAATATGTAAGCAGCTCATCTCAGTCACTGCGTACTCTTTGTCTTCAGTTGTGTGTGTGTGTGTGTGCTTGAAAGATGAATGCCCAAATCTCAGCTCAGGTGCATTCTGAGAAGAGAGAGATTGAAATTTCAAACATGAGGCAGCCCCAGCTGAAATTGAAAAATTTATAGAGAAGGGCAAAATTTTCCCCGTTCTGTGTGAGCCCTTTTAGACTTTATTTATTATAGCTGTATGGATCACTGTGAAGCAGAGCATTTCTGAGCTAGAGAAAATCCTCTTTCATTTAAAGCTCTGTAAAAGGTGTAGTCTCACACAATCAAACACCTGTATATATTCATGATTAACCAGAAAAAATGGCCAGTTGCACTTTTTTGATGCCATCAACAATGAATGAACAAAGGCAATGAATGAACTTCACATCTTTGGCATATGTTCTTGTTGAACAGTGTGTAGAATAACAGAAGGTTCACAGAACAAAAAGAGAAGACTTCATTATAGCAAGTCTCTTCTAGCCTGATTGGTTTATCTGATACTTGTCTAATTAACTACTGAATCCTTTCCTCTCAACACATATACCTCATAAAAGCAGGACAACTACACACACACACACACACACACACATCCATATTTTTGGGTTTTATGATATGGCTAAAACAAGGTCTGAAGTCACAAAATCCTAAACATAATAGAGGAGATCTTCTTTAAGAACAATAGTAGTGTTGGATCAGAACCAAGCAAATTTCTTCTTAGCTATTTATTTGCGATCTTTATACCTAAGGGATGCCACACATCACTGAATTCCCCACTGCGAGATCTCACCATCACCCTGTGGTCACCTTGCATGGCCTGTGTGACACATAGTGGGGCACATGTTTATTTCAAGCTTTGCCCTGACTAGGAAGTGGTAACTGGCAGTATTTGAAGTACCTAGTTGCTGAATCAGGACATTTTTCAGCTCTCTGGCAATGCCTCTGACTCCATGCCTCAGCAAGCCTCCCCTTCTCCCTCCCATGCTTCTCCTGTCATCTCCCTTGTGAAGCAGCCTTGTAATCCGGTCTGTCATCCTGCATTTCTGAGCCAAGTTCCAGTCAAAGAGGATGCATTATTTGAAAGCTGTAGCAGTAGTGGGGAGGTGCAACTCTAGACAAAGCCCTAGGGCTTCTGCGTTATAAGCAGAGTCACAGGCAGCTACCCAAGGCCAAGAACACTTCACACTTAAAAATTTTTCAGGGAACTTCTAATAAACATTTTGAGTTCTTCTAGGTCACATTCCCAACCCTTAGCTTCACTGTTTCACATAGCCCAGAATAATCTGATACTACATTTTGCAAGATTTCAGATTGTTGTTTTAACACTTTTTTCCTAGGCTGTACAGTTAGCTGGTGAAGTTTCACACCTAAAATCTAGAGAACAGTGAAATGTGTCCAAATCCAAAGACTTTGGCTTAAGGCAAAATCATCCTCAGCAAATGGGACCACTAGACCCGATTTCCTGCCAGAGGAAAAACCCAGAAACAAATTCTGGGGAGGGAAGCTACCTGCAATCAAGTTGTTCTCAGCCATGGATGAGAGCAGGCATCCCCCCAGCCCTCCCACAGCCGCTCCCTGCCAGGAATGGGGTTTATGCCTGCCCACAGGGTGGGCTGCAGACCCAGGCTGGGCCTGTCACTAGGTTTGGAGAACCCTGTGAGGCTATGCAGCTGAAGAGGAGAACCCCAGGGATTCCCACAAAGAGATGGGATTGCTGGTCCACAAATAAAGTGCTGATCACTTGTGTTGTCCCAGGGTCACCCTATATGGTTGTCACACACAAGCTTTCATCACTTTAGCCAGACAGAGATTGGTCTGTTTTGGTGCAGTGTCTGTTGTACACCTTCTTTTAGTGTCTGCAAAGATTTCAATACTCTGTCCAAAGAATATTTAGGCTCATTGTGATACTGGATATTCAGACTTACTGGTAGATGATTTGGGGGAATTTGCTGGGTGAAGCTAGTAGAAGAAAACAAAAAGAAACTAATAGGAGATCTGGAGATAGCTTAAAGGCTGAACAGCCTATAATCCACTTGGGGTGATTTTCCTTGCACTTTCTTCCAGAATCTCCACCTGTAAATTACATTATTACATGTAGCCCATTGGGGGAAAAGGCTAAGTGAGTCTATCTAAAATGCTTTATCCCTGACCCCCTGTGTTACCCACAGCTTCTGAATCTGAGCCCTGTGTAAGCAGCAATTTCAAAAGGGACAGTCAAAGCCACACTTTCTGCTCCCTCGAGTGCAGTCTAGCACTTTCTGTTATGTCCTTGCAGAGCATAGCACTGAAGCTTGCAACCTTATTTCTTGTCAGGGTGACGCATTTTAATGTTCTTCAGATCATATGTAACCTCAGCTTTTCCATCAGGTGAACAGCTACAGACCTGCTTAAGAACACTTGATTATAAAGGCTAGAAAAAGGATGTGCAGGGTGGTTTCTCCCATCTGTTGACTAACAAAATAGTGTTTCTGATGAGATCTTTGTACCCCATGCACGTGGTAAACAGAGCCAGCCTAAGATTCCCCAAGGAGCTGTCACCAAATATTTCATACTCTGCTCATTACTGCTGTTTATTTACTACCTTCAGAACAAAAATAAGGAAATCTACAGTACAATAAAGAAGTAGAATCAAGAAACGTAAAAGGATTTATTCCTCAATTATATTTCCTGGAGAACAGAAGTAAAAAGTCATGTATCATTTTTATTGGCTGCAAATCTACAATCACAACTGCTATAATTTTATTTTTTATCTGGTTCACTACTATGAGGTGGGCAGCAAGCCTTTTCTCACACATCCCTGAGCCTAAGAGCATTCTGCTGCACTTTGTAGTGCAAATGCACTTTCTTTGTTTTCCCGTTTCTCTTAATCTTTGCTGCCTGTAAATCACAAATAAATAAATAAAAAAAATCAAGAAAGCTCAACCTTGATCAAGAATTACCAGAAATCCCTTTTTGCATCTGTAGAAAAGCGACAGTGCAAAAAAATCTGGTATTTACAAAGCAAGTATTCTTCTGTGTGAACTCTTGCTATTCTATCCTGACTTTCCATTATTTCCCAAAGTGCAAGCAATCATTCTTAATTTTCAACAAGAATCTCTCTAAACAGAGAAAGTGTCTGTAGGGATTTTAAGCTGTAGTCATTTCACAACAGTAGACACATCCCTGAAGTAGTAACAGAAGAACAAAAGAGAGATAAATAGAAAGATTCTAAACAAAGGGAATAAATAAAAGCTGTAATTAAATAAATTAAAAGTTCTACATATGGGATCCTATATTAAAGATTTAGTGGAATACTTGCATGCAAAACATCCAAAACCAAATTCTACTACTACACTTATTTAAGTAAAAATCCCCTTGCAGAATGTGACCTTTCTCACTTTTTGTTTTACTAACATAGTACAAGAATCACTGTACCAGATCAGAACAGTTTGGTGTGTTGTTTCTAAACTTGGCCAGCATAAATAACACCGAGAAAGCTGCAAGAAAAGCTTTTGAAATAGCTTACCCATAAGAAAATTTTCTTCTTAAACTCCACAACAGAGGTGGATCCCACCCTGCAGCATATGAATGCATACTCCTTCCAGATGTCAGGATTTGCACAGCCCTCTTACTTGAGCCCTTGTTACTCTGGCTATCACTGTAATTATGTTTTTCTGAAACTGTTGCTAAGTCCTTAACTTCAGTGCTGCTCTGTGGCACCGTTTTGCTTTGGTTGTGCCCTGAGAAGCAAGTCTCATCAACTTCTAAATTACCTTTTACTCTGATTCCAGTCTCTGCCCTTCCTTTGTGAAGCAGCCTGTAATGACGTCCCTTTTTAACTCCAATTTATGAAAAGTGCTGCTGGTTGCTTTCTGCTCTGTGGGGTGAAGTTGGAGCAGGACAGGTGGTGGTTGATGCTGTGTGCTTTCTCCCTGTGTGACCTCTCCCCACAGCTACCTAGCCCTGTATGCCTACAAGCCTCAGAAGAACGACGAGCTGGAGCTGCGCAAGGGGGAGATGTACCGGGTCATCGAGAAGTGCCAGGACGGCTGGTTCAAGGGCACCTCTCTGAGGAGTGGCATGTCCGGGGTCTTCCCAGGCAACTATGTGACACCTGTTTCAAGGTGAGGCCTGTTCTGGGGCTCAGAGGGATACTGGATAGCACTGAAAACAATGTAGCTCTGCTTTTAAATCACATTCCCCTTCCAGAAATTCTCTGGTGGCGCTGCGGACTTCAGTAATGAGACTTACTGGTTGTAGCATTTGAGTTATCCATGTCCTCAGGATATTGCTCTAGTTGTATTAGATAATGGCATTTATAACCTCTGATAGGGCCAGGTTTTACCACTGCAAAGAATTTGTTGGCTAATGATTTTGTTGTTATAAAACTACTGGACACATAACAAAATAAGAAATGCTTGTGTCTTGCTTTTCAGTAGTTCCTCATGTTGATTTTGTTCTTCTTAATGCAAAGATCTGAGATGGTTTGGATCTGGACTAATGTTTGAACAGTTAAAACTCCAAAGTGATAGGAGACTTAAGTAAATTGTCTGATTTTACCTACCCCTGCCTCAGTTGCAGCAGGTGAGAAAAGGAAAGAATGGCATTTTTGGGGTAGGAATGCCATTTGACAGAGTCCAGTATTGGACAATACCAAATCAAAGCTGAGAAGTTCACCTCTGTGTCCCAGACTGTTTGCCCAACGTGTTCCTTGCAGGTGAATGCTGGCATATGTATTCCCATATCTCCCTCAGAGCACTGTGGATTTGCAAGCTAAACTCATTCCTTCTCGTGTGTTCCCAGTCCCTCCTCCCACACACACACTGTTTCCACCATCTTTGACTCCTTGCCAGAGTAAGGCACCTCACAACCCAGACATGTTTATCGTGAAAAACTGATCCAGCTTTGTTGCATCTAAGGTTTATGTCAAGTCTGTAGCAGGCTTTCTGAGTAACACCAAAAGTTAAGAGCAGATCAGAAAGCAGTAGCTAAGCCTGCTGACAGTGCTAATATATTGCATTTCAGCAAGGAAAGCCCAAATATTAATTCACTGATTCTTCACTATTCATTGACCTAAATGTATTTACCTTATTTCATAAGGCCCCTTGGCTGCCTTCACTCCTTGCCTCTTCAGCTCTTAATTAGTAAGGAAGTTTGTGCTGAAGGGTCGGTTGTCTGAATCAGCAAGACTTTATTAAATGCAGCATGTCACAGCTAGAACAAGACAGAGAAGTGCTAAAGGGCAAAAGTGCTTTCCACAAAACCTGCAAGCGGCATTATGATTATATTTATGATCCTGTGGGCTAATTAAGTTCCTGTATAAATCACCCTCAGTGAGAACAGCAATAAAAATCTGAGAGCAACAAAATCTCATATTTGCACTACTTTCAACATACTTTGTTCCCCTTTGACAGAAAAGCAGAGGATTAGATTCATACATGTTTTTCTGCCACTTCCTACAAAACCCAAGGAAAAGAAGTTGTGAATTTAATAACACTGAACTAGATTTATATGCTGCCAAAACACATGTGTGAGTGGAGCATTATGGAAAAAGAACAAAACTCTTTAGATAGACAGACAGGCACAGGGCAAAATTTGCCATATCTAGCATCTATTCACCTCTGTTGGAGACAGTTTCTGTACTTGCTGGTGTGCATGTTTGCCTGAACACAGCTCTCAGTGGACTGTTAGATGTGCTTTTCTGGCAAACTCAGTCTAGTGCAGATGGCCAAGCCAGCTCCAGCTGAACCTTCCTGCCACTCTGCCAGCTCTTCACAGCAGATGACAGACAGTCGAGATTTCCATCTGGTGGGATTCCCAGCTTTTCCCAACCTGGAGACGTATCAAAAAAAATTGAAGAAAATAAAAAATCAGATTTATTTAGCAAAATGTAATCCAGGCAAACCTTGCACCATGAGATGAGTCAAGTCAATGACACCACAGTGTTGTCTTTCTTCTTGTGACTTTAGGGGAAGGGAGGATTCGACAGAAGGCAAAGCTATTTTTTGCCCTTTTGGACCATATCCTGCAGCCTGTGCTTTGGTCTTTTTCCATCAGAATTCCACTCTTTTGGCTTTTCACTCTTTTCTTAGGGTTATTTCTTTTGTCACCCATGTCCTCTGAACCAGACCAGATGGTTCAACATACTCCTTTCTGCTCTTCTCCTCTCTGTCTTCCCATGCAATCTTGGTTACAGTTCCATACCCCATAGGTGACTCTTACACTTTTTCTGTTATCCTCTCCTCTCTTGCAAAATCCTTGCACTGTCTCATTTCCATTTCCTCCACCTTACTTTGTTCTGCCTCATATCCCCTGTGCTGTCCTTTCCTGGAAAGAGGACCTTGACGCAAGAAGCAGCCCAGGAGAAGAAAACAGCACAAAATGATCCATCTGTTTCATGGCATCCACAGCTAGGGAAGGAAATTATTCAGGAACTTAAGTAAAGCACAGAGAAAGAGCTGCTGAGCAGCAGCTGAGCCTGTCCATTGATGTATTTCTGTCTTCCTAAGTGTCCTTCTGTCTTAGTCAGAGTTTTAGCTCAGTGGTAAGAGGATCAAGACATGCTGTAGTTTGAACTCAGTTCATAGGAGAAAAGGCCTTCTCCCTTCCCTCTGAGGGCTACTTGTCCACTCAGGTAAAATACAAATTATGCATGCAGTTAAAAGTGAGGAGTGAGAGAGGTGTCAATGACTGTTCAGACTCCTTTTTCATTCATTTCATTCAGGTCAGCTGCATTCCTGTCTCTGTTGCATTCCCTTAGCAAGTCTAAGCTAGGCTGGTTTCATCAATAGGGTGAGTGTTCAGTCAAGTCAAGCCCAGTAAAGTCTGCAGCTTCTCAGTTCCCTTCCATAGCCACACAGATTTGGTGTTATCTATCTTTGTTTCTGCCTGTAGGGCTGTATGCAGGTTTGGTCCAAAGAAAGAACTGAGTCTCTTTTAGTTATCACTCTCTGTGAAATAGCCTCTGGCACACAAAATGACATCTGGGAGATACCCATTTCCTCTGAATTAAGATTTGTGATTTTTCTAGAAACTATTCAGACAGAAATGTAGGGTAATAAAGGACATGACGAGAAAAATTATCTTTTCTATTTTTACCCTGCACTTCTTCCTGCAGAATAAAGGGGTGAAAATATCCCCCAGCATGCTTATAAATGGGTCCTATAAAGATAAGTATATATCAATACCTCAGTTTACTTTAACAACTGGTAGGGTATCATGTTAAACCCCCTAAGTAACTGCACTGTGGCTGGGTATTGGGGTTTTTGCAGCATGCTTACACTCTGCACGTGTCTCCAATGCAGGGTGCCAGTGGGAGCTGGGCAGCCCAGGAACAGCGGAGCTGGAGGAGCTCCAACAACAAAAGTAGCCCCAGGAGCCATCCACCCCATTGTGGCTGGTCACAGCAATGCCACCACGGCTGTCAGGCCGGTTGTTCCCATCACTGCCCCCCAGACGCATCCGCAGCTGCAGGCGGGCTCTCCGCAGCTGAACAGCTGCCTGAGGTACTCGGCGCAGCAGCCCGCCAGCCAGCCCCGCGGCGCCCTGCAGATGGGTAAGTGCTCACCCCGTGCCCCCTGCACTGCCAGCACTGCTGTGGCACCCCTCGAGTGACACCCTCCACAATGTGCCCGTCCCCACAGCTCTCCTTCTCGCTTTAGCCCAGCCAATGTGCAGTTTGTCCGTTGGTGACAGAGCATGTTTTCTTTGCTTGTAATATTTATGGGTTTCTATTGATCTCTGGGAACCACGTTGTGTTTATCAGATTGTTCTGTTGCTACAGCTGAAATAGATTGTAGTGTTTACAAATATTTATACAATTTATCTGAGTGAGAGCAAGCACTCTGTATACTGAGGAGATTAACAGTTCTGAGTCCGGTTGGCTTGCTGATAGAAAAATACTGCCCTTATTGCAGAGCAAGTAATACATGCCTTGAAATTAAGAAGCATTTCATTGGGCTTCAGGGATGAAAGGTATTTATTAGGCAGAACAGAACCCCGTGTTAGTGGTAAAGCAAAAGATCTGAAAAATGCTGCCACCTTTTTGAAGTGAGAATAAGAGCTTCTTGCACCAGGGGGCCTCTGTTCTTTCTAGGTTCCCTTTCTGATGTACAGCACAATTTTCTAGAGTACAATTTATTCCCCCTTCCCTGATGTTAAACAGCTTCTGATGTTGAATAAAGTAAAAGTAAATCCTGTGGTGGAATTTTATAGCAAAATTTAAAACATTTTGTTTCTGATATTTTATAGGGATGTGAGCCATTGTATTTACAAAGGCAGATCAGTAACAACTGTGACTGCTGAAAACTGAGGTCTTAGATACAAAACAGAGCAAACACAAATGAGAAATACCCTGCAGAGTAAGTTATGAATTCCTAACTTTTGAAGCCTAAAGGCACCATTATGACCATCTAATCTCACCTCCTACACAGTCCAGACAAAGGGAAGAAAACATAATCAAATACTTGAGAATCTCAGTCTCGAACAGTGGATACTCCTCTGCTCAACAAACAGTGCAGGGCTTTACATGGAATCCATGTCACACTGGGGAATAATCAATTTATCTTTCTTTTGTCTACTTCAGAAAGTGTAGCTTTCGTCTCAAGTCACACCCTTCCAAAAGGTCTCCTGCTCCCACAGTGCAAAGGCAAAAATGTCCCCTCTTGGGTGAAGTGCTCAGGAAGTGTTCAAGTGCTCCTGGTGCCTCCTGTGCCCATGTCAACAGGCAGGTGACTCCCCTGAAACCAAGGGGACAGATTGCTCTGCCACAGGCCTGGCATGCCCCACAACTTCTTTCCACCTTCTTTCCTGAATCTAAATCAGCTTCCCTGATTTAAGATTGCTCCTCTAGGTCACTCTGGCATCTCTAAAGTGCTAAAGCATTGGCAGGCAGGCTGATCCAGGGACCACAGAGCTGTTCCAAAACCTCCTAAGCAGAGAGTTTTCCAACCTTTCCAGAAGGTTCATGATATTGTTGTTTTAATTAAATAAACCTTTGCCATGATAATAAAGGAAGTTTTCATGATTATCAGTAATTGTCTCCATAATGGCTGTCCTCACCAGCATCCTGTGGACCAGAGCCCCTGCAGGACAGGTCAATGCACTGACTTTTGGAAAATCTTTCCAAGAGGGGCAAGCTGGCACAGTATTCAAATCACGTTTCTGTTGGCTTGCAATATACACGAGTAACAAATCAATTTTCTACAAGGCCACTAATGTAGGAATACACCCAAAACGAAATATGAGCAGTGTAGAACAAAAATAGCCTTCAGTGAGCATTGCTAATTAATAGCATGTTTGATGCAGCAC
Source organism: Thryothorus ludovicianus (assembly GCA_013397245.1). NCBI lineage: Eukaryota > Metazoa > Chordata > Aves > Passeriformes > Certhiidae > Thryothorus > Thryothorus ludovicianus. Next base: position 858,575 of record VZTB01017524.1, on the reverse strand, counting down.
AGTACAAATCCAGAGGTCCCAGAGCAAAGGCATACATTGTAACAGTAAGCAGATGAAACTACAGAATAAAATGTGAGAGCTCTGCTCAGAGTTGATTTTTCTCAGGCCATTTTTTTTTACTGTTTCTCATGTTTTATGTTTCTTTTGTGTCTGGAAACACCAAGTCCTACATGAAAGATGTGATGTACTTAACAGGATTATCAAATCAGGTACTTGCAAAGAAATTCCATCAGTATGCTTTCTCTCTAAATCTAGGAAAGCCATTGCTCCCTACAAAGAGTAGTTCAAAACCTAGATCCTACAAGCTTAACCATCCCAAAAAATTAGATTTCTCATAGCAACATTGCTCATCACTCCGCTTCCAAATGGGAAAATCAGGAAGGAGACACTTCCAGATAACTAGTGGGTATGTTGCCTGCTTTCTGGGAGTGAATTGCACTTTCAGTGGATGTTATTGGTAGTCCTGTGAGGGGAAGATGATAACTAATAGTAAAAATAGTCTTGAAGGTGTTTGTAATAACAACTTTCAGGGCCTTCCACATGCTACATGGTAAAGTGGTATCAAGTTACAGACTGGCTAAAGGTAGTGCAGCTGATTTGCTATAAACATTAGTAAAAAAAGATGTTACAGAGTCAAGGAGCTATTGTGAGGGAGAATCATATAAACTCTGGAGGTGCTAATCTGATGATGACTGCCCCATCATGTTCAGTATCACATCAGATAATAGGGTGGAAGGCTGGGAGATGAAAATCCCTCCTGGCAGGAATGCTCAGCTGGTGCAGTGAGTATGATTAATGGCGTTATCAATCTAATCCCTGCTAATGGGTGCCACTGATAACCACAGGAATAGAAACTAGTGGTTTTAGTTGTTCTAGCACTGTTGCTTAGTTATAGATTGAGTGAATTTCAGCTGCATAAAAGTTTGTCCTTCAGATGAATTTGTCAGAAAATGACAGATCAAAGTGAGTCAGAAATTTTCCAGTAAAATGCATCTTGGTCAAAGAAAACTGATTTGCTGGACTCAAAGTTTTTTGTCAGGAATAGATGTAGGCCAACCATGCCAACCATACCAACCAGGAAGATGTCCTGGCCCATGTTTCTAAGGAAATTGATGATTTTCCAAAGCTGCTCTCCACATAAGAGAACAGTGCAATGATGCTGTTTTATGCTTTTACATCCCAGGTGAATAACCTGACCAGAATAGAGGCTGTTGTCAGGTGCGTGAATATGTTGTGCTCAGAAAAATGTTCAGAGGTTCAAATTTTCCGCTGAGACAGAACCAAACAAGATTATGAAACCTTGAAATCATTTATGAAATGAGCACTTTCCAGCCAGTCCTATTATTGAATCATTTCTGTGAGGGAATGTCTGAGTATAGACTTAGTTTCTAGGCTGTACATTCTTGAAGTGGAGCTGTATTTCGGTAACACCTAAGCAATCAACCAAGCTGGAAGTCATAGACAACATCACTGTGGAAATGGACCCAGAGCTTTCTCACATTTTTTGCATCCTGAAGCATGCAACACACTCTGGAATCCCTGGGGAGATGACCTCATCAGTGTGTCACAGTCACCTTTAAATGGTGAGCTCTAATTCCTGGTTCCCAATGCTTGCAGGCAGGGTTTGTGTAGCAGGAGCAGCCAGACTAAAAGGCACTGCACAGTCCCTTAGGGACTTTTGCTGGCAGAGAGGAGGCTGAGCTCAGAAATCCTCCGGTGGATTTCTGCTAAATTTATCCTGTGCAGCACACTGATGTGATGTTTATCATTTTGTTAGGGCTGAAACAAGAGACCTCCTTTTGTAATTGCTGTCTGCAGGGTCAGCATGGATCATCTGGGCTAACCCGTTATGTCCCGTGTTGCATTGCTCCAGAACCGATCGCGTTAGGAGAGGGGCCTGGGGGTGCAAAAAAACAGCTCAGCTGGAACGAGATAATGTATTTTTAAAAGGCAGAAGGTTAGGTATTTATTTCCAGGCATGGGCAGGGATAGTGAATGCCATTCCCCAGTGGCATCACTGGAGGGACAAGCCAATTTTGGTGACTTCGGACAGGGCTTTGCAGCCAGGAGGGGAATTAGCCAAAAACACTTAGAGGGTGAGATATCCTGGGCGAAGGCTCAGAGCTTATGTCCCCATCGGGCCCTTGGCACCTTCACAGACAGAATCACAGAACATTCTGAGCTGGAAGGGACCCACAAGGATCATCGACGCCAACTCTTCAAGGGAATGGTCCCTAAGGGGATCGGACCCACGGTGTTGTCGACACCGTGCTCTGCCCAAGTGAGCCATGGCCACCGAAGGGCCCTTCGAGGCAGCGTGAGGGGAATTTAACCGCGCTCTCTGCTCCTCCCGCAGCGCACCCGGCAGTGCCGGCCCCGGAGCGACCCACGGCCACGGTCTCGCCTCTGCGGACGCCCAGCTCGCCCTCCCGCCTGCCCGCCGCGGCCATTCGGCCTCACCCCGCCGTGTCCCCGCAGCACGGCCACCAGCCGCCCGCCCCGGGGGCCCGGCCCCTCATCCCGCTCACCTCCGCCGCCGCCGCCATCACCCCGCCCAACGTCAGCGCCGCGCACCTCAACGGGGACGTGGGCGGCGGATCCCTGGGCGGCCCCACCGCGCCCGGGGCCGCCGGCAAACCCGAGGAGAGGAAGAATGAGAAGGTAAGGGTAAAGGTAAAGATAAGGGTAAGGGTCAGGGCCTCCGTGCCTCTGCTGTGCCTGGCCGCATCATCTCCCGCAGGGCTGTTGAGGAGGCGCCCTGCGAAACTTGGTTTCCATCGCCACACGGCTTGGGCATCCCCATTTCACATTATTTCCGCGCTTCATCTCTCCCCACACCACCATCCTCAACACTGCTCTCGCAGTACGGGCTCGCGGATGGGAAACAATGTTGGATGGGCTGGATTTGTGTGTTTCTTCCAATGATCACTGCCGGGACCTGCACATTTACAGTGGTGCAGCAAGATGCTGTAGCGGGCCCTTGGCCATCAGAGTCCATCTGCCATCCAAGAGGCTGACGGTGGCATCAGCCGCACAGCAAGTGCCTCAGGCACAGTAAAACGCTGGCTCGTGGGTGGTAGGAGCTGTTTTGCACTTCCAGAAACATCTCAATATCTTCAAGAAACTTTCATTGCAGTGGCACAGCCAAAAGAGAAGAAAGTAATGGGATGCTGCTCGCTGGGATGTAGGTTCAGTGTACTGTAGGGTCAATCTCGTAGGAGCACCGATAGCTGGGAACAGGTTCCGTGGCACACCTTGCTAAGGGAAGCCAGCAAGGAGAGCTGCTTTAAGCTTCCAGCCTTTTAGATTCTTGGCAAATATTTTGCTTTTACCAAATGTTTACATTGTGTCAGCAGTTCCCACATATTAATGCTGAACATTATCTCTGTATTGGCTAGCAGAGCAGGATCCTGGTTTGCATCTGAGTAGGAGGAAGAGATGTGGGGGCCTGCTTTTCCTTTGAACCTGAAAAAATCCTTTCCATGTGTTCCCTGAGCTTTTCCATGGTGATGGACACAAATAGACTAAACAGTTTCTTTGTACATTGTAATACTGAGGTGGCAGGTCTCATGTGTCCTCAGGGCCACGGATATCCCCTAGCTGCACAAAATGAGGAATACAAGTTTTAAAATGCTTTCCTTAACCCTGTCTTGAATTTTCTCTGAATGCATTTTGGTGAAAGAAGAAGGGTGTAGAAATTCCACCCTGGATGTGACATTTAGGTACTTGCTTACAAAGAACAATTCTCAGGTGTGTGTCAAGGACTGCATGTGGTGGAAGCAGAACAACACCTGCTACTTCTGCAAGTCCAAAGAAGGGAATAGCATTTGGCAGGAGGTGGTAGAGCTGCACATTGCCTCAGAGCATTGTGTACTGGCTTATTTATTACTTCCTAAAATGCACTAAGTGATAGGTCCATATATTTTAGTTCATGTAATACTGCACACTGAAAGTCTTTAAGCAAAATTATATCAAGCACAGTCCTAAGATACTGGTTAATCTTTCCCAATCTGTTATAGCTTAAAGTTACCCAATTGGGATGCAGGGAAGTAAAGAGGTTTTTTAACTCCATGCATGAAGGAGAGCAGGAAGTGATATACCTCATTACAATGGACGTTGCCAAAGACCAGTTCACTATCTGGGAAGTATGAGAGAGAAGTGACACTAAAAATTGTCATTTCTGACTCGATTGGGTAATACATAATTGCCCTGTCTGGACAACATATTCCTGAATCTTGTCCATGTTCTAGTTCACTTTCATTTTAGAAAGATCTGAATTAGCAATGTTTCCTTTCCTTTTAGAAATAGTGACTGATGTTTTGCCAGATAAGTTGTGTTCTTACTCTTTGCTAAGCCCAAATATTTCTTTGAAGCAATTGAGATCTTGGATAATGCTGGAATGAAAGCCATATAACTATTCAGAAAGGCATCTGTGAGTCAGAACTGGAGCCATATCTCTAACAGGGCTTGATATTTTCAAAGTGAAGGCTGATTGGGCAGGTTTTTTGGTAAATAGGAAAGTGTCATAACACTCAGAGGGAATATCAGTGGAGAAAGGCAGTATCTGTTATCAGTACACGTAATAGGAAAAAATCAGACAAGATCGAGGAGCAAAAAGCAGAAGGAGGAACATAGCTAGCAAGCTGCCAGATAAGCAAAGATCAGAAGCAATTTCTCTAAGTTCAGTTTCATTATATTAATCAGTCAGGTATTTTGAGATGAAAGGAAGAGAGGGGAAGTTAGTAAGAGGAGAGGTAATAAGGTCTTCAGCTCTACTGAACACAGGATGGAAGAAATGCACAGGTAATTATCTCCTGAGAAACTGAGATTAGCAAGTCATATGAGATATAAATTGTAATGTGCCAAAATATTAGCATTGTTAGAATCAACAGTTTTTGGTGTCGTATGAAATTGTTAACTTTAATCCTGGCTTAGTTGTTCCAGTGTTTTTTGTAGGGTACCATTGTGGAAAAAGGCTGAATGATCAAAGAATAACTGGTTTAGAAGACATTTTTTTGTTATTAACTATGGTTTTCTTTCATGCAGGAATTGTCAGTGTGAGTTCACTGTGGTACAGAGGGCATATAGTACATAAGAAGAAGTAATTTGCATTCAGAGATGGACATGATGAGGATCCATTGTTTTTCATGGTTCTTTGGGGGTTGTGGAGATAAATTGCAATTCTTGCTTTTATCACTAGTATGGTGAGATATATTGGTCCTTCGGGAACTTTCTTCAGATTATAACTTTAGTAATGTTGATTGTCTGCTTGAATGCTGGGCTGGGAGATAGTGGGGAAAAGTGTTTTAAGATATGATCTTCTAAAAATTCGTGGTTAATGATTTCCCATGTCGATTCCACTCAGGGATATTAAATGTAACACCTAGGGGCAGCTTCTGCAGCGATTCCAAGAATGCTGATTGTGTTGCTTGTTCCAACATGGAACTTCACCTCAGGAATAGTCTTGCTGAGTGTATGGTTCAGTCATCACTTTAATGCTTTCCTCTGTGCAAACTTTTTTATGCCAATATCAGGTTCCTGTTGGTCACATATAGGCAAATCCCAAGATTTCTCCAAAATCAAGGGACTCCAGTTCCAACTTTTGCTCATTTCTTTGTGGTTTAAAGGCAACGGGCAGAAAGAATCCTAAGGATTATGGTTTTCAGATCAGCATGAATTATTTTCTTGTTCATTTTCTATTAATATAGCAAATAAATCCTTAGGTCTATTTTTTGACATCTCTAGTTCTGTGTTTCAGTTTATTTCCTTAAGATCTTAATCCAAATTTCCAAAGCTGCAGGTGAGCCATGGTACTTAAATTCATTTAGGTACCCTAACAATAGAGTCTTACTGTCATACTCCTGCTGACTTAATCAAATTGGGCCTCCATGTTAGTCTTCACTTGTTGGTATGCATCTAATCCTGGAGGATCCCATCTGCAACTGGGTTTGTGCTCCACATCTCAGCTCCTTCACCAGCCTCCTATCTGCTTAGGGAACAGTTTTGAGCATGGGCTGCTTTACCAGCTGCTGATGGTAGCTGACGAAAACTGTGCCATAGACAGTGCTTAAGTCCACTGTGCCGTAGTGTTTGGAAAGTACTCTGGCAGCCAAGCAGGCTGAGAAGTAGAGCACTAGAAAATCAAAGGAGTTTCAGTTCTGTATGGGCACAGTAGGGAGCAGCAGGAAAGGTGGCTCCCGCAGGGGCAGCACAGACACTGCAGGAATAACAAGAGGGCTGAGTAAAGGTGAGGGAACACGGCACGAGTCGAGAGGATAACGATGGTCAGGGCAGCATAGAGAGAGAAGAGTACTGGCAGCTGCTGGGAGATGGAGCAGGGAGCACCAGAGAAGGGATGCCGTGGGGGGTCCAGGTGAAGGGTGCTGTGCAAAGCCCACAGGAAGGGGTCCTGAAACAGGGAAGTTGAAATAAAGGGTGTGGAATGTATCTGAAGAAGGCAGTAGAAGAGAGGAAAGTGTGAAGGAGACTTATTGGAGTTAATTCCAATATAACCAGATGGTTGTGCCTGAGCTTAGCTGGCCCTTGCTGTTTGCCTAGATGGCAGCACTGGTGTTTTCACCCCAGTGGTCCCTCAGGCTGGCTGGATGTTGCAGGTGGGTGTTTGGAGACAAGTCCAGGCATGCAAGAGCTCAGATTTACCTTTGGTGGAGAGGCTTCAAGGCAAAGGTGAAGGAAAGGAGTCAGTTCTGATGGAGGGTTTTGATTCAGAGTTTTATTCCTGGCCCAAAGGAATAAAACTGTGAATAATTATTATTCCTGTGAATCCAGTAACAGCTCCACCAGAACTCTGACCTCATGGCTGTTGGCCCTTTTAACCTGGGGAGAGGGGGAGGGAAGGAACATAGGTGAGCAGCAACCAGGTATGGGGGAAGTCCTAAGGGACAGAGGACACTTGGATGGCCCAATGTCTATCCAGGGTTGGAAAGCACCTTTTGAATTCTGCCAACCACTCGACGCCCTTCTGGAATGCCAGGGTTGACAGACAGCACTCATCAGGGGTCAGGATGTGGAAGGGAGGAATGATTGACAAACCTGGCAGGGAATCATCTGCGAGGGGCCTGGGGTATCTGAGGCAAATCATGCATGACATCACACTGCAACAGAGACTCTTCTTTTTCTCATACTTCCCACTTGAGGCAATTTTGTTTTCTTTTTCCAAAAAGGAGGTTCCTTTCCCCAGAAGTAAGATAATAATTTTTCCCCAGAGTCACTCTATGCCAGGTTAGGAATGGGAGCATCCCTAAGACATTACAGGGTCAGGAGAGAGGAAAATAAAAGAGCAAATGGACAATACTCATTTCCTTTAAGGGTGTGGAGTGGTAGCAGGGTTCCTTTGAGCTCTTTGTCATTTGTTACTTATATCTGCATATGTAGCCATCTGAAAGTCAAAAAATTCAGTTGCAGTCCCCAAATCTTCTCAACATCTGGAAGAAAGAGATGGAGACCTCAGCTGTGGAATTGGAGCAAAACTGTATGGTTTGGGGGCTTTTTAAAATAGGGATCCTGCTTTTTTGGGCAGGGTGAATACTACCAAAGTTCAACTGGTAGATTACAGCTGAGAGCTTGTAATTATGGTATGACTACTGCTTTGACCTTGCTCAATTTTTGCTATAATAGTTTCTGCTGTACATAATCTGGGTTGATGCTTAATACCACTGATAAAACCACTTGTTTGAATGAATTAATGCATTTCTCATTAAATGAGCTCCTCATTATGTTAATCAAATCAAGCAAATCATGCTGGGTGGTTTGACCACTGTAATTAAACTTTCTTTAAAATCCACTCATTTGGCTTTTGATGAGGATTTTGATTAAACTCTTCCAAGATGTCTGGCCCAAGAGCTGACAGAGAGGAAAATAAGAGCTTGCACTATTAAGCAAGTCATTAATTTGTCACTGTGTTAGAGCAATTCCTTACTGTTTTACCTAGCCAGAGTATATTGAAATATTTGAAAATTGGCAATGTAAAATTAAACATTTCTTACAAGTATGCTGAGAGAACAAGTCTGTTTGCAGCTTTAAATTTAGGAACTGTGTCCCTGGAATATATAGAGGGTCTAGATTAACAAATGGGAAAATACACCAGGCTGCTGTTTCCTGATGTTAAGATAAGGAGACATACATCTTCAGAAAATTACTTTGAACACACACCAACAGTTTTGCGTATGAAGACTGCATCAGTAAACATCTGTCTGTTTTCAGCAGTGTCACTCACTTTCTCAAGTATCAGTCCTGCTCAAAATAAATGCATTCCTCAAATGATACAGTATTTTTGGCATGATGCTGGTGTGAGAACTTCATAGCGAAACAGAACAAGCCCTGCAAATGTCCCTGCATGACTTGTATCCATGCTTCTAAGCTTTTTTTCCCTGCCCAAAATAGGATGGCTACATCCAGACTGCTCATCAAGAACAGTCCTGGTAAGTGGTGTGGCACAAACCATGCTCCTTGTGTTGTCCTGGGAGAGTGCTAGTTCATAGAATCATAAAATATCCTGAGTAGGAAGGGACCCACAAGTATCATGAAATTCAACTCCTGGCCCTGGACACACCAACCTGTACACCCTGTACTTGGGAGCATTGTCCAAACACTTCTTGAACTCTGTCACACTGGTGCTGTGACCTCTTCCCTGGGGAGCCTGTTCCAGTGCCCAGCCACTCTGGGTGAAGAAACTTCTCCTGATATCCAACCTAGATCTCCCCTGGCACAGCTTCAGGCCATTGCCTTGGGTCCTGTCACTGGGCACCAGAGAGAATAGTGCCTGTGCCTGCACTGCTCCTCATGAGGAAATTGTAGATTGCTGTGAGGTCTCCTCTCATTCTCCAGGATGAGGTAAGTTACCCCAGAAGCTCACATGGCTTCCCATCAAGGCTTTTCCTTTATATGTTTCTTATATTGTGGTCCCAAAACTGCACACAGGACTTGAGGTGAGGCTGCACCCGTGCAGAGTAGAGCAGGAAACTGATAAAAGCCAAACCCACAAAGGTCAATGGATGCAGACATAGGTTTGTTGCTAAATCCTGACCCTGTCTTTTATGCCAGAATAGACATCACCAGAGAGACTTCCCTCTCCACCACTCTCCTTTCCTGTCCGTGCCTTTCTCTTCCTTCTCCTAAATGGCAGCCCAGTGCCCAGTCCTAGCTGGCAGCATTCCTCAGTGCAGGCCTCCTGCCTGCACACTTAGTCACCCACCCTGGTTTTATTGGAGACTAGATCAAAGACCCTTATAGAAATTTGGCTTCATAAACGCCTGAGATGCTCTTTGACCTTAGTTCACATTACAGCTGTCCAATTAAGCTGTCAGATGGTCAGCCTGAAACTGCCTGAAGAACCAGAGCCTACACAGTTTTGCACTTTCAGTTTTTACTCACTCAAGTGTTAGTCTCTGCATTGCAACTTCTCATATTAACTTGTCCCCAAGTGAAAGGGATTTGTAATCACTTCATATCTCCAAAGAAATTTTAATTCCTTATCCAGAAAATGAAAGATCAGTCTCAAAAGTGAAGTGTTGAGCACTTACAAGGACTTTGTAGATATAAAATGATGTGACAAAAATAGTAGTAACCTGTGACGATTAGAGGAAGCTAAGGACAGTTGCTGCAAACAGTTTTTCAGATACCAAGTCAATAAGGCTGACCCTGGGATCTTTCTGGGAAAAGAATTCAGTCTTCCTAGCAGATATGAAATTATTCAATATTTTTCAGTTTTGGCAAAATATTGCCCTTATGTTCAACTAAGTTGCACAGGTATGAAATGGAGCGATAACAACCAAGTGATAATGAAAAGAGTGCAAGACATAATAATAAAAAAACTGCACAAGACCAGAAGAGCCTGACTTGAATTCTTAGAATAAGTGTAGGATGCATTAAGAGGGAGCAACATTAGAATAGTAATCTAAAGGTTTGCATCAAAAAGAATAAATTCTGTGGCACTAATTTTCCTGAGTGCTCTGTAAAACATCTGAGTTGGTCCAGGAGCCACCAATGCCAGCATTTCACTGATCATTTTCAGAATCAGCTATGACTTTTCAGTGTAACATGTTCCAGTTTGTTTCTTGGTAAGGATGCTCTAGTCTGGAATATTTTAGTTCAGTTCTCTCAAGATTTGTGCACAGAATACATACTGTTAATCCATTTCCTCTCAACAAAGGCAAGAGGGCTGTCTTCATCACAAATGAGCCACTGCTTCCCATGCTCCAGAAAGTGAATCTTGGCTCAGTGACCATCAAGTGATTCACCAGAAATTTGGCCAGGGAGTGGAAACCTCTTTTTCTGGTCATGTGAACTCAGGCCACAAAGTTCTGTTTTAGGGCAGAAAACTCATGCTTAAAATCTCTCCAGCACCTTCTCCTTCATCGTTAGAGCTCAGTTTGAAAGGACAGAAACCTGGCAACTCAGTGATGAATATTTTAAGGCTGGCAAATTACCCAGCCAAAAGCATGAGCCCCAGCTGTCAAAACATAGAAAACTTAAGCTTTACAATAAAACAGATTCCTGTTATTTCTGACTGGCTAGGATTCTTTTGCTTAGATCAAGGGCAATAAGTCATTGATCAAAATTTCTTTTTCTTCTTCGCATTTTTGATGTTAGGAAATGCTTTCAAACTCCCCACAGATATTTCAAGCGCTGACTTTGCTGCCAAGCAGTCTCCAAAAGCTATTGCTTTTTTCTCTTCTCTCCCCCCGCCTCTGCTTATCTGCCTCACAGTGCTGTCACAGGATTTCTCAAGTGTCCGCAGTGGATTTCTCTAACACTCTTTTGAGTGGTTCTGTGCTGCATTCTACGGCCTTAAGGGGACGCAGATCCCGGGGAAGAGAAGATGGAGAGTGCTTTAACTTCAAGAGGAAATTTAGTTTATCTGCTAACTGTAGATGAAGCTGTTTGGATGCCAAGGCACAGAATTCTCCTGGCACCTGTAGAGACCTAATTTTATAGCTCAGAGGACCCATGAGCTTTTCCTAAATCCTTAGCATGGCTTGAGGAAGAAAGTAGAACTGACAAAAGAAAGAGCATGCAAGGGAGCACTGGAAGCAGAAGGCTGGAGGCGTATGTGTGCGCGAGTGTGTGTCTGCGTGTGAGCATCCCGGCACTGGTGTTCCCATGGCATTCCCCTGCCTGCAGAAGAAATCATGCAGGACCAGATGGCTGGATAGGGCCAGGCTGTGGGTGGGGATGGCAAGTACGTCCTTGGATAAGTCGGGTGAAATGTAAGCGCTCTTGTGCTGTCAGTGGGAGACATTGACACATTCTGCCTGTTGCAGGATCACTGGGGCCAATCTCCACCCCAGACCACACAGCTCTGCAGCTGAGCATCCCCTCATGGCTTCTGCCCTCTCCCTGCCCTGTCCTTGAAGAACATGTTTTGATCTCTCATTCCCTCATGACATCAAGCTCCCATTCCCCATGCATGGGTTAAGAAACCCAGTGTGAATGCTTTTCCTGTCTCCTAGTTCTCTTTACTGCCTGAAGCAGTAACACACAGAGCTGGCATGAGCTGATACTACCCCACCACTCCCAGGTAGGAAGACATGCAGGATGAAACCATTCCAGGCAAAAAACAGAGTAGGAAGCTGGATGCCTTGAAAACAATGAAACAATTTGCAGTGTGTCAGAGTTGGTGGCATCTTGGCATCCCACACATTCAGGACTCATTTGTTTTCTTCAGTGGTTTTCCAACTGTGAATTCACAAGCCAGTATGTCTTAAACCACCAAGAGGCAACAGAGATTACTCACTGAGCTACAAGAATTTAAAGTGCCAATGCAGTTTTTTTATGGAGACGAAGCCTGAACTTTCCTGTGAAAATTGTCTCTGATCAACTTTTCAGTGCTCATATTTCTTTTTCCTAGGTGGGTTAAAATATCTACAATCAATGCAAAATCTTCCAGCAAGCTCTGCTAGAAGAATTACGTAAACTGAAAGAAATTGCAGTTTCTGACAAAACATCAATACTGTAGGAATAGCATGTTAAAACGGTCAACAAATATCTGTGGCATGTTTCTATTTTTGTTATGTTACTCGAGGGCATAACCTAGTTGTAGCAAAGGGATATTTATCTAATTTTTTATGGTTTTGTTTATTATTCATATTGCAGAAGAAACATAAAAATTTACAAGCCCTTGGCCTTTCTTTTGCCAAATGGTAAAGCCACTTTAGAGTCAGTCTGGGTTGTTATTTTTTTCAACTGAATGTCTCAAGCATCTGGTAATTCTCTTCGGACCAAGTGAAGAGATGGAGTCAGTGCTTGTCTCCAAAAGACTGGAAAAAAAAAGTTACTATTTTGCCCTCTGGAGAAAAGATTAGTCTCAGGAATTCAAAATGTATACCATGCAGAAGTCACTTTTCTGACACTACATCTGCAGTCTGCCTGTAATCAATTGTTTGTCAAGCAGTCAACCTTCTAAAAAACAATTTATTATAAAGGCAGAATTCAATGTGTTGCTTTGCCTTTTTTTGCATATATTTTCTTTGATTCATATTCACTGACATGTAAGTTAAGACTACAGAAGCTGTAATACTAACCTTCAGTCCCAGATCACTGTATTCCACACACTAGAAGCAGACTGGCATTGGGCTTCATCACCAGATGCCTCAGGGAGAGAAGAAATAGCTTAATGTGAGCCCATGGCCAACTTAGCAGTCTATTTCCTATGCTGTAGTTTGTTGTCCCAATTCATGATCAGTCCAGAATGAGTATATTTTTAAATGGAACTCGGTGGCTTTTTTTATCACCTCAGAGATCTCTATTCCCTCCTGTACAACGTCTTGTTATTTTTCATATCTTTAGTTTTGAGACAGAAAAGGGAGGAGGTCAGGCAGGCAGATCCTATCAGCACAGTGGTGCCTGCTGTGGCAAGGGAAATGCATAAGCTTAGGCTTTGACCAGGACATAAAAGAGGGAACTGATTTTCCAGCTTCTGAAATTTTTCTGGACAGGTTTTATGTCTAAGCCAGATGCTCCTGGTTGGCAGATGTAGAGTGAACCTGGCTGAGAGGTACAACTGGCCAGCAGAGACAGTGGCACAGGAGAGGTAGTAAGGATGGTGGCCTCAAAGCCTGGAATGAATTTTCATTCATCAGCTGTGAGAAAGTCTGGTGGATGCCAACCACCCACCACAGATATCTAACTTTTTGTCAAATTATTCCATTCAGACAATTCCGCAACATCCCTGAACAATCCATTCCTGTCCTTTCATATTCCTCAGGTCAGAAAATTCCCTATTATTCCTCAGAAATCTTTTATGGTTATAACTCAATCTTGCTTCTTCATGTCTTGCTCCAGATGGAACTGCTGATCAGCTTTTCACATTGTTTTCTTCAGTGGTTTTCCAACTGTGAATTCACAAGCCAGTAAGTCTTAACTTAACAGCCTTTCACATGTTAGAGAACTAATAATGTGTTTAGTCCTTGAGAATTCTCTTCTTTCAACCTCACTTACTCCAGTTCCTAGCCTTTCTTCACATAATGTTTTCTAGACCTCTCATTACACTTTCATCTCTCCTCTGGGCAGTCTTCAGCCTGCTGAGGTCTTAAAGGGCAGTATCCCAGAGTGGAGTTGTGCTGAGATCTTGTTAGTGCAAATTAAGGTGGAATAAGCACTTTCCATTTCTTATATATAAGTTGTTTACAGATAAAGCTTGTCTTTTTCACAACAGCATCTTGACTCACTCCCAGTTTGTGACCCAGTGTAACTTCTCTGTCCCTTTGCAGAGCTGCTGGCTGGCCAGTCACTCCTCAGGTTGTACTGTGCATTTGATTTCTCATTCCTAACTGCTGCATATCTTGCTTGTCTTCGCAGATTTCGATATGATGGTTTGGGATAATTTCTCCATTTTAAGAAAATTGTTTTGAATTCTTACCCTGTTAATCCTACTGTTGTGGATTAACCCTGGGATGCAGCTTAGATTTACACAGCCACATGCTCTCTGCCACAGTGGGAAGGGGAAAAGAATCAGTAAAAGTGAGAAAACTCATGGAATGAGATAAAGACACTTTAATAAGTAAAGCAAAAACTGTGCACACAAGCAAACCAAAACAAGGAATTCACTCACCTTTTCCCACCAACAGGCAGATCTTCAGCTCTGTTACAGCAATGGTGACTTGGGCTGACAAATACCATCACCCTGAATGTGCCCCACTTCCTACCTCTTCCCCAGGCTTTCAGTTGCTGAGCATGACACCATATGGACTGGTGTATCCCTTTGGTCGTTTAGGGTCAGCTGTCCTGGCTGTGTCCCTTCCCAACTCCTTGTGCACCACCTCTTGTTGGTGGGATGGGTGAGAGGCAGAAAAGGCCTTAACAATGAGCAAGGACTCCTTGCTAACTAAAAAAGGTACAAATCCAAAATATAGCACCATATAAGCTACTATGAAGAAAATTAACTCCATCCCGGGTAAAACCAGGACACTGCCTGTGGACTCAAACAGCTCAGTACCCACTGCTGGTTTTAGAAGTACACTCAGTAGCCCACACAGCAAGTAATTAATGGAAGGATTAACTAGCCCTGGGACTGAGACAAGCCCTGATGGTACATACTTGAAATGTCCTTATGGTTTGACAGAAAATTATTAACTGGAAAACATTGCAAAGCAACTTGTAGCATCTGGTTATCTGTAGTTGGAATTCTTGCATGAATACTGCTGAATTAAAAAGAGACTGGAAGGGGCTCCTCAAACACACACATTCTGCTCTGGCAGGAAGAAGTTGAAAGAACAAACCTGTGCAAGATGTTCATCATATTGTCTACTCTTCTCTGGGAAGATTGTCAGATAGGCAAAGTAATCATAGTACAGGACCTTGAATAGAAGTCATGATTGCTTAACTGATGGGCTGCTAATTCTGTTACCTTTATAAGCAGAGACATTCCAATCAACCAGGATCAAATTGAGGATAGGACAATTCTAAGTTAATGTTTGCCCACTCTGTTTTGCTCAAATGGAAATAAGAAAGCCTGCCAGTCTGTCCATCAACCCCTGCAGTTTTGCACCGTTATCTGTCTTGTGTAAAGGGTTTTTCATCTTCATCTATGGTAGGCAGGCTCAGAGATGGAATGACAAAGCTGTCATTTCTGCTCCAGTACAGTAGTGATTTTATCTTTATATAGTTTCCATCATTTTCAGATGTGAGATATATTTGCCCAACATCTTCACAGAACTATTTTTAACTTACGTGTTAAAATTGACCATTTCTTTCCATTGTTTGGCAGGATTCACCATTTTTTTCAGGTCACACTGGCCTCTTCTGCATCAGTCAGCTAGCTGGCAGAGTGAAGAGGAATATACTGTATGTGTGCTGTCATTGGTAATTATTTCTGCAGTAGTTGCAAATAAACACTAACCAGATGTCACTGCCTTATTGCATAGCACAATCCAGACATGAACCAAATTTGTGTTCAGAGAGCACTTGAGGTTACAGATGTGAGTCTGTGTGTAGCCTGTGTGAGATGCTTCTCCCTGGCTGCATCACTGATGTTACCCTACTGTCAGCTCTGGCATAAAGCATGTCCTCACACATCTTGAGTAACTGAAATCACTTTAAGCCTGACATTTGAGCTAAGGTGTTTTGTCTCTGGGATGGAATGAGGCAATGGAGAACATCGCCTTGGGCAGCACATGTGACACCAGTAATTAGTTAAATCAGGGTAACTCACATTTCATTACATGGTCATATCTGCAGGTCATGTGGCAGGGAAAAAGAAAGTGGCTAAACAGATAAATGAAGGGAAAGTAGAATGGAGGGACAGGATAGCAAAGTACAACCAGGGTTGGTACAAAAGTGAAAAAAAGCCACAGTGCTATTGGCTCTCCTTTCCTGCTTATGCCCTAGTTATTCCCTTTGGTTGGCTCTGTTTCTCATTGCTGATCCTTCTTGCTCTGCACTTTAATTTAACAAAGAGGAATTTTATATTCCTAAAGACTTGTCTTTAGTATAGAGTATTTTAAGAAAATGGGAGGAGTTGGGGGTGGTGGTGTATTTTTTTTAAGCAGAAAAAAGATGAAACTAGGAAAAAAGATGAAATATTAGGTTTTGCTGAAGAGAGGATGCTCTTATGACATATGCTGCCAAGACTTAAGAAGGCAAACTTTTTGCCATGGCAAAACTCTCTAGTAATTACAACCTAACTGTTGTGGCATTTGGAAAGTGACAGTTCCTTGGTGATTCTACCAAAGGAATTGTCATTTGCATTCCTGGTCATTCTTCTGCCACTGACAGCCACTTTCTTTGCAATACTTTAAAATTATTCTGGATTTTTGTCTTCATTTTTTTGAAGAGTATACTTGATCAGTTAATCATCATGAGCGAAAACTACTTCAGCCATCTTAGAGTGTCCTAGGAGTAACTCACAGGTTTGCTTGGAAATAGAGTAGGAGTGAAAATGCCTGTAGCACAGCTGACAGGGGAGGTTACAGAATCCTTGGCTGCTTTGCCTGCAAAGTTCGTGCACTTCAGTAATTGATCACACATCCATGTGCAGGACAACAGTTCTGCCCCTGTGCAAGAGACATCCCAGTGGGACCCATGGAAAAATAGCACCTCTGGGTCCCTGCACCTCTGTGTGCTCAGTGGCTGAGCTTCTCACACCCAGAAAAGAAGCTATGAGGATGTTACTAGTATCACTTGCTTTGTTTGAGATATGCTGTCATGATGGTAGGAGGGAGTAGGGACAAGGCCTGCTGTTTTTAATGCATGAAATATATCAGAAATTTTTGGGGAATGCTCAGATTTGATGCTGTGATAGCTGCCAAAACTGAAGTTTAGAGAGAGCAAAATTTTCATGCTTGTGGCTTTGATGGTGTCAGGGACCTGCTTCTAAAATGTCAGGCCACCTGAGGACCATCAGGGCCCCTCTCATTCCTGTCCCTCACTCAGTCCAGGCTGCCCCAGCAGCAGTGCAAAGCCCAGATAATTTTCAGAAATACAAGCAAGAGGAGCTTCTGCTTTGATCCCCTCTAGGCCACAGTCCATGCAAATGTATTCTGTTAGTCTCAGGTGACTCCTCTGTCTCCTAAATGCATCTTTTAGGAGCTGTTTAATCCTTGGAAAGAATTGTTTCACTGTAATGGGTATACACACAAATTCTGGCAATTTTGCACTGTCCACTGCCAGACCTTTTTTTTCTTCCAACGGGGAATTGATTTTGAGAGGAGAATATACCTCCTGTGATACCTGATTTTTCCACAAGCAATCTTCTTCCATCTGAGTGCAGGCCAGCTCAATACCATGTAGTTTGTTGGAAGTGCTGAAATTACAGCCTGAGGTGGCACAGCTGCTGGAACAAGATCAACCAAGTGGGAATAGATACATCAGGGATAAAGCACAAGATGGCCTCCACTAATCCAATCCCTTTACCCTCATGTTTCTGCTTTCCATAAAAGTACAAGTGTCACTTGTCTGTCATTTAACAAGATTACAAAGGAAGGCCAAGCAATTTTAACTGTTTGCTTCTGAAACAAAATCTATCCCTCGTGAATGGGTAGAGCCAGAGCCAACCATGTGTAAAACTAAAGTATGTTAAAGCACATTGTGACTTCTATCATTGATTCTCTTTCATTCAGGTGTTCAGTGAGTGAGGTTGCTCTGGCTTTCTGCAAAATGTCAGTGTTGCTCCCAGTGCTTCCCAGGACCAATGAGTTGTTTTCATTTCCTTAGGAGAGACAAGGAACAGCAAGCTAACCAGTCAGTCTAAATCATCTTATTTAGAAACATCTAGCAGTTAATTTATTTGTACTTTCTCATTTCAGAATCCCTTGCTGTCAATCAAGCTGTGATAGATTATCCTCCTCATTGAATAAATGAACCTAAAGTTTCACAAGAACATTCATGGTCCATCCAGCTGTTTTGCTTCAATTTTTTAGAAAGTACAGTTAGTCTACTACAGTTACCAAAATCCTTTAGGCACCTTGATTTGTATTAAAACAAGATGGAACATTTCTAGGCTTCAGATTAGGTGAGGTCCTCAAGACACAATGTATCATAATGTAGGAGACCCCTATGCTAGCTGCAAGGAAGCTCTGGATATGTGCAAAGGCAGTGCAAGGTCAGGTTAGGAAGCAAACTGGGATCCAGGAAGGAATGGGGCCTTGTCAGCCCTGTCACCGGTACTTTCATGGCTCCTTGGTGCAGTGTGAGTGCAGCAGCCCTTGATCTGTGGTTTGCACAGCAGAGATGGAGCTGAGGAATCAAATAGCAGTTGCAGGGCTGTTGAAAGTGCTCTGGGATTGCTGTTCCCAAACCTTTGTGTCTCTTCCTTGGCTGACAGTACATCCTGATGGCTGCCTTTTGCCCTCTCTCAGACCCTTGCAGCTGAGGAAGTCTCTGAACAGCTGATTTCCCAAAGCTGAGAGGGCACAGGGGTTTTTCCTGTTTCCTAAGCTTTTGCCAAAATACCTGAATTTTTTACCATAGCAATAATTCTGAGAATGTTACTGTTTTTATGGTCTCTTTATAGCGAGGTGGAGTTACCCTGTGTATGCTCTGAGTACTGTTTCATTTACCTGTTGGGATTTACTGAAGCAGAGTTTGGATTCATACCACTGTTTTAATAGCCCTTGCTAGGTCTGTTCTCCATTAATTTATCTAATCCCCTTTGAACCTCTTCATACTTTTGGCTTCCACAATACTATGTGCATGAAATCTCAATTTAATTATGTGTTGTGTGAAAAAGTGCTTCCTATTTTTTTGTTTCAACCATTTGCCTGATAATCTCATTTAGGTTCCCCCTAATTCCTGTACTGTGGGAAAAAAACAATCCATTTCCCAAGGACCATCTCCACAGGAAGGGATTTTGTAGGTCAGTATTTCCTGTCAATTTTCTGCTTTCCAAGCATCCCCAAAGTATATACTCTGTGCCTCTCTGTGTAGGCAGTGTGGTGGGCAGGAGACTGGAGCAGAGAGGGAAGATTTCAGTGCTTTGAGCTGAACTTCCCTTACTTGTTGTAGGATAATTGAAATCCAGTGGATTGGTGAGCAAAGAAAGAAGCTGAATGTCAAATGTACAAGGAAATCAGGCCTACTCCTTTCTTTTGTGCACCAAAGAGGTTGCTCACCCTTCAAAGGAAGAGATGGACTAAAATTAGGACTAAAACACATCTATCTGACCTTAGTTCTAGAGAGGGTGGCTGCTTGGAAGTAAGTGGAAATGTCACGCAGTCTTCTTGAGAACCATGGTTTCATCACTTTTTTGGTGGTGTTCTTGCATTTTAGTTTATCTGTACCCAGTTTTGAGTTACACCATCACAGCAGTCATTTTAAACTCCCTGTGCTATGTTTCAACTGTTCCCTCGAAAAAGTAGCACTAAAACTGCTACATGTCAGTGGAGCAGGAGATCTGTCCCCCATTCACCATTTACTAGACTGTTAGAGTCTCTTTTACCTTCTACCTCTTCAGAATTCAGCAGCCTCCAAGAAGCTTAACAACAGCTGAGACTCTCTGCTTCCTCTTCAGTTAGTTTTTTTCCTTTGAGTTAGCCTTTAACTTTGCTGCAGCGTTTGAAAGATCTAATAATCCATCTAAATTGAGTATTGAAATATATTTTTAGATTCCCTCTTTATCTCTTTTCGTAGTCTCTAGAGGTTTGCATCCGCCTCAGTTCAACAAAAGCACATGATGAAGTGCCTATGTGCTTTGCTGTACTGGGACCTGAACATTAATTTCTTATTTTCAGTTTTGTTTTCAAAACATTTAAAACTCCCAGTCAGGTCTAGCAAGACATTTTACTTATTTTTCACTGTTTTTAATAGCATTTGTCTTCAAATTAATAAATAATTGTTATGTTTTGTGCACATCTGTATGCATTTTACTGTCACTGGAATTTAAAAGCCAAAGATGCTATGATCCTAAAATCCTTTTTGTTTCTTGGCATGTAAAATGTATACTGAGATTATAATAATAGACTTTTGGCCAGGAGCAGTTGTCTCCATTAAAAACTAAATATTTGGCAGGTATTTCCGTACAATATATGATACCAGACTAGTCTTTCTCTAAAATCAGAAGAAATTGTGTAGTAAGTGATTGCTGTTGTCTTGTTCAGTATGTAATCAATGCCTCATGAGAAATAGTGGCAAATTGCACATGATAAATATATATCCAAAGGTATTCCACACCTGAAGCTTCCCTTTGAGATGATACTGGTTTGGGGGGGGGGGGGGGGGAGTTGGCAGGACCTTTTGAATAATTATCAAAATCTCAAGTCAGATAATTTTACAGGTTTTAAAATCCCAGAAAGGTTTTTTCCTCAGGGACATAATCCAAAATATGACCTACTGTTTCAATGAAAGCATCAATCACCAGAAGCCACGTTGGAACCAGAATAAAAATGCACTGTTCTCCAGCCACTAACCTGCATTTACTCAAACAGGCACTGATCAAGTTAAACAAGCAATAGAAGTAGTGTTTTGGGGGTACTGACTGATAGGTGAGTTCCTGATTTGTGAGGGCATTTGAGCCCTCCTAGGGCTCAGGGCAGCATTTAAGTTTTGTTTCTTTTTTCTTCATTTTTAAATGAAACCTCTTCTTCTCCCTCTGGCTCTCTTATCTATTGATGTAACTGGTGTTGCAAGAGAAATTACCTCATTTCAATGACTGGAGATAGCTTTTCTATCAGCAGCAGTAAGGTTTTCTCATTTGTTTAATGAACCTGGATGGGTAGAAAATTAAGTATTAGGAGCTGCACAGGAAGAAAACTAAACCAGAATGTTCTGTGTATTTGGGTGGTTTTAAAATGTATATCTGTATTAATATAGTCAGTACATGTAATTGGTATTTAGATTATGGCATGATTATTGCTTTGCAGACAGGGGACTCCATTATCACTCAGCCATCAATGAAGTAGCTGCATTCTATGCTCATCTCATCTCTGAAGCTGAAAGAAGAGCTAGTTATTATCTTCAAGTGAGTTATTAATGAGGGGAAAAATCATCCCCAATTACTGTGAAGCAAAATATTTCAACATTTACATATCTCAGACTTTAATTTTGGTCTAATCCTTTGTGAGTTCTTTAGCTCAGACAGTATTCACTTTTCCAAACATTTTCACAATGGCATGTCGAGAGGAACTTACACCTGTCCAAGTGCTGGCTTCCCTAAGGGTATGCTGCAGGGTCACAGAAGTACTGCCCATCCCATCCCTGTGCTGCTAGAGACTGATTTCCTCTGAGATTCCTTCATGCTACACCATAGGAACAGAGCCTCCACTGTCAGCTGTGCCAGAGAAAAAATTCTGAGTTGTCTATACTGTCTGTGTTCCCAGACCATTTTTTTTCTTTACTAGAAACAGCCTGGAATTTATTTGTAAGGGCTAATTTTGTTCTTTTGCTTTCCTTTGAGTCCTTTTGAAATTAATGGTTTGGAAGTTTTGACTCTGAACGTCCTAGAATAAAACCTGGGCAACACAAAGGTGATGATTGAAATTCATATAAACATGTGGGCAGTAACCAGGAGATGGGAGAAGTGCTGTCCACACTGTGAATCCATCCATCAACACAGATGTGAAGGTCTGACCTTGGCAGATTCAGGGGGTAAGGATGTCAAACACAGTTTGCAGTCAATTGGAAATGTAGCTACTAGACAAAGAAAACTCAATAATTACACAGCTGTTTCAGTAGATTACAGATTTCCTAGAAAACAATAAAACAACCATCTGTGGATGGAAAAAAATAAACTATCTTTTTTTTAATTCACAAACATTTCTGAAAGTCATCAGATATGTCCCCTGTAAACTTCTTATCTCTTTTCAAAAGCGACACAGTCTGTAACCAATTGGTGTAGATTTCTCTACAGCATTTATGCCCATTAATGCTTCATTGATTTACAGTGAAACTGCTGAAGGACTGTCTTGAATAGACATATAAATATTAATTTCTTGTGAAGGATGGCTGCTATTACACTAAATATTAAATGAATTCATAATACTTGGACATTTGCAATAAATCACTACTGGGACTGCATGCTAACATCCCATTCCCTTTTTTTTTTAAATATTAAAGCCATGGAAAAGGGCTGATTGTTCCCAAAGAAATGTAGAGCTTTGTAGCACTAGAATCATCAACGAATTCCCACAGCACAAGGAGGAGTTTCAACTTAGTCCCATTTTACAGACAGAGGGAGGCATGTAGTGGTTTAGGTTGAACTGCTGATCACAGAAGGTTCAAACGCAATCTATTTCTCATGAGAGATATCACAGTAAATTATCAGTTCCTAACAGTCCTTCTTTTACTTGAAATGCTCTGAGCAGCGTCAGCAGAGGATCTGGCTGTGTGATACCAGAAGGCTGAGAGCCAGACTCAGAGGGAGAAAGAGCTGGACATGCTGTCTGATCTCCACACCCCATTCCCTGCTGGTATCAGGTCACCTCTAAGTATCTTGCCCAAGGCCACGACTTGAAGGATGGTACTGCTCAGGTTCTGACAATTGAAACAATTGAATGAAGTCATCTCCTCTTCTGAGACCACAGATCTTGGTTTCAAAAGTTTAGTAAAATGCTCAGCAGGGGCTAAAAATCAATTCTTTATTTTTCCTTTTATTGAAGAAGAACAAAGGATAGATCAGCAAGTTCATTATAGCTTTCTAAGGGATAGTAGCTTGAGAGTAGAAATTTATGCCAGGGCTAACCCTGTAGAGTGGAAGCCATTCTTGTAAACAAAACTGAATCACTGTCAGACTCAGCTGCTTTTGAATGTGTGGATGAGTGTGAGTATATGCACCTTCTTCATTCCAAATATTTTTGCTTCTGTGCCTTAAATGGTCTAAGCTGCAAAAGATTTTTCTGATGAAAATTTGCCAAGGTATTTAAATTAGAAGCAAAAATTAGAAAAGCTGCTACCACCTAGGAATATTAATTGTTCGTTACACAGGGCTTTAGTTCACATAGTTACTTTGCATTTGCAAGACTGCCAATTAAAGAGGCTCAAAGTGCTCGCTGCTGCACAATAGCCGTTTCTCCAGAGCCCCACAATGGCTATTGTATTCTGTCACTGACCTTTGGACACCTTCAAATGCATATTGACACAGGATGCTGGGATCATTAGAGCTATTGTTTCAGTGTGCCACAGGGAAAGAAGAGTTTTGCAATTTCATTAAGAGCTTTAAAATTTTATATAATGATGACAGCAATAATATTTCTTAATTAGACAGCAAGAGAAAAACTGAAGCATTTTTTCTGGTATTTCAGGTGAATTCCAGAATGCACACTTTCCATACAGTCCCTTCCCATCAGAGAAAGAAGAAATTTATCAGGGGCATTTGGTCTGCTTTTCTATTGTTTCCAGGGGAATTGATTTAATTTTTTTGACCTGGTGGTGCCATATGGCCAGCCTCCTTTAGCTTCCATGGATTCTGCCTGGGTGAACATCTAGACAGGATGGATTCTTTCATCCTGTAAGTGCAAAACACTCACTTAAAACATAGCCAGTGGTATGCAGGAGACCAGGATCTGGATGCATAGTTCAGACTCTGCTCTTCAAAAATCAGTGGACTTTGGCTCTGTGACAACAACTGTGCTTTGTTTTATTTCTTCAGAGTGTCTTGACATCTAAGATATTTCTGTTTTCTTACCAGTCCATGACAGTTAAAGGATGCAAACAAGAACTTTGAAAGCAGAAATACCAGATACTCCAAGTAAATTTACTATAGTAAATCCAAGCATCTTCTAAAAGCTTGTATTTATTTTATTGCAATCTTTCTATTCTTTAAAGCTGCTTTGAGAAATTACTTCAGCAGTCAGAACATAAAAGAGCATAATTTTAAACCTTGCGTGGGACATTTTGTCTACAGAGAATAAATAAATTACTGGCTTATATTTCCAACGAGTGTTCCTACTTGAATATAGAGAGAGTTTCTGTTCCATAAGTCTTCCTGTTTCTGGGTTTGATTTTATCCCCTGGGATCCTGTTATTGAACAAATTATCAAATACAGCTAAACTTCACACCCCTGAGCCTCTGAAGATAGTTTGGGTAATGGCTTGCACTTCTGACAAAAGAGGAAGAAATCTAACAGACCTTTGCAAAACTTATTCTATCATTTTTTAAAAATGGAAAAATTTACTGTGCAGCATTGCTGGTTGCAACTCTAACCTAGCATTGTGGAGCATATACTAAAGGATGGCCAGTTTCTACATACAAACCTCTAACCACAAAACTTTCAAGATGAAGGACATAGTATTTGATATTTGTGTGTTCTTGAGGTAAATGTGCAGTAGGATTTCTCACAATGTTATAAAATCCAAAAGGTCAGATGTGTTTCCTCAGCAACGCAGGCTAAACTTTTTTTTCCCCATTAATTGAAAGGGTGCTGTTATCATCTTTTCATTTCTCTGTGTCAGAAACCCTTGTAGAACTTTGAAACCTCCCATGCACTGCCACTGCAATTGCCAATTGTGAATTTTGTGGTGTCTTCAAACATCAAGGTGATACCTTTACCTTAACACAAGGGGAAGTGACCCATTTCTGGGAGGGAGACATTAATAGTTATTGCTGTGTGACGCAGGATATGGAGGCTCCCCTTCTTCTTCATGTTCTGGAAAGAGCTGTTGAACCAGATTCTCATGCCTCCATTCACCCTACTGTAAATCTGCATCAGTTAGCAAAGGAGGCAGTAATGATGAATGCTTCTGCTGGCATCTGAAATCTCTCCTCAGCCAATTGTGCTTCCCAGCAGAGGTTTTTAGCCACAAGTCCTGATTTCTTATTTGTGGGATGTGTCTCTATTATGGGATGGGATTCTTCTTGAAGAGAGAGAGCAGCACTCTGCTTGCTGACTTCTTTGTGTGGGAAGTTTGTATCTTTGCTACCAGTGTAGCTGCACTCTTTCTTTCAAAACACACATGATCACTGCCTGGCTAGATTTGAAAATGGGGATAATCTTTGCAGTATGTTTGGTCCTTACTCTAACTACTAAATTAGTTGAAGCCCTTTTCAATGGGGAGGGATTTTCATAGGATCTTTATTATAGAAAGTTCAAGTTCTACCTGGATCCACCTCTGTGGCAGTTTTGAGAGGTTTCCTGCCTCACACATGGAGGTTTTCCAAAGCTAAAGCAAAGGGAGTTGGTATGCCTGCTCACTGCCCATGTTTCGTTTGGTTCCTTTGCAGAAGGAGAAGAAGAGCGGGCTGTTGAAACTTCTAGCAGGAGCATCAACAAAAAAGAAGTCCCGCTCCCCGCCATCTGTGTCCCCCACACACGACCCCCAGACGGCCATTGAAGGAGTTCTGCAGGGGGCCGTGGGGCCGGAGCTGTCCTCCCTCTCCAGCCACGGCAGAGCCGGCTCGTGCCCTATCGAGAGTGAAATGCAAGGTGCCATGGGGCTGGAGCCTCTGCACAGGAAAACAGGCTCCTTGGATTTGAATTTTTCCATCCCTTCACCTGCCAGGCCACCCCTCTCTTCCATGGCAGCTATTCGGCCAGAGCCCAAGCCTTTGCCCCGGGAAAGGTAAGCTGTGTTTCTCCTGAGGTTGCCTGCATCCACGGGGGGCAGTTGGAGGAGTGATGAAGGTTTAACTTGCTCAAGGGTTGTTGCAGTTTTGGTGTTTTGTGGATTGACTGTACATGTCAACTGTCTTTTAGGAAGACAGGGTTTTACATGCGTCTGCCCATTGAAAATCATTTGGTACACCATGCAGGTTTAAAGAAGTGTTTAAGAGCACCTGCCCATGACACTCCACAGCCCTGGTCTAAATGTGAAGGACAGCAGTGCTTTCTCAGCCCAAATGGTGTAAATGCTGTTGGAAAATGCCCCATTTTAAATGGGATTCCAGTATTTTAACTTAAGGACTTGACGTATTATGTCCCACCTGGACATGTCCTGTTCTACAATTCCAAAGACTGTTTCAAATTCTTCTTGTTTAGAATACTTGCCATCTTCAGTGACCTGTTACCAAAAATGTGGCTCTCTTCTAGAGAGTGATGTAGCAGTGATTCTGGAGTTCATTTCAGCAGCCTGCTCTCCACCTTGGTACCTCAGAGTGAATGACTTAGCTAACCTGAAAAAAGAAGAATAGGAATACCAAAATACAAAAGTGGGTGGAGAGAGAGTATCTGATAAGAAAAGAGCTGGAGGTTGCAGAAAAGAGGTAGGTCTCCATGTGCAGAGTCACGCTGGCTTTAGGTAAATGTTTTCTATAACACTGCAGCTTATAATAATAATAATTATTCTAATACACAGCTACAGTGCTGTTGAAATGCTTTCCACTCAGAAGGTGATTGAGGAAAAGATACTTTTTGCAAAAGCATTGAAGAATTTTCAAAAAGCTGTTCAAGGAACACTCTTGAATTAGTATTTAAAACAATTTTGAAGTAAAATTAAATTCACAGAAGTTGGAAAGAAACTGGTTTTGTCTGAGTGTAGGAAAGAGGCTGGGCAAGGCACCTGAATCCTGTTGGGATCATGAAGCAGATAATGTGTAATAAGTGACATTACAGGACCCTCCATACCTTACATAGTGTTTTATTGAATGCAGGTTGGAATTCAGTTGAGAAGGTGAAAGTGACACCATAACATACTTAAACTTTTCTGATGCATCTGGTTTGTTACCAAAAAACCTCTTGCTGAGTAAACTGTACACAACCATCCCAGCAGATACTAAGTGGATTGAAAATTGATTCACTGGCATCAACTCTACATCAGAAATCACTAGAAAATGGTTGTTAATTTATGTATTGCAGCCCAACAAGAGTGGGGTCCTGAACCTGAACTGTTGACATAAAACCTTTGGTGTTGCAGAATTAGGACTGAAGTGGGAAGTGGGTGATGGGTAGGGCAGATCTGCTGGTGCAGAGCTAGTTCAGCTCCTGGTCAGGTGAACACAGAGTAAAAGTATATTTCAGAAGAGGCAAATCTGATACAAAATGAAGTGGACTCAGAGAAGCATCATAAGAAAAATGAAGATTTAAAACTTTATACTTGCAAAGAGAGACACAGGGAGCTCTGGCACACCTGGTAAAGAGTGTACGGATGGCATGGTAACAGTTTGTAAGAGACTGCAGTCAGGACAGACATGGGAATATTTTTACACTAGATTTGGCATTTTTTCTGAAAAGATGCTTTTGTTCAGGTGCAGCTGTTAGACTTGAAGCAGAAATAAATACAGGCAAGTCCTTCAGCATTGTAATGACGGCAGTGAGAACAGACTATAGCAGTAGTCTCTTGCCCTTAAAATCCATGAAAAAGTAATTTAGTAAAAGAAGTGAAAAACCAATCCCTATTTAGGCACACTTAATTTGGTCTACATCAGTTCAGATTAATGCTATAAGAAAAGTTAAATCAATATAAACCAGATTTAGCACGAGTGTAACTAAATCAGTGGGCCGCTGCACCTTTAGTTAAATGTAACTGTGAAGAGAATCTGAGGAGTACAGCCCCTGACGTCTCCAGAGGTGGATTTTAATATGCTGCTCTCAAAGCTTTACTACAGAGAACTCCAGACACCTTATTTAATACACCAGGGCTAGTCCCATACCCTACAAATTTCTCAATCTACCTCAGAATGGTCCAGGTAGGGAAACATTTAACTGATGACTATTGTGAGTGGCAGAATAGAACCAGAGAGACAAAGGTTACCTACATTCTCTTAGCTGTGCTGGAATCAGGAGCAAATAGATTTTGAGTGCTAAAAGTGAGTAAATGCTTCCAGCTGCAGTGTATGGTGATAAGGAACTTACTCTGATTTTACGTATTTTGATTCCTAAGTCTTAAATCTGAAAATAAGCTGTAATTGAAGTAACCATAATTACACACAGCAGGCAAGATTCTTTAATTGATTTATGAATTAACTTCCATATCATTGGTGTATCTGCATTCCTTAACTGATCATATGGGTTTTTTCATGTCCATAATGGGAAATATTAATTACCTTCATGCACTAGGAAGGATAATGCTTAGTCCTGGAATAATCTGAGCAGATACATTAAACACTTGTCTGCTAGAAATTCATCCCACATCCATCTGTGCTCATTAAATCATCAAATTTCTCAGAAGTACCAAATTATATTTTTTTTAAAACAAATTACGGTTTTCAAACCACTTGTTCTTTTCACATCTGGCAATGGAGCAACTTGCATTCAACGTCACACAGCTCCGTATTTTGCTTGTTTGCATTTTGGTGCATTTCATCCGCACAGTAGGAGCAATTCCCTGAGAAAGAAAAGGGAGGAGAGGGAAAAAAAGGTTAGATAAACAGATTCAGATGCTGGAAGAAATTTTAAAAAGCTGCAAAGCATTTCAGTACACTTAGCTGTACTTGGCTTTCTGTCTCCCAACGCCCATCTGTGCACACAGAAACAGAGCACTGAAAGGTTGGAAGAAGTAGCACATTCCTTAATATTTACGGCATTCAAAATGAGGCTCATGCAGGCAGCAGAGCCCCGCTACTTTTCCTTGGTTGGCTTGCAGCTCCAGCACTCGCCACATCCAGGTTACTGATCAAACCAGTGCACCAGGAGGTGCAGTAAAGGGCTCTGATTGCTGCAGCTCACTCACTGTTTAAGGGATGAATTGCCTATTTTGCCTGACAGTGCAGATCTTTCTGGGAGTTGCAGCCAGGTAGACAGAAAGGTGAAGCAAGCTCCTCTTGGATGTGCTGTTAATGTTTTTTCTCTCAGTCTTTTTTTTTTCTTTTGTACATAGAGAGGAAAACAATTTTCTTCTTCTTCTTCTTCTTGATATTCCAAAGCCTCGCTATGGATGACTGGATTAGAAAGAAAATTGCTCCTAGCTGTTCTGTCATTTAGCCTTCATATTTGTCTGGTTTTCTGGAGTAGTGAGAACCCATCTCTGCCTTCTGGGTGTAGTTTCCACTACCAGTTTATAAAACCACATTCCTTCAGATGCTCTCTGCCATAAAGCATCCAGCAACGCAAGCAGCAGAGCAGAGAAATTTCCCAGGTGGTGTCCTTGTCACTTCATGTGGCAGTGATTGAGTGCCAAGTGAATACCCCATCAGGCTGTGTGTGCCCCACACACTCTTTTCCAGCTTTTGCTCCATCCAGCTCCTGCTGGTTGGTGCGAGGAGCAGCAGCGGTGCAGGGATGCGCTGTGGTGAGGCAGGCACCGGGCCAGAGCCTTGCCCACATCCCACCGACGCTGTGGGCTCACAGGAGGGGTGTGCTGTGTGCCTGGCAGCCCCAAAACAAAATACTTCCCTTGCCACCCCCTCCAAGCAGATGTGACTGTACATTAAGCAAAACAGGAGAGTTGAGTGTGCATGTGTGTGTGCGTGAGTCACGCTCCCCTCGCTGCCTGGCACTGTTCCCAGAGGCGAACCTGAGTAAAACATGTCACGCGTTGTTGACTCTTTTATAGTAACTGGCACCAGCTCTGCCGTGTTATATTGTGATAAAGCAGCTGTGGCCAGACTTATTGTCACGACTGGCATATCTGAACTGCATATCTGTGGTTTTCGTGCAGCCTTCAACCAAGTTATAACCACAACAGTGCTGCAGAATAAGATGGGAGCAGTAAGTTTGACCTTTAAAATAGATCCCTCCGTGTTTCCATGTTTCTTTCTACAAATCACTGCCACATTAGAAATTGAGCTCCCAATTCAAGGAAGCATTCAAGCATGTGCTTAACGCCCATTGACTTCAATTTTGCTGTGCTCGTATGTCTTCTTTGCCAAAAAGAAAAGCAGAAGAAGGGTTCTTTTCATTCCTGGAAAATGATACTAGAGAAGTGACCCAAGGAGTAATTTCTGACTGAACAGTGACATGTATTCACATGGTTAAGTGCTTCTCTGAGTAGGGATACCTGCCTTAGGACTGGGAACCAACCACCAACCATCTCAGAAACTGAATCCAGAGATATTTCCAGCAGAAAGGTAAAAGACACAGCTGAGACTTAGTAGAGTCACATAGTACACTGATTCAGTCACCATACTGTGGAGAAGCAGGTTTTGGCTTGTAGTGTGCAGAGGTGCCTTGCAGGTCCCTGCAATTTGCCAGTGAAAGGATGAAAAAACAGAGCTCCACTAATAAACAAGAGCAATGGTTAACAGGGCTAGATGCTCCGTTGGCACTGATTATCCATTGCCTCCAAGACCAACTGTGTATCCCTAATGCATAAGAGACCTGTTGGAGTCACAGAATTGGACTCATGAAACCTGTCCTTAGTCCATGATACTTTGAGAAACAGGAACTTGCATTAAGCATCCAAATTCAAGCACTCTAAATGGGATCAGATTGGAGGTTAGCCCTGCAGACCTAATTTGCCTCATTGCACATTTCCTTAAGTTGCTCTAGTTCCATCAGTGTTCTGGATACACATGTTTACTCAGTGAGTATTTGGGATTATTTTTAGAATGTCCATGGCTAAATTCATTAATTACTGGTCAGTTCTGATCAATACTATTCAGTGCCTGCCTGCACACTGACAGAGGGTCTGTGTGAGTCATTTAGACCAGACAGGACTCCTACACAGCCAGTGTGCATGAGATGAGTCTCTCTCTGTGTGCATGAGATGAGTCTCTCTCTGTGGAAAGTGTGGCACGAGGCTTTACAGCTGAAGGAGTCAGAGAAGCCCCTTTCCCCACATCTGCACTACTCAGTGCATTTGATCATGGTCACTTGCTAGAGATATCCCAACCTCTGTGAAAGGTGGGGTGGCTCCCATGTCAGAGCCCTGACTCACATCCAGAGCAGCATCTTTTGCACTAAATGAAGCAGGCATCCCATGGGAAAAATAGTATGCAACCACATAATGAAAGATTATGCTGCAAGGCATCAGAAGTAAAGTCATGGACAATGTTATTTGCCTTTTTCTTCATCTCAGATGCATGGGTGTGAAACACTCGTCTTCTTTTAAGGTTGTAGATGTTTTTATGTATCTACACACATGATATTTTTAATAATTTTGCTTCTTTAAAAGAAACAAAACCAGAACTTCCATCATGTGACATCTGTTTGAGGTTAGGAGTATTATTTGCACCTTCCAGATTTCAGTAGGAGTAGCAAAGGGAGGGCTGGGTGGGAGAGGTGTTTCTTTTGGCTGTGAAAACAAGTGCTATGAAGACAGGGGACAGGGCTATTGCAAGGTTTTTCCTGACAGCAGAGACCTATTCTCAGTTCAGTGAGATAATTGCTGCAAGGGTGCCCATCCCATCCTCAGCCCCAGTGCCAGCCTCTACTGATGCAGTCTCCTGCTTAGTGGGTTGCCATGTCCCTGCTCTAGGCTCCCTCTCACCAAGTTTTTTGCTGTCCCAGACTCAGCTCAGCACAGCTTCCCCCCTCAGCAGTCATACCCACACCTTCTTATCAGGGTTTCCAGTTTTCATCACAGTCATGTTTCTTCCTCTGCTCCCAGTTTTTCTCCCATCAGCCTCCCTCTTCTTCTACCTCCTCCTTTACCCCACTTTCCATCTCCCTGGGGTTTCCCTGCCCAGGCAAAACCCATCCCCTGATACTACTTGCAGCCTCTCCCCATGTATTATCTCTTGTGCACTGAGGACCCTTCCCAGGCCACTGCCCATCCTGAGCAGTAGCCTCCAGGGATGAAGTGCCCAATCCAAGGATGCCACAGCAGCCAGCAGTGGGGATGTCCAACAAGAGAAGTCTCCTAAGAGGAAAGGAATAGCCCTTAAGAGAAAAGTACAGGAGGGGCCCTGCACTAAGAAAGGAAGAGAAATGTGACCTCTGAGGTCCCACAGAGCTGGGAGAGCTTGGAGTGTGAATCAGCAGAGATTTTACTTTCTGTGCTCATACGAGCCTAAACATGTGCCATTTTGGGGTGGTTTGGATGTTTTTAACCTGGCTGAGAGTGGGTGATTTTCTGAAGGAACATCATCTCTGACAGACCAGTGGGACCACAGGACAGGTCTTTGCTCCCAAATATAGGACCTGAGGACAGTTTGTGGAAGTGCTCTTATGGTGCTGCAAAACCCCTCATGTTATTCTTGGAAGTAATCAGGCCATTGGGCTGTATGTTGGACCCTCAGCCTGATACAGCCAACTGGTGTGGAGAATTTGGGCCAAAAGGATTAACATTTGGCAGAATTGTAACTATATAAGACAGATTTACACAATTTCCAGCAGAAAATACCAAATATTGTTAAAAGTGGTCAGAGGTGGTTGCCACACTTGTAATCATAATTTTTCCCCTGCTAATTAGGTTTTTTTAAAGTTGGTAATTTAGAGGTGGAATGTAGCACAGACAAAACTAAGAAGACCGAGATCCATCTAAGATGCCAAGTGGCAGTTTGGTACAGGAAAACCTACAATTTTATAGCATCTTCTCGAAAAGGGGACAAAAGGGGAAATAAAAAGGGGAGATATAAATAGAAGTCTCCCAGACTGCCTTTTTGGGAGTGAGAGAGGATGTCTGGGAGAAGAGACCTTTTCTGCCAAAAAAATATGGCTAATAGCTGTCCTTGCAATTCCATTGCAGAGGATAAGCGAGGCTGAGGTGCCACCTGGAGGTGTGGAGGGGCGGCACAGCTCCCTGTGCCAGCGCCGTGCCGGGATACTGCCCCTGCAGCCTCCACAGCGCTGCCTCTCCCAGGCTCCGCTTCAAACCTCTCCTGGGAAAAGGCTTCACGGCTTTTTCCATCTCCCACAGAGCAGTTCTTAAATGATCTGCAAGGTCTTTCGTAGCTAGTGTTTTGTTATTCTGTCAAAAACCTCTTTGGTACTATCTTGTGAGGTACTGTAGTTAATGAAATTTAATTCACAGCATTTAGGGTTTCCCGAATGGGAAAAAGTGCCTCATTTTGTAATGCAGTGGCTGAGATTTATTTCTCTAAATTGCTAAGAAGATGCTGTGTAGAGCCCCTTTTATGACGATGGGTGCATTCCTGTTGAGTGTGGTCACCTGCCTCCTCATGTGAACCATTTAGGGACTAGCAGCTCATCACTCTGAGACGTAGTTTTGCTTAAAAAGCATGTCTCTGTGCTTTTGGTATAACATGAGGTGCTGGCAGTCCCAGCTGGGTCTTCAGAGTGACCCTGCCCAAGACACCACCTTTCTCTGAGTTTCTGTTTCCTGACTTGCCAGAACCGGCTGTGAGTACCTCCAAAGCACTCAGCTAATGCTGAGGTCCAACCTTTTTACTTTCTCAAGGCCTCTTGAGTTCCTGATGCTGTGCTGTGATTGTTCATAAGAGTAGGGAGATCTGAAACTTGGCGTCATCTTAGCTGAAATTGTTCCACTCTGATAATTTAATTAATCAACACTGCAGCAGAGTGTTTGAAATAATGTGTGCATTCATTTGCATAATGAGTGTAATTGGAAAAGCTTCATCTTATAAGTGTAGCAGTTCCACAGATGATAGCTTGATAGACCATTTTCCTGCACACGTTTCAACCTCTGTTACTTGCTTTTCCACAGAGGAAGGAAGTGACAACTAGATTTATTAACCAAGGTAAAGAGAGGATTGGCAAATTTTTGATGGCACTTGAACACATATATTTTCCATGACTGTTTTGCTCTGTCATGATAAAAAAGCCATAGTGAGGTATTAGAACAGAACTCCTGCTCCAAATGGAGTTTTGTGCTTTTCCAACTAATGGGTTGTTTGGCTGTGGAGGTGTCCAGACACACAGTCAAAGCTGGTATTTCCAGTGTCATGCCAAAGTGGAGTGCCTAGTTTCAGAACTGAAGTCACTAGGCACCTGAGCAAAGTCTGCAAAGAAAATGGGTGACTGCCACTGGAGACCCTTTGCTTTGGTACTGTCTCACTTGGGTTGGCCTCGGGGCATGGTCCACAGCTTCCAGGGCATGTTAAATTCCCCAGGGACAGGATTTTATCTTAAGTACTCACCCTGTTACAAACAGGGCTCAGGCATTGGTGGCCAGACAGCAGTTGTGAATGTATTTATTCTCAGGAGATGGGCTTTAGATAATCAATTGGCAACTTTTAACTATCTTACTATATTCATTACTATGCAATTAGCAAGACAGTTATTGACTGTTAACCAAATGCTAGATGACTGCAGAAATGCTGAAGGAAAAAAAACAACTGTGCAGTAGAAATATATTCCCTGCTCTGCACACAAGTGCGTTGATATAAAATGGCCCGGTCTGTGCTCTCAGAAGGACGCCTGCTGATAAGCTCTGAGTGCAGAATAGCTGTATCAGGCTCAGACACATCATTACTTCATTGAAATGAAGTGACACTTGAAAACTAAGTTCCCAGAGGGCCCTGTGAATGGTTCAGGACTGGGGCTCCCTGTTGGTTTGGAGAGTGCTTTGAAAGCCACTTGATACCTCTACATTTTAGCTTCCCTTCCAGGTTTGAGGGACCCAAGGTATATTCTCAAGAAACATTACAAGAAGAAAACTGTGAACTGCTTTAGCTAACATCTGCTGGTGTCACAGGTGGTGGGAGCATTGCAAACCCCATTTTTCATCATCAGTGGACAAGGGAAGAGAGCATATCGTATATCTGGACTTCTGTAAGGTCTTTGACATGGTCGCTCACAACACATCTCTCTAAATTGGAGAAGGATGGATTTCATGGATGGACTGTTAGGTAGATCAGGAATTGGGTGGACAGTAACATCCAGAGGATAGTGGTCAATGGCTTAGGTAGATCAGGAATTGAGTGGACAGTAACATCCAGAGGACAGTGGTCAATGGCTCAGTGTCCTAATGGACACTGGTGATGAGTGGTGTCCCTCAGGGGTCCACACTGGGACCAGTGCTGTTTGATATCTTCATCAGTGACATAGACTGTGGGATTGAGGGCACCCTCAGGAAGTTTGCAGATGACACCAAGCTGATTTATGCAGTTGACACATGGGCTTTGAGCAGTATGCTTGAGTTGAAAATGTCCCTGCCTCTGGCAGAGGGATTGAACGAGATGACCTTTGAAGTCCCTTCCAGCCCAAACTGTTCTATCCTTCTATGATGCTATGATTTTTGGATGGAGCAAATGCAGAGCTGAGTAAGACATGTTACAGCAAAGATGCAGCACTAGGATACAGCAGCCAAGTCCTGGCACAGGCTCAGCGCACAGCTGGGAGCAGGGACACCATGAGTGGTCCGTCCATTTTACAACACATTCCTGCTTACATGGACTGGCTCCAGAGTCAATTGTCCTGTCAAGCTGGCCAGAAATTTCCGTCTTACTCAGTTTTAGTAGAAAATGTAGCTGCATTGCATACAACTAATGTGTGAAAATGTAACTTACTGATATTTCCAGAAGTTGTTTTCCCAAGATCTCTGGTACTGGTGCCCAGCTCTCCCACCAAGCGCAGATTAACCGAGTCTTTGGACGTTTTTTTCTCCAAAGGTACCGCGTGGTGGTCCCGTACCCCCCGCAGAGCGAGGCGGAGATCGAGCTGAAGGAAGGTGACATTGTGTTTGTGCACAAGAAGCGGGAGGACGGCTGGTACAAGGGGACATTGCAGAGGAACGGCAGGACGGGCCTCTTCCCCGGGAGCTTCGTCGAGAGCTTCTGAGGACGGATCGCCACTCCCAGCTGAGGAGCTTTCAGGGGAAACTGCATAGCACAAGGAGAGACAGCAAAGAGAAGCTGGACTGATAACCACTGCCATTTTTATTTCCAAAGACTTCCCCCAGGCCCTTCAGTCTGCAGCTCTGGAGACACAGTGCCCCGCTGTGCTCCCCAGACCGTGTGCGGTGCATACCGTGGTATGTTGAAGTAGTGCCTTCCACCTGGAGTCACAGACTGAAAGGACGCCCATCTGGACTGTTGTAACCTAAACTCTGGCTGTTGACCTTTCGTGTAAATTATAGAGAAGATATCTTTAAAAAAAAAAAAATTAAGAGGAAAGCTGTTATATTGCTGTAACTTATTTGTCAGAGCTGCAGTGTTCTTATTACTGGCCTATGCAAGATGGATTTGAGAGTTCAAGGAGGTGTGCTAGGAAGCTCTTGAACTGGGATTTTGTTTTTACCAAGGGAAGAAGAGGGGAGGGTGGAGAAAACCCCGGCTAAAGATCAGTACATCATTGTGCAAGTAAGAATGAGGAGTCCAAAATGTTAATGTCATGCTTTCTATATACCTCAAAGATATGCTGCGCAGGTTTGTCAATGCGTGTCGGTGTTAAGTACTCAGAGTGCCACACCACCCCGTGTCCTGGCACTGCTGCCAGGGAGGTCCTGGAGGAAGCACGGCTCCACCATTAAACTGTGGTTATTTGAGCAGAATCCCTTTTGCCTGTCTTCTGCCCGTACTATATGCAGCATGGATTTTTGTCCTTCGGTATCACTTTCCATTGCTTTTTTGTACGACGTACCTTTTTACTGTAAGAATTGCTCTACTTTATATATATTCCTACTAGATCAGACATTTCCTCTTTTTCATACATCTGGTGCTATTTTTTTTAATTGTTAAAGATTTGGTTAAACAGAGAGGCTGCAACAAGATTTGCATTCTACATATGAAAATAGAAACGTACCTGAAGATTGAGATCAGACTGCTTGTTCTTGCATCATAGAGGAAAAGAGAAAAAGCTGCATGGTCACCGATAAATATACCTGGGGGAACTGCCTGTGCAACACACACATGCTTGCTCTCTCCTACATATTTAGAGTGGCTGAAGACCCATGCTGAAGCACAGCGTTCTGTCTGGAGAGCGATAATGACTCCAGAATTGGAAATAATTCCCAGAGGAGTCATTTTAATTGACTTTTTCATGGCAATAAGAAGAACACTGCAGGTTCTAGCGCACGCAGGGACCGTGGAGTTTCCTCTGTCGTTGCGTGACGGAGACGAGAGCTGATCTGCGACAGCAGTAATTAGTGTTATGGAAATGTGATTTCTTACTGTAGAAATGTACAGTTCTGGAGACTGTTGGATTTCTTAACGTTGTCAAGCTACAATACAAACTGTATCAGGCAATATAAGCTTCCATCTACCAGGGACTTAAAGGTGCAATAAATGTGAGTTTAGCCAGTTACTTGTATGAAAAAGAATGAGAAAAAAAGTCGTAACACAATTGTTGAGAGTATTTAAAAAGACATCGGCTCTTGAGGAGTGAAGCGCGTTGAAAGGCCTTCCACAGCTATATCCATACCTTGCCTCTGACAGCAGCTGGCTGTTTGCCAAAGCCCACATGTGGTGAGTGTTTAAAAGCATGTCAGAGGCACTGTAACCTGGAGATGATCTTATTAAAACAAAGAGGCCCAGTGGGTGAGCATCATCACTGCATTACCAGTATTTCACATGCAAAGGTGTAAGTTTTGTTTTCATTCAAGCCGTGTGTACTAGTACATACCAAAACCCACGTAAGTGAGCATTCCTATTTAAGTTCAGCTCTGTGACTTTGTTCTCTGTAAAATAAGTTCTTCTTGCTGTCACGTGTTAACAAACCAATTCCAGAAACACAGTTCATGGCCAAGTATAGCACCTTCAAACTGGGAGGCATCACTTTCAGGGTGTTTCTTTTTATACTTGATGTTGCCGCATTTGTTGATATTCCAGATTGTAATGAGTCAGTCTCTAAAAATTTAGTTACTGTTGAGAGGAAATTGCCTTTTTATAACCAATAAGAGACTGAAGAAACGTCTTCTGGAAAGACTTGCTTGAGGTTAGAGCCATATCTGTTCCACTTATTCGGTCCAGGTCAGAGCTGGTGTCACTGCACCTCAGACAGTAAACTGCACAGTTAGGCAGTCAGCAATGCCAAAATGCGTGTTATTGATTCCAATAAAAATTCTGAGTTAGATCTGTCAGAGATGAGATTTTTTCTGACAACTTACAGTGGTTAAAATGCTCTTAAAATTCTGTTCCCTGGTGTATTTACTACAGTCAGAAAAATGAAACAGGATGACAGCTTGCATGCTGCCTGTTCTGTTTAGCCAGATCTAAAATGGTTCCAGATTCCCACTGTTTTAGGACAAAAGTTGGTGTGTGAGAGGATCAAGGAAAACATGCAAGTGTCATATCATTAAATCAGTGCTTTAAAATATATTTTGCAAAGAGGATGATGTTTTTTTGAATAGTTGACAACCCTTCCAGTCATACCTTCTTCTAGGAAAAGTTTTTGGGGGCGGGGGGAGGAGGTCTTCTATTTTGATAGCAGCTGTTTCTGGGCCCTCTTTATTGCTTATCACAGTTTGGGTTATTGGGTAATCTTGGACAAATCACTTCCAATGCCAGGAGCACAAGTATTGAGGTGAACTTAATACAACCCAGTGATACAAATACATGACCCAGTGCCATTCAGAAAGTCCTGGACTGAGAGAGGTTTGACTCATACTGTGGTCTAGTTTTTACCTGTCATTCCAGGAAAAGAGGGAGGAGGGGGTATCTCCATCTCCTGCAACAGGGCAGGGAAAAGATTCCTTCTGGTGGCCTCAGTTTGTAAAATGCCAGGTTTGTTCTTCTAGAAATGGGTTCAAGTAATTGAACAATTCCTTTGAACTTTGCACAGCTCAGAAAATGTTTTTGTTATACATGAATGTTAACGTGGTTTAGGAAATGTTGGCAGATATGAGTACAAATGAACTACAATGACTGTGTTTCTGATTCTTTAAATAAAATAAGTATTAAGGCAACTTGACTGAGGTTTCTCTATTAGACAACAAGGTGAACAAACATGTAAGCAGCTCTGAGGTTTGCAAAGAAAATAGGGAAGACTCCTCTGCAAACCCTATAGTAAGTAATTCCCACATAAATAAAAACCCACTAGGGGTAAGAGATTCCTGAACAGGAGTCAAAATCTCTGATTTTTTCTTTTGGCACATCTGGGATTTCTTCAAAATCTTGAGAAGTTCACAACTTATCTGTGGAGAAAAGGTGTGTAGGTCCAGAGAAAGAGAGTGGGTACAGGCCAGGAAGAGACAGCAAGGTGGCAAGGGTAAGGCTGTGGCAGAGGCTAGGAGGGGATGTGGAAGCAAAAAATTGAGCAGCCTCTAAGAGTGTTGATGGACTGCAGGGGTGCTCTGAGGTCACCTGGTGGGTTGAGCAGGTTTGTAGGCAGAGGAAAGGAACCCCTTTCCTCCTGCCCTAGGGAGGCTTGGGTGTGGTGCCAGCAGGGTCCATGTGTCCTCCAGGCAGCACACAGCCAAGGAGCTGGAAGAGGGGGAAGGAGCAGGTTGTACCCTGGGCAGCTGGGTGCCCCTTAACTCAGGTGAGAGGTGTAAGCCCATTTTTGGACAAGGCCTGAGATTTCCATTCAGCAGCACAGTGCAGGGCATCTGGAGGGGTAACCTGGGTCCATGAGTGGGTCTGGATAAGTTTGCCTTGTTTGGGTGGGAGATGCCTCTGGAAGGTGATTCTTTGCACAGGTAGGGAGCACACAGGGCAGGGGTGAGCGAGGCACAGCTAACTCACCAGGTCATCTGCATGGGAGGTGACATGAGCCTCTTTTTGCCCCAGCTGAATCCTGAGTCAAAATTCTGTGATGTGGGAACCACTAGAATTTAAATGTGGGCAGACAACACCTCTCCCTCTGCTCGGCCCTGCTGGCTGTGTGACAAGCAGTGTGGTGCAAAACTGCACAGAGCAGCCTGCCAGCTACTTCCAAGCTGGTCTGGCATGCCAGCCCCCTCCACACTTTGCCAGGTCCTGTTCCTCTGGCATTTCTCTGTCCCCTGCTGCCAGCACATAGCACACACCTCAGCCAGCCTTCATACTGCATGTCACCCCGTGCTTCTGCTCCAGTGCCTGATAGAAATTTAGGCCATGTTTTGAAAGGAAAATAATCATTGTAAAATTGTTACGCGGTTTGACTGTTCCTAAACACTCAAGGAGAGTAGAACCACCTGGACAACATCTGCAAGGCTTTCCTGCAGCCAAAAGCTCTTCCTGACATCAGCAGCTCCTTATACATGGTGAACCTGGCAGCTACATGGCTGGATTAGTTGGTGCTAAACCAAATAAATGAGCTGTACTGGAGGGAAAGCCAAGAGGTGCTACGTTCAGGAGAAGGCCCTGTCTTTGCACCCCAGCTTTTCAGGTAGCAAATACATCCTTCCAAGAGGTCACAGATGTATCTGCAATCACTGGGGCATGGGTGTCTACCCACCCTTCGAAAAACCACTTGATTTTTCTCAGCCACCAAGCAGCACCACCTGCCCCACGGTGCCACAAAGGGGCCACGAGCCAGAGCGCTGAAGAGATGGCACCAAGGTGGTCCCTTTGCAGCACGTGCCAGAGAGCCTGTGTGAGTCCCCCACGTTTACAGTACAGCTCAGTTTCAGGTGAGCCTACCCCTCCCTGGGTCTCTGCTCCCTAAGGAGACACCAGCAGCCCCAGGGAAAGACAGCAAGCACCTGCTGACTTGGCCAGGGAGTCACTGGAAACTGTTTCCAACACAAATGGCTCTTGTGCACCAGCCAAGATGCAATGCAGTGTTTTTGCAGAGGCAATAGGAATGGGCTTGCACACAGGATTGTGAGCTTTGTGACCTCCTGTGTGACACGCACGTGTGTGCAGAAAAGCCCATGAGCAAGGAGTGCTGCCAGGGAGGGGGCTGCACCAGTGCTGCCTGCACCCCTGTCAGAGAGGGCACTGGAAAGAGCAGGACTGGCTTTTTAGTTAAGGGAGAGCATCCTCGGGGGAAATGCCAGGCCTGGGGAAACCTTGTGTTGGTCGATGCCACCAGTGCTGTGCTCCAGCAAACGGCAGCAGGGAGCAATGGGGAAGCTGCCTTTGGCAGAGGGGTTGCTGCCATGCCTGCAATGTCCTGGGGAACACAGGAGTGATGGGGCACAGCTAAGTGAGGGGGCAGGGGAGAAACGAAGTCATTAAGACAGGAGGGAAGGGAGAAGTGTCTTTAACCTACTGTCAGAGAAGGAAAGCATGTTACATTTGTGAACTGCATCTGCCCAAGGGCTGGGTAGAGCTGCTGTCAGTGGTGTCAGTGTGTGCAACCCTCCGCTGGCCCCAGGAGTGCAGCTGTGGGGTGTGCAGAGTGGAGGGCAATCCCATCGCCAGGAGGGCGTGTCCTCTGCCATCCCACCTGGCCAAGGAGGACCACAATGAGTGCTTAAGGGCCAGGGTCCCAAAGGATGGCACTGGCACAGCCCAGGGGACTCTGGAGACAAGGCAGTGTCTGACAGCACATCTCCAGCTGCTGAGTGGACACATGCCCGAGGGATCCCACTGGGACCCCTGGCTTTGCCACTGAATCAGGTTGGGAGTGAAAGTCTGACCCACACTGGCCCAGGAGTGGTGACCCTGCCCCACATCACTGCTGCCTCCAGGAGGCACTTGGCTCTCCTGTGACGCTGCACAGCCAAGGGCTCTGGGAGCTGCCCCCACACCTTTCTCCCCAGCAACAGCAGAAAGGCATTCCCTTTCTCCTCGTGGGTATGTCAAATTTGCCCTTACGGCTGCCCACTGGAAAATCAGCCTTCAAGACAGGAGGGCAATTTGTTAAGGTTTTTCTCTCTCCCCTCCCCAGATAATTGTCTGGGATCTGTGTTAATGGAAACATAAATTGACTGCCACTCTGCTAAATGACAATCAGGTTTTGTTTGACAGAGCTAGGAAGTATCTTATCCTGAACATTGGCAACAAACAATCTAAATGCAAATTGCAAAGTGTTTGGGGGTAAGGAGGCTGTTTATCTTCTGATGAGGTTATATAATAATGCAGAGGGGGGAGAGAATTGCCATTCAATTCCTAAAGGCTATCAAAAAATGTGATGGTTAACCGGTGGGGCCAGTGTTTACATTTTATTTTAATGGAGCAGATTCAGTTATTTGGCATGGATTTTCTTTTAACAAATCACTTTTTTAAACAAGATGCATCACGGCAGCATTTCAACCATATTTCAGCAATTCTCAGGCACCCAGGTTAGCATGGAAAATGACAGAGCAGCCATCATTTTAATCCTGTTATGTCTATTGCTCCCAGCTTGTTCTCCTCTGATGAAACACACTGCTGTGCCTCGAAGAGGCAGGAAAACATTTGCTGCACTCGTGGCCAATTTCCCTTGTTAGATTACCAGGTTTATACAGCCAGCACCGCCCAGGTGTCTCCAACGCTCTTACACAGGAACAGTTCCGGGACACAGCTGAAAACGAGAAATGCAACCAGCTGCTTCCCCAGACACCACCACGTGCTGGGGTCCCTTCTCATGCTGGATGCCCCATGCTGGATGTGCAGCAGCTTTTGTGCCAGCTGGTTGTTAAAAATAATGTCACTTCAAAAGTCAGAACTTTCAGACCTGCTCAGCACAGTGCTCCTGCAGAACGCTCCGTGCTGCCAGGGCACCGTGCCACGTGGCAGTGCCCGTGCTGGCATCTGTGCCCTGTGGCATTTTCCACAGGGAAATAGTTTTCTTTAGTCTTGTCCTGGAAGAGAAGAGGTGTCCATGGGTTCAGTAACCCAGAGCTTTCAGCAGCTTGCAGAATTGGTCTCCTTGAAGTTTTTCCACTCTGAGTTTGTAATCTAATCTTCTCAGAGCTTGATTTAGACTTCTGCATTTCTCCATAAATTAAGAAGCAGGCTTGAGTTTACTCCAAGAGTTCTGCTCATCTGGGAGGCAAAGGAAGGAAAGGATTAATGTGTCATTTTTATTTTCCCATTAAAATATATCTCGTACAGAAAAAGGAGCATGAATCTCTGCAAGGCAGGAGGAAAGCAATAGATCTGTGAAAGTGACACAAGTTGTATGTGTATAAATTGTTGGGTCTGTAGACCACTTGGTGTAGACCAGCCAAATAACTCATACAAATCTATGAATAAAAGGACATTTGAATGTAAGTGGATATCACAGGAAAGACCACAA
Organism: Thryothorus ludovicianus; assembly: GCA_013397245.1. Taxonomy (NCBI): domain Eukaryota; kingdom Metazoa; phylum Chordata; class Aves; order Passeriformes; family Certhiidae; genus Thryothorus; species Thryothorus ludovicianus. The sequence continues at coordinate 815,925 of VZTB01017524.1, read as the reverse complement.
TAATCTGGATTTGTAGAAAGGGAAATCAGTGAGTAGCGATTGTAGCCCCATTTAGGAGGGGGTAGCCAGGATTTTGGTTTCACCCACTGCCTCTGTGATGGAGACCTTTAGGGACCAGCCAGGGCATCCCTGGAAAGGGACTCACTGAACCATGGGAGAAGAAGGACCATGGGCAGTTTCACAAATCAAACCAATTTTAGAACACCTGTTTAACTTACTGTGCTAGAAAACACAGCAGGTGATTTTCCCAAGGCTGTGATGACGTGGCTGACAACCTGCAGCTCTCAGGAGCACCCGAGATGAGGGACAGGCAGTGGTTATTGCTCCACGAGTTGAACACAGGGTGTGACTCTTGGGGTGTCCTGTGCAGGACCTGGAGCTGGACTCGATGATCCTGAGGGGTCCCTTCCCACTGAGCTCATTCTGTGAACATTCTGAGAGCATATGATGAGCTTTGCCTTCACTACTGTGATAATTACATATATATATAGCAAATAAACCACACACATGTATATGTGCATTTACATACACATCTCTATGCACAGCACCATCACTCCTTTTGCCAGAAAAGAGCCAGGTGCTCTTGGTGAGCTGCATGCCATCTTGGTTGATGTCATTTAAGCTGGTCCAGGGCTGCCTGTGTTTGCAACTAGAGCACAGGGTGCACTGGAAGTTTCAGGTGTCAGCTGTAAAGGAACATGGGAAGTTGAGGAAAACCACTCTGAGGTCTGAGCTGAGACTCCCTTATCTGAAGGGCATGGCCATTCTGGCAGTTTCTGAATTTCCTCTGAAATCATCCAATGCCCAAACTTTCTATTCATGTCAGAGGACTCGGAATAAATAGGTACTTTAAAAGGAAACTGAAGCAAAAAATTAAGTCCTCCTTCCTTCAATTCTTCAGTCCTCACAGAAGAGCCCTTAATTAAATAGAGCAGTGCTCATTCAGATTTAAAGGTAGCAAAATGCATCCTTGAGCGTTTCCCATGGCTTAATACGAAGAGCAGTTGCTATATTGTACCTCCATCCATTTACCCTGACCATAGAACAGTAAATTGCTCTGGAAACTCATACCAAATTAATGCCAGATTTTGCCCAAGACAGTCTGTTAAAAGCACTGCTTTGCTTTATCTAAATAAATACTTGTTAGCTGAGAGAGGGGAGCACAAGAAAGCCAGGCAGAGTAACTGGGGTGGGGAGGATGGGGTCTGGCAGTGTCTGGCTATTTGTATGAAGCAGAGAGCTGGTGAGTGCCCCAAGGCACCTTCCAGCCTCCACATTCCCCATCCTGGGCTCAGACACTGTGCTGGGAGGGGAGCCAGCAGCTCAGGAGATTGTCCCAAGGATATAGAGAATCCTTGGAGAATCCCCTGCCTCAGTACTGGCTGGTGCTTGAAGCAAAGCCACCTTAGGATACTCCAGCAGCGGGTGAGGCAGCATTGCCCACCACCCACTCTGCTCTGCCAGGCAACTCCTGAGGTTCAGCACAAGCAGGAAGGGATGAAGCAGCCCACAGAACTTTGGGCCAGCCCCAGGAGTGCTGGGATGGGGCTCATCTATCAATAATTTGGCCCCTTCCCTGTCATCCCCTCCCTGTGCCCACTCAGGCAGCAGCAGGTCAGTGTTTGGGACCCCTGGGTCAGACTCCAACCTGCTGGCACCCACCAGCCCAGGCACAGCCATCACTGCTACTGAACCATCTGATCCCTGGGGGGCTCAGCCCAAAATTAGGACTGCTAAATGTGGGCACCCAGGCCCCCTCTGGGCTGTGGGCAAGGGCCACTGCTGGCATGGCTGTAGCTTGAGAAGGAGCCCCCCAGGTAAATTTTCTCACCAACTACTTCAGGTTCACAGAGATGCAGAAAAGCTTCTAATGTGCTCTTCTCAGCAGTGAGGAGAGGAAACAGCACTCTGGAGCCCCTCTGCTGAAGTGTCCTGCTGATTTCAGTGCTGGTGAGGCTGGCAGCAGTGCAGACAGGTCCTGCAGCAGTGCAGGCTGCTCTCTCAGCAGTGCAGACAGGTCCTGCAGCAGTGCAGGCTGCTCTCACAGCAGTGCAGACAGGTCCTGCAGCAGTGCAGGCTGCTCTCACAGCAGTGCAGACAGGTCCTGCAGCAGTGCAGGCTGCTCTCACAGCAGTGCAGCCCGTGGCTGATGATGTCCAGCGCTGCATCCCCCCTGTCCAGCTCAGCCCTGGCAGGATGCAAGGATGCAAACTCACTGGGTGATGGTGGCACAAGGGAGATGCTGCTCCACCCTTGCCGGGGCAGGGCCACAGCTCAGAAAGGGACACCCACCCAACACCTCATTAGTCATGAACTACTCTTGGTAGATGGTTATAAAGTGATTTATTTTGTCATTAGCCTTATCTTACTTTCTGAAGCTGACTTAGTTTCTAAACTATATTCATTTTTTCACTTCCATTAATCTCCTTGGCTTGATAGACTAAATTAACCTTTTTGAGGACAAATTAAATTTCTTTAACATTTTCATGATCAAATAAATTCAGGGGAATTTTTTTTCACTCAGTTATATTTTACTGAAATATCAGAATTATACTTGTGTGTATCTCTGTAAGCCAAGCATCAGGGATTTTTAATTTTTATTTTTTTTTTTACTGAGGCCTCTGCTAATTTTTGTACTTAAGCCTTCCTACCACATCCCAGATGTTAATAAAATTGGAAATGAGCTGCACCAAGAATGCAAGGGAGACAGAAAAAAACACGATGAGGGACGGTCCCTCATCTCAATAAAATCTGCCGCATTTCTGCAGGCAGTGTGTGAAATATAGCGGGCACATAATCCACACGGCAATAAAAGGCTGCCACATGCCTTCCCAGCACCCGGGGAGCTATCATTTTCAATTAGGAACAAAAGCCTCTGGCATGTGACAGCAGCAGCAGCAGAACTGAACACAGTTAAGGCAAAATTTAGTTTCATTACGGCTTGACGCCGATTAGAGTTTTTTGTTTTCTCACCGAGTTCCTCTGTCACTGTACGAGAGGCAGCGTGGCAGTACAGGCTTTTCTAGAGGCTTGAACACAACCAGAAATGAGTCCAGGAGACCCTAAAATGATGCTTTTAAGAGGACTGCAGCACAGACCTTTATAGCAAAATGGGCTTGGAGCTTGATTTTAGCTCCTTTAAGCCCTCACTTTCCCTTGGGCCAAACTGTGATAATATGCATTTGAAAATCCACGCTTGGTGCCTGCTCCTTTCCCTCTGCTGACAGCATCAAGAGCTCATATGATGCAGCAGTGAAGTGAAGGAAGGCACAGTGCCAGGCATGCCACAGACTTAATAAAATTACAACAAATCCAATATATAAGTCAGAACACATTTCTTTCATGTCTCACTTAAACCTCCCTTGTATCCTAGTAAGTATAACTCAGTTTTTACCTCAGGTTTTCAGAAGCCAGTCGGTAGCAACATCGCTTTGTGTTTATTAAAGTATTTCTTATGTTTTTAAATTAATACATTCTGTGACATAGTTCAATTTTTTCAGTGTGTAAAATTCATATCTTCTCATTCTCTTTTCCTTTTTCCAAATATTTATAAAGTCTTTTCAACACAGGTTGAGATGTAAGCTCAGATCAGCCTCTGCCACTGCCATGCCTGACCCTGGCTGAGGCCACCCCATGCTTTTCTTGGGTTTGGTCTGGGCTCAGCAGGAGCTGAGGCACACAGATTGGGAAATGGCTTGGCTGCCAGGGCTGTTCCAGCCCTGGGGGATGCCCAGTGAGGGTGCAGCTCTGGCCCAAGGGTGACAGGGCTGCCCACAGCCAACACCCTGGTGACCACAGAACTTTGAGTGCCAGCAGTGGGGCCATGCTGAGGGCACCAGACCCAGAGCCCCAGCAAGGTCTGCAAGCAAGCCCATGGTTATTCTTCATCCCGTGGTGGGTCCTGCCATGTTTTGCTTCTGCACCACGGGCTCTTTCCTTCCCCCTGTTCAGCCCATTTCTGTCCTCCATCCCTTGTGGTCCCAAAGCTACTGCAACTCCAACCCTCAGCAAAGACCACGGGATCTGTGAAGCCTGTACAGACACAAAGCAGACTAGCACGTCCACCAAGAACAAGGACAAAAGAGCTCCTGACTGCTGATGTTTTTATCCAGCTCTTGTGAAAATATAAGGGTAGAAAAAACATTAAATAAGTGCTCTTCCTGCTCTAATCCGCCATTCGGGGAATTATCATATTTTATGCATCCAGTGCAAAGTGCTTTTCCTCTGAAGCAATGGATATGTATGCACAGATTCACCCATGTAAAATTGCCCACAGCCCTAGCTCTTATCACCTACTCAATTTTTGTGCAAGCCTAAAGGGAGCTCCAGCCCTGAGACAGCAATTACCATACTTATTCCACATCTTAACAAAATGACAGAAATTGAGTCTTTGATAAGTGCTCATATTAGGCCCAGAAAGATTATTTTCTAGCCCTCCTGGCCACAGGGAAATTTCCTTGTTTCAGAGCTAAACATGAACAGATATCCCAGGGTCCATGTGGATCACAAAATAATAAAATATCCTGAGCTGGAAGAGACCATAGAAATCATCAAATCCACCTCCTGGCCCTGCACAGGACATCCCAAGAATGACACCATGTGCTTGAAAGTGTTGTCCAAACACTTCCTGAACTCTGTCAGGCTTGGTGCTGTGACCACTTCCCTGGAGAGCCTGTTCCAGTGCCCACCCACCCTCTGGGTGAAGAACCTTTTCCTAATATCCAACCTAAACCTCCCCTGACACAGTTTCAGGCCATTCCCTGAGGTCCTGTCACTGGTGACCAAAGAGAAATGATCAATGCCTGCCCCTCTGCTTCCCCTTGTGAACAAGCTGCAGGAAACTATGAAGTCTCCCCTCAGTCTCCTCTTCCCTAGGCTGAACAAATCAAGTGACCTCAGCCAGGCAAGAAGGTTTAAATCCCAAGTTCGTCCCCTCTCTCTGTCCATACTACAACTTCTCCCACTTTAAAGTTTAAATCACTGAGGCTTTTTGGTAAGTGTCCCTGGCCTAGCTGCTGCCATGCCACTAAATACATACAGATAATCTGGAATCTCCAAGCACCAGCAAAGGCTAAAAGTTCTCTCTGATATTGACAGTTCCAGTAGAGCTGTCTACTCATCACTTCAGGGTTTCAGGCTGGGTCAGGAGGGGTTGGAGAGCCCCCAGCCCTCAGGGTCCATCGGTGCAGATGCAGCTTTTCCCAGCAGGGTCATGCAGATGAGCCAGCCTGAACGCCCAGAGCTGAGCCACGCTCAGCAGCAGGAGCACAAGGCACACCCTCGGCTGTCACACAAGCACCCACGGACCTGTCTCTGCTTCGCTCCTTCAGGGCACACAGCCCAGGAGCAGTCTCGTGGGAGCAGTGTCCTGGCACACAGCCGAGCTGATGTCTCCTCATTAGTGTTCACAGGAAATAGCACACGGCATTTGGAGTCAATGTGGAGCCAGGAGGTGTTACAGCCACAAGTGAGCTCAGAGAAACTGTGCAGGGGGCCCTGAAGAGTTTACAAATCCTGCACAGTCAAAAGATAGGAATAATCTGGAGAAGGTGCAAGCCAGTACTCCTGAGGAAAATAATCAAACCCAGAGACATTTCATGGAACAGGCACTCAGAAAGCAAGGGCTAAGATATGCCTACAAAGCAAGAGATGAAGAATGAGCATGTGCATGTGTGAAAGAGACCAAACAGGAGCTTGGAAGAGCTTTTCTCAATGGGAATTACACAGCATCAAAAGCATGGGGTCACACTGCAGTTTTAAGGACATTGAGATCCTTATTTAATATCTGCAATAGAATTGTCTGAGGGGAAGGATGCAGAAATCCCTCCCTGTCCCCAGGCAAGAGTCTCTGCCTTGCTAAGAACCACGGTGCAGGGGGCCACAGGCAGCTTCATCACAGCCACCTGCCCCCAGAAAAGGGCCACCAGCACTGCAGAGCTTCCTCCCTGCTGCTTTCCTTTGGGTGCCATGGCACACGGTCCTGTGCTGCACATGTGACAGACTCTGCAGCAGCGCATAAAAAAGGGGTGATTTGATAAATAATGAACAAACCCTCCCAAGCAAGATCCAGCAAGCTCTTAAGTTCAAAACTTCTGTCAAAGTTTGGCAACTGTTACTTCTTGTCCAAGCTGCGTTTGCATTACATGAACTAAAAGCTTGCAGTTAATCACCACGAGCCTGCGCTGCATTCCCAGGGAAGAGTCCCATCCCTGCAGGGCAGATTGCACAGCTGCATCAGCCCCGCTGCCAGCAGCTCCCTGGCAGGCACTGAGGCAAGGGGATAAGACCCTTATGACCTACAAATGACATCACAGAGAAGCATGGAAAGTAAAAGCAAGCTGGTGCTGGAATGGGAACCAACAGAGAGACACAGATTATTTTTCTCTTTGCTAAAAGGCTCAGGTTTGTTCTCCAAATTCTTTGAAAATTAGCCCCAAAGTAAAAATATCCTTTGAAAATCAGTCTGTTCCCTGCTACCACCAGTTGAACAAGTGGGACATTTATCTGAAGGGCAGAGGCAGTGACAGCCCTCGTTTCTTCCTGAATGAAGACACACCAGCTCCATCAGGCTCCGAAGATGTTCCTCCAGCCACCAAGCAAGGCTGAGGCTCAGGCATCCTGCAGACCACCTGGCATGAGCCGTGTCCCTTGCTGCCTAGCCCAGATCCTGTTCACCCCAGAGCATCATCAGCATGCCCAAGGCATTAACACAAGCCATGAACAAATCCTCCCCAGCAGGTTGAAGGAGATAAACTTCACACAGATGAGTGTTAAGACCACACTGACCCTCCAGTGCCAGAGAACAGAAGGTTCCATTGTGTCTAGAGGAGCAGTTTGGGCAGAATGAAATGAAATTACATGTTTTTTTCATTCAGTTTTGTTCAGACAGGAGAAGAAAAAGTTTTCTCTTCATGGTTCTGTAGGAGCCAGGACTCAAAGTCTAGCCTTGGACAAAAAGAGAAAATACTACTCCTGCCACTGCTGAATCTCAGCTGGTGAACTTTTCTTCCATCATCTCTAATACTTGCTGCAACAGAACTAGTCCTGTCCTATCGTCCCTCCTTAAGAAGATCAGACATCACCCACTCCAACACCAAAAGAAGTCACATCAGAAATCCCAGATGGAAGTTCTTTCTTTTAAATAGGGAGTTTCCTGTTGTCTTACCTGGTTATCGCTGCACTTTTAATCTCTACTTTGATCTACTTCCAAACCCGTCCTCAGACACCACGGGAAGCAGTGAGCATCTGCCTGGTGCCTGACAGAGCCAAGGTGCCTTCCAGCTCCAGTGTCAACACAGCAGGACAGGGACATCAACTGTGCAGTTTTAACTTTGAAGGGTATTTTTTGGAAGCAAACCACTGAGTATTTTACCAAAGAGCATTCTTTTGAACCTAGGTAATGCACATTTTCAGCTTTAAGGCTGAGAACCTTCACCAGACTTGGTGAGTTAAGATGAAAGAGGAAGGATATGCTGTTATGTCTAGAATTAAAAGAAAATAAAAATGTCCAACGATAAAATACAGTTAAACTGGTTTAAATCAAAATAATCTCTTGTGTGTTTGACAACTAAGATGAGACAGAAAAATCTCAAGAGTCTTCCACATCCAAGCATTAGAACATACTCTATCAAACTCCCCACCTTGGGAAGGTTGGGATTTTCCCGACTCTCATGCCATGTCCCCCCCCAGCCGCTCTCCTCTCTGCCCCTGGGCAGCTCATGCTGAAAACCTCATCCCTGCCAGAGAGCTTTTTGCATCCCACACTGCTGAATCCTTCCTGCCACTCCACTCTCACAGAGTACAAACTGCCTGAGGATTTCCATTCTGGCTGCTTCTGAGGAGTGAAATCCTGACAATCCTTTAATGTTCTCTTTATAAAGTGAGGCTTTCACAGCTTTCCTTTGCTTGGAGGTTTGTTTTTATGCTTAAACATAATTTTTGGCTGGCAGCAGGACACAGATTCAGGAGCTCCATCCTCTCTGGGGTGATCACATAGCACCCCTCACTGGCAGCCTCCATAAAAGGGCCTTTAAGATACAAAGAGAAGAAATAAACCCAAAAATGTACCAAACAGAAGATCCAGAGAAACCCAGACTGACAGCAACCACAATATTCCTATCCCTCCCAATTTCAAAGAAATTACATTTCCAAGACAATTGTACAATTTTTTTAAAAACAGTATTTCCTGCAAACAGATGTTTTTTCAAAAAACAGAAGTCCTGAGTGTTGTACAGACTTCTTTTCTGTGAAGCTATGTGATAACATTTTATTTGAAGAATCCTTTTAGTAAGTCATTAACTGGGTTCCAGCTGTCAAAGGTGATCAGATTAAGGATGACACAAAAATACACATCCAGAGGACACTTCAGTTGGTGTATCTCCTACATTTGCCATTGTTACAAGATTAAGGATAATTTTGTAGCCTTTGTGTAGTCTTGACTGAAAGCTGGCCAGAGTAAAATTAACTTATTTGAAATCACACATATCTGTAAATGCCTCTGCTGTTTTGGATGGGGTGCTTGCCATTTTTAGTACACGTCAACTTCATTTCATATCAAACAGGAAATACTTTCTTTTTCTCCTCTCCAGTTAAACCCACCAATGCACCTGAAACCTCCCAAGTGGTGCCTGACAGGGCCCAGAAACTTCTGCATGGGAGTTTTTTCTTTCTGTTAGAGGGCAGGGAATTTATTACTTCAGGTATTACATTCTGAGATATCACATTTGTATTATTGCACCTTATAGAAATTATAAAGCTGTAAATAATCTTTTAGAAGCACATAGGGATTGTATGGGCTTTTTAAAAACATCCTCTCCAGGCAGATTTCCAAACAAGGCTTTTAGCAACAGGCATATTAGACTTTATTTGCCTACTTAAAGCAACCTCAGCCAACTGTTTGCAGCAATTGTTAATTCACAGCTTGCAATGCACTATCTTTACTTTTTGATGCAGTAAGTTCTGCCAATATACAAATTCCATTATATCATCCCATAAAACCCTCAAGGAACACTCCTGGCCTTGCAGGCACAGAATGGCACATTCAAAACACACAACTGACATGCAAGTCCCTAACAGGGCAATCTGCTGTGCCACCCACCATAATTAAATTTTACTTACCAAGAATATTACCAGCAATGCACTCAGGTTATTGTGATCTTTACTATCTGTGATCATATTTTCAATGACTGGATTCATAAACTGAACTATTTCTATCCCCAGCAAAGCCAGACTAGTGAGGTCAGGGATGAGCCTGAGGTCTGACTGAGACAGGAGGTTACAAATGGCTTTCTGGCAGGGACCAGCTCCCAGGGCCAGAGTGCTGCCTTCCCAGAAACAGAGGATTGGGATGGAGTTTGTTTAAAATGTTTTTTGGTTTCTTTTTTTTTTTTTTCCTTCTGGTGACTCCAGAGCCTCAAAGAAGCCACATATAAAACAACTGCCTCCACAAAGATCACTGTCAATCAACAACCACAGAAGCCTCTGCCCTGTAGGAAACTACAGGAAATAAATTCTCAAATAATTTCAGAGTGTGAAGAGTTTTAAATCCAGACCTTTGCTCTGCCAAACTTGGAGAAGAGATTTGAAATGAACTTTCTCATATTTCAGACAATTAACTTGTCCACCAGGCTAAGGAATTTTTGAGAAATTGTATTCATACTTTGCAATGAGCAAAATCTGACATGAACTTGAACCTGGAAATATTTTTTTCTTTCACAATCAATGCATACTTTACCATCTCAATAAACCTGGAGAAGGCCAGCAAGATGGACTAACAGCTCGGGATAAATTACATAGCAGGGTAGCCTCCCCTCTGATGAGGACACACTCAGACACTTCAGGTCCACACTATGGACCAGATTCCTACAGGAAAACCAGTATGGTTTTGGTTTATGGTTAAAGATGTATGTGAGTTCCTCTCTAAAACCCAAGTGACTGGGAAATCAAGATGCTACAGCAAAAGCATTGCAATTTTGTATTCAGGGAAACCAAGGTCTCATATAAACCTAACACCAAGTAGTCAGAATTCAGAAAGCATTCTCTTCCTTACATAGATCACTTTCCACAAAAGCTCTTCTGGTTTATTTACCAGTCAAAACAACAGTAGGATTGAGATCCATGTGCAAGTTTGGGGAGCTTTGTGCTTTTCACCAGCAAAGGACATTAGGCCAAGTACCCAGTCCATCACAGATTCCCTGCAGGACTGTAACTACACATTACAAACTATGATGTATTTACTTCCATGGCTCATTTCCCTGAGTGGGTGCAAATTAAAAACCCTAACCTAGATATGCTTAAAAATCTGAGCCCTACCCATTGTGGATCTCATTTTCCAATGCAGTATCTTTTAACATCTTAGTGTATTTTATGAGAATAAATACAATGAAGATTGAGAAGCAATCAGAAGATGCTCTGACTTGCCTAAGAGATTTTTTCTCTTGAGAAGTTAGCATAGCCAAAAAGAAATTCTGTAACTTTGGAGACAAAATACACATGCCAATCTCAAACCCCACCAGGACAGGCAATGGAATTATTTCTCACATATAGGTGTTCGCACTGCACATTTGCACATTTTAAATTATTAGGGGTATATATTGATTTGACCTTGGGGCAAAGCATGGGTGTCATTCATCTGCTGTGAACACAGCCATAAACCACAGCACTGTATTTTGCATTCCTCTGCACAGTGCATCAGTACTGCCTGCTGTGTTTCTAACCTGGTATGCATTTCTCACTAGAGCCTGCAAGTCAAACGAGTCCTGTCACGCCCCGTGATGTGCTGGGGGTAACAAATACTTGAGGAAAAGCTGTGACAGAGTTCTGTGTGTCTACACCTTGTCAGCTGGATAGGCCAAAGTGCACTGGGATCGTTGTTTCCCCAGAAGCTCAAAGGACTCACCATCTCCACACTGCCAGCACAAGAGGGAATGGAACTCAGTCTCTGCCTTACCCCAGACTTAGCAAGGACACCAAAGCAGAAGCCATGAAAAACAGCCATGCAGACACCAGCACCTTCTCATCATCTTTCTAAACACACCAATTGTTCTCTCTTCTCTCCAGAGGGGTGACAACTACCAGTCTGCTTCTTCTAAGCCTCAGGTGAAGGAGTTAACATCTTCCAGAGGAAGGAGCATGTCCACATTTCCACTCTGCGGGGACAGAGGTGTAAAATCTGCAGAGAGCTCTGTCCTGCTGTCTCTTCTCAGCAGGAACCATCATCCCCCATAAAGTATGTGGACTAGTAGGGCAGCAAAGATTTCTGACTCCCAGCATGAGGCAATGCAGAAACCACAGGCAGGGACCCAGACCAAGTGTTAAGTACTAAAATAGTCTCTGGAACTGATCTGGAATCACACAGCCCAAGGACCACTCTTAGCTAACCTCTGTCACTTGCTGTGAGTGGTCAATAGATCCATTGACACCAGCAGGCACGAGATACATCTCTCTGTGTACACTCATAAGAAATGTATGGATTTGTATATGTGAATAGGAATATATCAAAATCCTTCACACTTGGATATGAAAATAAGAGAAAGGCAAATTTCTGCCGGAAGCCAGAATTTAATTTTGAAATAATTGGTTTGGGGAACTTCTCTTATGAAAATTGCACTTATAAATTGTGATGCATTGAAATGCTCAGAGAGATTATTCCTTAATAATTGCGAGTAAAGGGACCCTGAAAATAAAGAGATACTCAGATATCTGTTGCCAAAAGACATTTGTGTAGCTCCATAAATACTCTTTTTCAGAAAGTCTAAAGCTCACAGGATAGTCACCCAGAAACCACTCTGACACATCTCACTTGTAGTTCTCAACAAGAAAAATATGCTATTTTCTCACACCTTTCTAGGAAGTAATTTAAAAAGATTTTGGCTCAGAATGAGGTGCAACTATAAATTCTTAAGTTTTCAAACTATAAAGACTGATTCCAGCATTTTAATGCTCTAGCACATAATCAACCACATCATCTCAGAGCTCTCACAGCACTTACTTTAATGTTGCCTTCTGTGCTTACACCTTTGTTTCTACAGAAAATAATATTTTCTTAATATTTGAGTAATTTATTATTTTTTAAAAAAATTTTCGTGATAAATGAGCTACAGAATTATGGAACTGCTGATGTTGGAAGGGGCCTCTGGCGCCCACCGACTCCAAACCCCCGACAAAAGTAGGTTTGACTAGAGGGGGCTGTTCGGGGCCAGCGACAGCTGCTCAGTGCCAGGGTCCTGCCCCCAAAAGCAAAAGCCACGGGCTTCGAGCGCACCCTAGTGAACATCCTGTTGAAGCATTTTTGGTCTGGTTTAAAATCCTGCAAGTTTCTATATTTAACTACCAGTGCTTTGCTGCCTTGATGCTGGGGTCTGGATTCTAAAAAGTACATTAATTAAAGAAAACATGGAGACGTAGATGCCTCAGCACTTCCAAAAAAATCCAGTTGGGTATTTTACCCATCCATGAATTACACCAAATTACTTTTTGCAGTGATTCACTGAATTGCAGAAGTCGTCACAAAGATCTTGAAAAATTATTCATTTTTCTTTTGAGTATTTTTCTTTCTATATAAATATTATGTTGCTGCTGTTACAAGAGGCTTGTGTTTCCAAGAGTTAAAATCATAAAATCACAGAATATCTCAGGTTGGAAAGGGACCCCATAAGGATTGAGCCCAAGTCTTTGCTCCTTGCAGGACTACCTAAAAATAAATCATATGACTAAGAGCATATTCCAGATGCTTCTTGAACTCTGACAGGCTTGGTGCTGTAACCACTGTCCTGGGGAGCCTGTTCCAACCATCCTCCCAGAGAGAAATCTTTTCCTCATGTTCAGCCTGAGCTTCCTCTGAATTTCTGGCACTTACTCTTGTTAATTTCCCTCAGTTGGGGACTGCACAGCTCTATAGCCTATCCAGATGTCTCTGTAAGGCCTCTCTATCCTAGAGGGAGTCCACAGCTTCCCAAATTTGGTATCATCAGTAAACTTCCTTAATGTATATTCAACTCCTGTGTATGGTTCATTCATAAAAACATTAAAGAGCACTGACCCTAAAAGTGAGAATTGGGTTGACTGACTGCCAGCTTGATGTAACCCCATTTACTGCAACTCTTTGAGCCAAACCTGTCAGCCAGATTTAAGATAAAACTCCTTACTGGCTGTGCCTTGTTACTGGCAAAGTACCTTTAAAGATAGAGTTGTGAATAAATACACAAAACAAATACAGAAAATAACCCTAAGAAAAGGATTCCTAAAACCAAAGCTTTTAGATTTGTAAAGGGTGCAAACAATCTTGCAGAAGGTACCATAACAATAAAGAGACCTCAATAAGTGGTCCTGAAACCATTTCACATGCATAAACCTCTCTGAAGTGTCCAACTGAAAAGCACGTGGCTAAGATAAACCACAAGGAGATAAATACGTTTTTATTTACCACCACTGGCAATTCTCCACTTCCAGACAATATAGTTAGTTGGTCCTTTATAATTCTTTGAATTGCACTTGACTATCAGGCTGTGCTGAGCACTTGTGCTCTTACCTGGCATCTTATCTTTGGGCAAGCTTAAACAATAGAATTTCCCACACTTATAGATGATTCTGTTTCTCCACTGTTTAAATGAGTATAGGGAAGCAAAAAGGAAAACTCACCAGCTCTCTCACTTTGTGCTATGTTCTTTTTGTGCTACAACTGCACAGCTCCCCTTTGACTGTCACCTCTTCCAAAGACCTACACAGGTGCCTGCACCAGTTTTGTTTTGCTGCTGAATCCTGCAGGGCCAGCACGTGCAAGAGCACAGAAACCCATCTGACCAAGGCATGTGGCACCACATGTCCCTGTTCATGGCTCCCAGCTGTCAAAGCACAGCACATCCTCCAGCACTGGCCAGGCACAGAGCTATCTAGGTCAGAGAGTACTTAACTATCCTCAGTCTTTGTCCTCAGCAAAGTGGCCAGACTAAAGACAGCTAAATCTGCCTTTTGATGCAGTTCTGTAACACTCATGAAGAGCTGTGCTTGAGCTAACTAACATCAGTGGCTGGGATAGCACACTGAGAGATAACTGAGTGCTGACAACATGCATCATTCAACTACTATTCCATTCTGTTCAAGAGCATTTCATAACACTTCCAAATAATTTTTAAAAAATATCTTTTTCTTTTCATTTGGCTGTTACCTCCCTTAAAGGCATATTTCTTCTTTCTAATCCAACAAATGCAAATGGCCCAGTCAATGGCACAAAGTCAAACAACAAACTCTTTCATCAAGCTACATTTTGGTCAGGAAGGAGCAATCACAGGGCATGGCCCTGCCTCATTTTCTTCCCTTGAACAAAGTCATATGTTGGCTGAGTGTGTGGGCTAAATGAGTGTCTCCTCTTAACCCTTTCCTCCTATGTTACAGCCTGTTCTGTCTGTAGAGATGACTGAATTAGCAGTTTGATCCTTTCCTGGTCAATGAAAGGTTTGTGTCACATTATGTATTCCTTCTCAGTGCTACTGAAGGAAAACAACCTTTTATGTACAGGTTGGGCAGAGAATTGATTGAAAACAGCCATGTAGAAGATTTGGGGGTGATGGTTCATGGAAAACAACATGAGCAGGTAATGTCTGCTCGCAGTTCAGAAAGCCAACTGTGTCCTGGGCAGCATACCAAGCAGGGAGAGGGAGGGGACTCTGCCCTCTGCTCTTGTGAGACCTCACCTGGAGTCCTGCATCCAGCTCTGGAAGGAATATGGAACTGGTGGAACAAGTCCAGAGGAGGGCCACAAAGTTAGTAAGGGGACTGAAGCACCTTCCCTACAAAGACAGGCTGAGAAAGTTGGGGCTGTTGAGTTCAAAGAAGAGAAGGTTGTGTGGAACAAACCTTCCAGTATTTGGAGGAGGCCTACAGGGAAGCCAGAGAGGGATTCTGTCAAGAACTGTAGTGACAGAACAAGGAGCAATGGGTACAAATTAAAAGAGGGGAAATTTAGGTTTTAATTTAGCTATTAGGAAGAAATTCTTCACTGTGAGGGTGGTGAGGACTGGAATAGGCTGCCCCCAGGGAGGCTGTGGATGTCCCATCCCTGGCAGTGTTCAAAGCCAGGCTGGATGAAGTGTTGAGCAGCCTGGTGTAGTGGGAGGTGTCCTTGTCCATGTCAGGGGCTTGGGACTAGATGATCTTTAAGGCCCATTGCACCTCTTCAAAATTATATGGTATGCATCACTGTGTGAGTAGAATAGAAGGTGAGGTTGGTGACTAAACAGCTCCCCAGGGCAGTGGTCATGACACCAAGTCTGTCGGAGCTCAGGGAGTGTCTGGACAATGTTCTCAGTCACAGTTTGGATTTTATGGTAGTCCTGCAAGGAGCAGGGAGATGGAGCCAATGAACCTTAAGGGTCTATTCCAACTCCTTATGGTTTTCTTCCAAGTTAAGATATTCCATGATTGTATGGTAAGTACAGTGGTATATGACAAGTATATCACAAGTCACAATGCCCTTCAGGTACAGTTCACACAAATCACCTATTTTTTCCAACCCATATACAACTTAAGATATTTAAAACAGATGTAAAACTTTTATATTTTTCAGTTAAATGTGAAATCTTACTCCTTTTTAATAACACATGAGGGACAGGAAGTAGAACAAGAGTAACACTTAAGCAAAACCAATCTATTTTATTTCTGTCAAGTTACTATTTCATTTTTAAACAGTCAAACAACACCACTCCAGAGAACTGTATCTCTTATAGTTTCCCATTAGTTATCATGACTACTGAAAACATACAAAGCACTTAGAACTTGTTTTAACCAATCTGGAATTTTTGTAAATCTTCCACTGTAACTGAATACCACACTCAAAAATATGAAATATAGGTACTTTCCATACTGAGTGAGCAATATCAGATGAACTATCCTGCGACAGTACAGCACTGCAAAAATATCTCAGTAAATTTTGATTAAAAAGACCGTATCTGAAATTTAGAACACTGCTTGTACATAAAAGCAAATAAACAAAAATCTGTCAGCAAAATCAGTAAATGGTTCATATATGTTAACACTTGTATTAAATAACAATTAGTGGACTAATAAACAATATCATTTGAAAAGTACTCTTTAGGAAGCTTGTAGTGGATATATTCACTGAATGCTTTTGCACCATACTATTCATAGTCTGAATGGAACTGTTCATGGCAGGGACACCTTCTTTGGCACAATGAATTTAAAGTTAAAGCAAGTTGACCACACTTATATAAGGCAAACACTTAGAGCTGTAACAGACTGTGATGACAATGACAGTAACCATCACACTGTGTGTGTACAGATCATGCTTAAAAATCTTCTTTTGCACAATACAGCCAAATATTTTAGTAAGAAACGGGAACTCCTATACCTTCAAGAGCACACCATGAATCACTGCTTTCTCATGAGAAATTATCAATATTGTGTCTTCTGTCATCAGTATTACATAAAATGGAACTGAAAAACCACAGCAGGCATATAAATTTAACATACTCTGAAGAAATAAAACTAAACCAGAGGATTTGCTCATAATAGTGCAGATAATGACTTCTGTTACCAAGAATTCCACTTTCATATGTAAATCCAGAAAAAAAAGGAATCTAGGAAAAGGAATTCAGTAACAGTAGTTGAAATGTAATAAATTTTGGCCAAATTAGGCTTCTAGCATACATCCCAAAAATGTCAAAGCTTGATGGTGTCTGTGGAAATATGTGCACCAGTGCAGTTTCTAAAGAAATCTACTTTCTTTAGAATCTAGCAGTTATAAATAAATTCAGAACTAAGAAATCTGTTTTCAACTGCAGGAAGTTATTAATTAACAAAATGTTATCTGCAGTAAATTTATAAGCTATCAGGAAAGAAAATGAGTAAATTAACTGACTTCTGGTTTTGGAGGAGAAAAACATTACAGTTCATTTAATTAAATATGTGAGTATTTAATTCAATGTTTTTAATATAAATCATTTGGGCACGTTATTCTGGAGATTACTTTTGAATGCATTTCTGAATTTTCACAATTTATTCAAGTTTTTTCTTTTGAGAGTGAAAAGAAAGAAGTGGATGGGTGGGAAGAAAATGAAATCTTCATTGGGTCATATTCTGCATTTTGTGTTTTTACAGCCAATTTTAACAATCTCTTCTCTCAAAAATCTGTACTAGGAAGACACATCTAATATGGGCCAACAGCAGTTTGTTAGACCACTTCATAAAACTACTAACATACCCTACATTAAAACCTGAGTGCTGCCATCAAATACTATTCCTGAAACTTCCTGGGTGAATTTCTCTCTCTAACTTCACCTTCTCACTCTCCCTCTCGCTCTGCTCTCCAACATTCTTAGCTCCTTCAGCTCTGACATGAAAGCATTGGACTTCAAGTTGAAAATCTTGGTTCTTTCATGGAAAAAAGAAAAGAAAGACAACACAATGCTCATAGAAGATACAACAATTACTCTAAAAGTAAATCCAAGCATGAGAGTATTTTACACACTTCTGTTTTATCACAGAATAGGAGCACATTTTTGTCTTTTCTAAAAGATTACTGAAAACTGAGCTATAAAAGTGAGTGTGAAGAATTTCTTTATTGCTGCCTCTGATGACCAGCATCAGCACTTACTTCTTGCAGTCCTTGTGTCTTCAAACCAACAACAGCATTAGAGACAGACACTTGTGACTGATTCAATTCAGCAATAGCTTTCTTCTCAATAAACTGAGCTATTTCATCTTCTAGAAGCTTTTTCTTTTCCCCTAATTTCAGCTCCTCTTCTTGATGCATTAGCACAAGACGTTCAAATTTAGTCAGTACCTATTTAAAGAAAGCACAAAAAAATATCATTTCCAACTGGCAACACAAGGTGGTGATATCACAATGTAAAAGCCCTCTGCAAATTAACAGTAAAGCCCATCTCAACCAGTGTTAACAGTTGTTAGAAATTGCAGTTGTTTCTCAAAACTGTTAAGACTAAAAAACAGCAATACAGAAAAAATAGCAACTTTTATCAGACTATTCTCATGATCCAGGCCATTGCACTCAAAGTACAGGTGGAAAACATGGAAGGCACTAAGTGAATACTCAATTCCCTACTACATTTTACTGCACCTCTATTGTATCAGAATAAGGAGGCCTTTAGAGATGAACCAATTATCAACAGACAGACTAAATCAAGATGACTCAAGTAGAATATAGCTCCCTAAAATCAAGTGGGGAAGTGTATATTGATCGGATTTAAATATTAGTAAGTACACAGAGTTAATCCAGTTAGGGAATTAGTGGTGGGCTGCAAGAAGCTACCTACTTTTCTACAGAAATTGTTCTTTGATTGGGTTTTTTTGGCATATTAATGCATTTTAGTTTCCAGATGTATTTCAACAAGTTTAAACCTATTGTGAAGTTGTGTGTGACAACGAAAGGGGTACTTAATCCTTCCTCATCTCCCATTTCCACACACACAGATTCTCCCAGAATCCTGCTTTTGCAAAGAAGAAACTAAAGCTATAAATGTAACAGTATGCCTGTTGTACACAGCAGAGCTGACAAACTCTCCAGGTACACCTACAAGTTTCCTCTAAATGAAGGATGTGAAAGAAATCTGAAATACAACAGAAATTCCTGGTTTTCTTTAGTTTCCACATACAAAATACAGCAGCAAGAGTACAAAACAAATGCTCTTTAGAAGTGATTGCATGATCACTTTCCCACATCAGGAACTTGAAAACCTAATACCCATAATTCTGCAATATGCAGAGCTCACAAACCACTTGGTATAAATCATACAAGGATAATATCAAAGGGTAAGCACAGATACTGTGTAAGACCTTGCAGAACCTGCTTTGAACACGGGTAATTCTTCCAATTGGACTGCCTCATACTGAGAAGGACTGAATCTGATTTTTTTTTCTCCACAAGTAGCATGGGGTTCCTAACAGTTTTAGAAAACAAATATTAAGCCACCTTCTTATTTAAAACATGCACCTGAACACCTCAAAAAAAAAACCAGCTAGAGCTTTGCTGGGGGATTGAATTACAAAAAAAAGAACATTAATAAAAATACACACATTTCCAATTTCAATTAAACCAGTGTTTGAATATAAATACACATGACCACAATAAGAGTCTGGTAGAAAGTAGATGAGAAGATCCTATCTTGCTAGTCCAG
The DNA here is from genome assembly GCA_013397245.1 of Thryothorus ludovicianus. NCBI lineage: Eukaryota > Metazoa > Chordata > Aves > Passeriformes > Certhiidae > Thryothorus > Thryothorus ludovicianus. The sequence continues at coordinate 796,777 of VZTB01017524.1, read as the reverse complement.
CTTGACAGGACTAAATCTTCAAAAAGAGCCAAGAAATATTCCACATCTTCAAACAGACTTAAGGCAGTTGGGAAGAGATGAGATTTTGAAACCAGAACTGAAAAAAAACAACAGAATACCAGACATACACGCTTTCAAACTTCTCAGCATGAGGGCTGAGCTCAGATTTAATAACTGAATCTGGAAGTCAGGCAAACACACACAGCCACTTCAAAAAGCCACTCATGGCATTTTTTCCTAAAATCTTGGTTTTCACAAAGCAATCTATGCATGAAAAACACCCACTGTGTTGTTACAGCATATCAATGTTTCTCACCATACTGCTAGAAAAAACAAAACCATTATAGATAAAGAAACACAACCATTATATTCATCACTCTTTTACTTCACTGTATCAACTCCTACTCTACAGATGTGTACCAGCTATCCACCCAAGCCTTTAGACCATAAGCTCCTGCCTCCCCAAAATAAGAGTACCATTTATAGAATCACAGAATTATGTACGCTGGGGAAGACCTTTAAGATCATCAAGTCTAAGCACGAACCCAGCACTGCCAAGTACACCACTAAACCATGTCCCCAAGTGCCACATCTTTTAAATGCCTCCAGGCACAGTGACTCAACACTTCCCTGGGCAGTCTGTTCTCCATGCTTATCAACTCTTTCAGTAAAGATGTTTTTCCTAATATCCGGTCAAAACCTCTTATAACACAACTTTAAGTCCATTTCCTCTCATGTTGTCACTTAGCACTTGGGAGAAAAGACAAACCCCAAACTCACTGCACTTCTCCTTTCAGGTAGTTGTATAGAGCAATAAAGTCCCCTCTGAGCCTACTTTAATTCAGGCTAAACAACCCCAGGTCCCTCAGCTGCTCCTCATAAGATATATTCTCTTGTTTTCTGGTGTCTAATCAATCTGCTAATCCAATCAACCTGTGTAATCAAACAGCTTTTGATTTAAAGCATTACTGTTCTCAAAATGTTAGGAAATTATAAATATCAACTAGTGATTTTGTTAGCTTAGCTAACTTAGCTGCTCCAAATCTCAGAAAACAAACTCAAGACAGACAGGCATGCTTGCCTGTTGCTCTGCCTCTTCCAACATTGCTGCTTTCTTGTTCACTCTCTGCACAAATCTCTGCTTAATCTCCTCTTCTTTTCTTTCCATTTCAAGGCAGAACTCGAGCCTCTTTGCCTCAATGACTTCCTGTAGACTGAAGTTCAAAAATGTAAGCAAACCTCCAGCACACTGCTCTATTCAGTGGTGTGGAAAACCAACAATCTAGAAAATTATTTAAACAATTAATACTCATCTGAAATATTAATTTCTATAGCTTCCCACATAAAAATTCATAAAAACCTAAACAGAAGCAAGCATCTTACCTTTCTGTTTTTTTATTTATGTAAACAACTCTGAGTAAAATTACTTATGCTAACAGCTCCTGGGCAATTTACATTTCAAAGTAAATACAGCACTTAAGGCATCTCATGTTCTAAAGACTTGATTTATACTTTTCTGACTCCATCATGCATAAGTTTCTTCTTTAAGTTGCTTACTGCTAAGATGCTGAAATTGCCAGAAAAATCTCCCAAAATTTCTGTATTGTGAAACCTCAGTCTTCAAGTAGGACCATACAAAAACAATTAATCTGTAGCATTAACGTAACAAAAACCTGATTATTCCTATATGAAAATGAAAGAAAATAACAGGATCTTCAAAACATATAGCACTCTTTTTGTAACATCAAAATTTAAATATGGCAGAATTGCATTAATATAGAATAAATTCAATTTCCTAAGCAGTTCAACATCCAAAACAAAGGGTTACTTTCCAACATGCAACAGCCAAAACCTCAAAACTGCTTGTTTTTCCCTGAACTTCCTCTTCCAGAAGCAAATAAACTGCATATATACTATACTTATATTTGAAACTATATAGGAGTAAATCAGCTCATTGAGCACATCTCTGGCAAAAAAAACAAGTCAGTAAGCAAATCAAACATTTCTTTACTTATAAATCTATGTCTTCCTTCTCTTTTCAGTGCACAAGATTTTTTTTTCCTCCAAACAACAGTTACTTGAAATTGAGATACTTCTTTCATGTTAAAGCATATCACAGCAAATTAAAAGATGCTAGTAATTTATTCATATGAATAAACTACTAGAGGTTTGACATTTTCAGGGTCTATAGTACCACCCACTGCCAGGCAGTGCTGGAGGGGAATGTGCTTTTCAAGAAACACGAATGGAGCTTGTACACAGATGCACCTCATACACCCAGCTTCCTTTGGAAAGTAAACCTGCTTGATGACACAAGTTCTTCCACCAAAACATTTACCATAAACTTCCCTAAGTCACATGATTCCTGAGAGCAGAACTGGTGGACCACAGCTGTGTTAAGGGTTATTGGAAACTCAAAAGCACTGTCCTCTGTGACACCGGGCTTAAGAACAGATTAAATCATGGACAATGTTCTAGCTTTTTGCTGGGGCTGTTCCTTACACCTTTCATCTCTTCTAACACTTGCTGAGTGGTGACTGGTCAGCCCTTCCCAGCTAACAGGGAGTTACTGTCCTTTGCCAGGTAACTCATGCCTTCCACCCTCATGCAAAATAAATAGGTGTGTATATTAAGTATTTCATTTTGATTTATACTTTTAATATAAATACGTGCTTATGGTTTTGTCCTATCTTTAACTGTTTCTATTTAAACCATTTATAAATGGAAAAACTTAACAAAAAAAACCTAAAGAGTTAATTATTTAGAGAAACACTAAGCTTAAACAGCTCTCTTCTATCTTTAAATTTATGGTGACTGGGCAGTTTCTCAATCCTAAAGTTTCTGATTTGTATTCAAAGTATCATCTAAAGAAAGAAGAAACATCTTGAAATAGCACATGCAGACAATGTTCATAAGATATCAAGGTCAGAGCACTCCTCTGTTCTATCTTATTCGAACACTACATGGTAACAAAATAAATTCAGAACAATTATCCTGTTGTGTTTGGGTTTGTTTCAGGAGCTTTTAATCAGCTGTGAATTAACTTAGGTCACCCTGAAATTCTAAATCCCTAAATCCACATGAAACAAGGGCATGGTTTTCACACAGATGTATTAATTCACACTATCTCTAAGTTTAGACAATAATGCTACAGCACAGTTTTTTCAAGAGCTAGCAATCTCACACTACACACCCTTCTGCACACAGTGTCAGTTCTGATAGATGAAATGCTGCCTTTGGGCACAATAAAGCTGCCAGAGCAAATGCTAGACTAAGTTAAACTGCTGCAATCACACCTTCATTTCTTTATGTGGACATCTTCAGACCCAGACTAAAGGTTACCTGATGTTACTTCATCAGGTAAAAGCAATTTTGTGTTGAAATCAGTAAAAGATTAACTTTGAAGACACTTGACTCAGTAATCATATTACACACAGAAAGGAGAAATAAAAGTGTATTTTTACAATTTACAGTGCAGGTGGTTGCAGGTGCCAGCAACTGTGGAAGTGTGGAGGTGTTCAAGACCAGGCTGGATAGGGCTTTAAACAACCTGGTCTGGTGGAAGGTGTTCCTGTCCATAGCAGGTGGGCTGGAACCAGATGGTTTTTGAGGTCTATTTCAATCCCAACCATTCCATGATGCCATGAAATAACCCCTCCCCGTGGACTGAATTGTTCTAGAAATCACTAAGACAGAACTAAAGCAAAATTTCCTTTTCTGTGTGTGGTGTACCAGCAACACAATAACCCAAACACATTTGGTGTTAGGAGATTTGGAGGAAGGAAAAGCAGTTCACCAAATCTTAAGCCAATCCTTTCAACATTACTTCATCCACTGCTCACAGTAAAATTTTTTTGGTTTATCTGAAGACAGGTTTCACTGCTTCTCATTTAGCACATTATGAAAATCAAGTTCACAGGTTCTCTCATTTTTTCTGACTTAGACATCCAGAATATTACACTCTGTACAAAGACACTTGCAAAATTTAAATGTTATAACTAATTATTCAAATAACATATTCTTACTGAGGTTTTGAGTAAGGGATTATGAAGACAGTCTAAACTAATCACCCACACCAGCACTACCACCTGCCTTTCTACAGAAGCAGAGCTGTGATATACAGATTTTTCTGTCTGCGTGAGACTGAAAGCATGGAAGCCTAAAATTGCAAATCAGACATGTTATGTTCATAAAGACTCTGAAGTGAATTCAAATCTCAGTGTAACACAATGTGCAAATAAGTTTGAACAATACAGGCATTTAAAGTTTGTTCAATTACACTTGTAGAAGCTTTCAAACTTGAAAGTAACACTTGAAACTTTTTGCATAACATTTGACTATCAATTGAAATATATCAGAAAAAAAAAAGGGTTAACTAGTGGCACAGTGCTTTGACTCAGTCAACTAGCTCAGTTGATACTGAGCAATAATAAGGATGTGATAGACCTGAATAATTACCAATATTCCAGTACAGGCATGAAAAACAGGTGGTTTTGGGTGTGGTCCAATCTCATTCTAAGATGGTTAAAATATTTAGCTCAAATGAAAAGGGTCTGCAGCTGGTCAGATGAACTCTAGTGTCAAGAGTTTCTTACAGAAAAGGTCTAATAGCCTTTCAAGTGTTAGCTTTCTTCTCTCAGACATGACAATAAGAGTCATGTCAATCTTCCTCTACATATAAACTTATTCATATCACTGAATCCTTCCTGGTTTTCTGTCATCATCTTCAAAACAGACTGAAAAATAAACAAGTTCAAGAACTGCGAGGTCTAAATATCCCAGTGTCAGGGAGGAAAAAAGCATGGAATGATTCCCCACATACTGAGAAACCAAGATGGTTATGTTACAACTATGTTTAATTGCAATTATAATGGAGAACAAACTGTAATTATGACAACAGAAAAACAACTAAGCCAGAAAATTATTAACATCAGCAAATCTAAACACACAAGCATACAGCCTGAATATCAACCCTCAGCTTTTTTCTAGACATCCTGGTCTTCAATTTTCTTCTTTCAAAACAAAAATGTGCCCATAGGCAACAACTTAAATTGAAAAATGGACTTAATAAAATGTCCAGCTTAAAAACAGCAGCAATCCTCTCCTCCCTTGAAAACACCTGGGCTAAATGGGTATGTGTGTGTATATTTAGAAGGTTGTTTTCCTGGAAGCACTCTTCATGTCTAGATTTCTGTTTTCAACTAGTCCAAATTTTACCATTCTAAACATCTCAGCAATTATCTCTTGCTGAGAATGACCTTAAGTAGGAATTAATGTCCCTAATGGACATAATTGGATCATCAAAAAGGCAGGACCAGACCATCTGCAGACACACAAAAAAGCTTATCATTACTTTTCAACAACAAAGAAATGCAAATGCCAATCTTAAGTAGCAAAAAATTATAAAATTTAAAAAAATTTACTTCCTGAATTTTATACCCAATGGATACTGCATAAAATGCATAAACCACACCCTAAATACTCTGCTATCCATTGACTTTATTATTTCATTCTTAAAATGCAGTAGCAAACTAACAAATAAAAAGTTATTATGAAATAGCTTCACCAAAAGTACAGGATTTGAGAATAGGTGTTTGCAAGACAGTAATTTCAGACTACCTTTATTTTCCCTTCTCAGAAACAGTAACAAAGATACAAATGTATTTTTGTGTACTGAAACCATGTCTTTCCACATTGCCCTTAAAAAAAAAGTAAAACTTGCCAACATGTTTTTATACACATATGAAACCATAAGTGCTTTACACACGTGTAAGAGCAAAAGGCTTTACAGATGTCTGCCCACAATCTATCTCACAAGGTAGCTGCACATCCAAGAATTACTGATTCTGTTCTGCAGTGGCATACAATTTTGGATGAAAAAGCTACTGTCCTACTTCTACATCCAACAGAGTAGCACAGGAACTTCACAGGCAGCTTCTTCCCAATATGCCAAAATGCAGGGCACATTTGTTACTCAAGTGTCAATGTTCAAATGCCACAAACATCCAATTACTCAAGACTAGCAAAGGTTTTCTAAATTTACATTATTATCAAATTTAGTATGTAGACAGCTACATCACAGGCACAAAACATGAATTCTCAACAAGCATTTTGATCATTATTTACACAATTAGCATGAAATTTTAATCTTCATGCACATACTGCTATGCAATATTAATTATACTCAAACTAAAGCTCTCAGAATCCATATATACATATTGTAAACATCTTTAAGGACAAAGAGGATGACAATTTAATAACACATTTTTGCCTAAAACAACTGGATAGTCTCTATTCTAAAAGTTATTTAGATGTACAAGCAAACTGGGAAGCACTGAACTGCCTCTATATAAAAAGACATTTTTTATCACATTGCTGAGGATGACACTTTTTATTGTTTCCTCAGTAACTTGATAAAACACTTTATGGGTAAGGCTGCATTAGTCTGCTAATTACACTGCATATACACCCTCTAAATTCTCTTCCTTTCTTATGGTATCATAAAATGTCTCTCCCAAAACACCAAACACCTTCTCCTTCAGATCTCAGCATCATTCATTATGCCACATTTCTGAGGGACAACCACATCCATCCTAGTCTTACTTTTCCTGTTGCAGTAAATCTGGGAAAAAGTTCATTTTTATTGATTCTCATGGGATATCAATTCTCATTCTTCCAAAACAATGACATTTTCAATAGACCTGATTTACCAAAACTAATTACTAAGTGTACTTTCTTGCCAAAACTCTCTCAATAAAACTGACATCTAGTGGGCCATACATAAAAATCTACACACCAGAGAGAACTCAGCTCCTCTGTATATCCAACAAGCAGACAACTTCTAAATGAGCTCTGAAGTGTAAAATACTGATCTGATGTGAACCTGCCACTTCTGGCTGATAACAAAATGCAAACTGTGTAGGGCTTTTACAAAGATAATTCCTTTGTTTGTAGAAGAAAACGTTTCTATGGATGATGTTCTTCATAATTTAACTCTTATCCTGAGATAGCTGAACACCATGAAATCCAGCTTCAGAAAATCCAAAGGTACTGGAGTGAATATCACCATGAACAAATCTAAAAAAAAGTCTTCCCTAGACAAGGATAACAAGACATCAGCTGTTAACACAAGTTCTTAAACTTAAACCTAAAACAAATGAAAATTCTATGGTTAATTTCAGTTAGTTTAAAACCTCTTTCACCCTTGATTCTCTTTTTATGAAAAGGATGTATTAAATTCTTGTTAAGAGACCACTGATTCAAGGTCAGCTCAAGATCATCTAAATGAACTAGAGTCTGCAAATGTGCCTCGGTTCAAAAAATGAGAAACTGTTTTTAATGCAAAATCTTATTCTGTTTTCATGCCTGGTTTAAGTCAGTATTTCCCATCATGACTAGACAGTAACAGCACTTCTCTAAACCATGAAGGCTTGAACAATTCACAAAGCATCAGTTCTTCCCCAGCAGGATTCTGACCAGTTAAAAGTACGGTCCCATGCACAAGAAAAAACAAAGGAAGCTGGAAGAGGGAGACAAGAGAACTGGAAATAAAAGATTAAACAAAAGGGATATAGAAATTTTAAATGCTTCCTGTGGAAAGCAGCTTTACTACATGAAATAACTGAGTGTCTATAACCTTCCACTTAACTTCCCTTTGGAATCCTCCTTTAACTCCCTACAGTCCAGCAAGAGATTTCTTGACCTGAAAATGCTAAGACATTTGTTATTATGGCAGATAAGGTGGGAAGTCAACAGTGTAACCACTTATTTTGTACAAGTTTTTGCTTCAGTTCCTTCTGAACCTGTGAAAATGCCAAACTATTATTTAGAATCAGATATAGATCAGATAGAACCAGAGAGAAAGTAAAACATAATACTAATATATAATGAAAATAATTTAAAAGTTCATAAAGCACAGGTGCCTAAAGAAAACAGACATGTTTTCTGAGAAAAATTAAAATCCCCAGGTTTATTATAGAAGACAAAGATTTCAGAAATACAATTGGCTTTCATGTTTTTAAAAAGAATGCTCATTTAAACTCATATACTTCTCCATGAAGGTAACTGAATGAACAGCTAAATCCTTCAATTAAAAAAAAACATTTTTTCCTTCTTAGAAAACTTATTTTATGCATGAACTCTGCTCTGCATTGGGTTGTTGTGAAGTGAATGGATGCTGAAAGCAAATGCTGCACATTAAGTCCTTTACCTGACGGGTTTGTTCTCAGGGCCAATGTCTCTGGAACCTAACTTTTCCAGTCTGCAGCGCCTGTACGATTCATAATACTCACGAGTCTTCTCTCTTAAATCTTCCATGTTTGTGCAAAGCATCCTGCAAAGCTTTATAGTGTCACAGTGGCTCTCATTTTCCACTAATCGGTAAAAAGAAAATTGTATTATTATGCAGAAGTAGCAAAATAGTCAAAATACATTTTAGACAGCATCGCTTACTTTGTTCACTAAATATACTTCAAGGAAAGGTATCTTGTTTATAACACCTCCTTTACTTCCTTATCATTTCTAATATACACACTGAAGTACTGAAGACCCATAAGTACTGGTGAACGTATTTCAACATGTCCTGATTTCTTGTTTGAGATGAGCAACAACAGACTTCTCTCTTTTTTAACCCTCTTTACTGACAATCACAAATGTTTGAAATTTGGTAGTGCTAGAGGTACTGCCACTATCCTAAGCTACCCAAATACTCATACTCCATCTCATAACTTGATCCCAAGGATGCATCAGTATGGATGAAACTACAAGTCAGTGCATGCCTCAAGTATTAATGGCTAAATTACTTATACTGTTGATCTAAAATACAATCAGCCTGGCATCAGTGAAACAGCCCCTTGTATTATTGGTGAATTTTATACTTCAACAACAGCAAAAAAATCTCATAAAAATACTTTTAGGAATTCCTTTACCTTTTACTATGCCCCAAGGGTATTGACGAGCTCTCACCATTTTGTTTCCGATTTTCACCTTCTCCATACTTCCTACCACAGCAAATGGCAAATAACCCTGTAGGAATCATACCAATAAAATCTTATCTGTCAGCATTCTTATGTTAAAACATAAAAACACTTCAGAAATAAATTAGGGAAGAAAATACCATTTCAGGAAAAGCCAACAGGCAGTTTAAAACCAGAAACCACCCCTAGGAGATCAGTAGATAGGCAGCATCTACTGATAAAAAGTCAAACTACAATAGAAGCAGAAGGAGAAGTTGATAGATGCAGATGGGTGTGTTGACAACTCAGGGGAACTCCAAGAAGTGGAAATGAGAGCAATGCTGGATCCTGCATGTCAGGAGGAATAAGCCCATGCCCCAGCACATGCTGGGGGCCAACTGTCTGGAAAGGCACTTTGCAGAATAAGACATGGGGCAATGACCTCATGAACAGCACGCTGTTCCTGATTCAGCAGGTCTGTCCCAATGGCAAAGGCAGCAACCTACATCCTGCACTAGGAAATGTCAGCCCCAAACAGGAAACTGCTCTAGAACATACAACTCACATTCAACCAGAGCTCACATCCCAGAAGCACTCACATGACCATCACATGTTGGAACCTGTGGTGTGGTTATTGCTGTGGGCTTGGCACTAAGACAGGCTGGGCACTGTCTGCCTGCTTGCTGACCCACAGCAGCTGACCAAAGAAACACCATTGCCTAGAAAATAAATCACTAGCAGAGCATGGAAGTGGTAAATAACAAACCACCACGTTCCCCACAGCAAAAGGGCTTGTTACTGCTCGACAGCTGCACATTTCACTCCCTGGCCAGGTTGGGAATGCACAGCCATGGGCTCCAGCATCCTGGTCCCTGCTTTGCTTCTACAGAGCAGCAAATACAGAGCACTCAAGGCAAAGCCATCTGGCTTCACAGCCTTAGTTGAAAGCTGGAAGTTATCTCTGGGACAATCAGAAAGGACAACAGAAAATAAGCCAGAGTCTGACTTTTTCATCCCCAGAGAAAATCTGTCCTAATTTCTAAATAAAATACTAAATAAAAGAAAAAAAAAAAAGCAAGTGGAAGGCTTGCTATTGTAGAAAGTTGTAGACATGAGGCACCTAAATATCTTCTCTATCAGATGTAAAATTGTATCTGTTGAGGAAAAGAGCAAAGTCAATCTGTCCCTCTATAATAGTAATTATATATTAATTAACCAGATATTAGAAAAAACATTGAGAACCTCTTTTCTGTTACATGTATCAACAGCAGAGGGGCAGGGAAGATTTGCAAGCAGGAAAAGAAAACACATCACGTAAGAGCTTTATAAGGAGAAAAAAGAAACTTCTGACATGCAAATTTACAAGCTTAAAGACTACTGTAAAAGCAGTGACATGAATCAGCATTAGAGAATGAAGCTCTAGTACTGAAATATCAATATTTTTGTCATTTACTTACATTTGTGATGGTATTAATCTCAGAAACGGTTTCATCATCAGTAGGAAACTGGTATACCTGGATGCCATTACTAACTAAGTCACTCATTATTTTCTTCTTGAACTCTGGTAGCTCAGTTTTAGAAATGCTGTCTGCTTTGCCTATAACTGGTATAATGTTCACCTATGAATGATATAAATTATATGAAAGGTGTGAGACCTCAATTTTGAGGTGACAACTTTTGAAAACAGAATTGTTTCCTAATTAGCTGTTCAAAACTCCCTCCACAGTCCAAACCTTTCCATCAATTGATATCAAATTTTCACAAACAATGAAAAATATTCTCATGGGCATCATTTAACTAACTAGCAGCCAATTATTTAATGTACTCCCTTAAAAGTAATTGATACTAAGAACAAGGAAGGAGATCTCACAGAGCGAAGTAATAAAACAAAAGCAATACTTATTAATTAAATGCCATTAAGTATTTATATCTGTTAAAAAAAAAAGAGATTGTTTAGTTTATAGCAGCAGGGGACATGACTCAGGTGTTAAATGAAAGCTGACAGTCTAAATACACAAAGAAAGGGAAGCTGGCTACCGCCCTGCCTACCCCCAAGCCTCTTCCTTGGGTTCCTTTCATCCACACCTTCTTCACCTCACCACTGCAGCACAGTTTCTCCAGGGTCTGACATGAGCAAAGGAATGACAAAGGCTAAAACTTCTTGCTTACCAGTCTTTATACTAATTATTCAGAACACAGAATTCAGTTCTATTAAACTGCCCTATTTCCTAAAATGGTTATGGCAGTAACTTGGAAGATGCCAATTTTTTCTTACAAATACTATCACAACTCCCAAAATACACATTTTTCAGAACTAAATGGAAATAATGCCAATATCCAAATATTTTGAAAGAACAACGTAAATAACTCTGCCAGACTTCAGAAAATGAGTTTCACAGAGTTCCTTGATCACAGATGCAAAAAAAGAAGAGGAAAAGAAAAAAACATACACACTTTATATTCTTCTGAATATTCTGTCTGAATGGAAATGCCTAAATGTCAAGAACAGATCAAATCAAATTAGTTGAGGGGCACCAACTTAGGTTATCTCCAATATAGGTCTAAAAATGGATGGAACACAGAGTCCTCAAAAATAAATTAACCTTACCTCTACTCTTTTTCAACATGAAAGTTATCTTTTCAACATGAACATTTTTCAAGCACTCACTAATTAGGAGAGAATTTCTTAGAAAACAAATAGCACAGAAAGTCTATCAAGGAGACCAGTAAAAAAGCTAAATCATCAGAAACTGCGATTACAGCTATCAACCTTGACATTAAATCATCACAATTGTATAAAAATTGAAAAGCATAAAATTTACTCTGGCTTTAGATAAGCAACAAAGAAGGAAAAGAAATACATGTATTTGAAATCATTGTTAATTGCAAGAGCCGGCTGATTTAAGTGTGTATCTGTGAATCAACATAAAAATTTCTGAAGATTCCTTCTGAAGGAAAAAAATCCAAACTAAATCCCCACGATGCTTTACTGACTTAACCATAACCTGCATACAATTTTGCAGGAATGAATTAGAACTGCAGACTTCTTAGTTGAATAATCACTGTTTCCAGCAAGAAAGAGTACAGAAAGGGAAAAGTTTGCCTTTTTCTGTGCATGAAACCTGGCTGGTCTGTAGTGATGCCATCCTAAGTGAAACGATAGGATTTTCCAATTCAAAATGCTAGAGTCTAAATTCTTAGCAAGTCATCTAATTCATAACAGAGAAAAATAAACTGACCATAGATACTTTGTTTTTTAATTTAAGGACTGCAGAGTACAGGATGAAATAATCCATTCCAAGAACCTTCTCTACCTCTGAGCTGAGTAATCTGCTATTGTTTTCTAGCAGCAGACCGTAACAAAAGCACACAGTGTACACTGTGGTGGATTGAGGAAGAAACTCAAGACAGCTTTTGACATAGATTTAACACATTTGGTGGATGCATGTGGCCATACCATCTTCTCTTTATGGAATCCTATACTCAGTGAATGCACTCAGGGACTCCCATGTCCTGAGAAATTCCAAGTTATTAACTGCCACTAGGAGTAGGCAGTACTAAAAGCATTGCTCCAAAACGAGCTGGGAACAAAACTACATTTAAAGCATATAACTCCTTCTGTGTGTACATGGATATTTTTGTAGTAAGATCAGAAAGAATCCATTGCAAAGGGATAAACAAGAGTTACACGTGGTTCATGCTCTCTCTGTGCCAAAGCAGAACTAAAAATATTTGCAGTAGGTGGCTAGAAGCCAAAATTCCCCAAAGCAGAATTACTTTTTGTTTATTCTGATGTAAGTATTTTCTTAGGATGATGGGACTTGAAGATCTATATCCTTTTCTTTTGAAAGAAACAGTGTTTTAGAGGAAGTTCAGTAAAGAGAGGGCACAATCTAGAAATCAACAACATAGCACACAGAAATGACCCTGCTCTCCCCTACCTTTGTACCTTTCCTCTGCTTGCTCTCTGCAATTGAGAAACTCAGAATGCAAAATACATCCCCAAACAAAGTACAAAAATCCCAAATGTGCTTACCAACCACAAATGTGGACTAGACAGCTGATTTAATCCTTGTTATCTTGGAAAAACTTTTCACAAACAAGAAAATACACAAGAAAATTTAGTGGGAGAAGCTCTAGTAAAGCACAAAGGAAAAGGCAAAAGGCACAGCAAATGCATTTAAGTTTTGAAATTTTTCATCATTTCAACAAATTAAATCAAATTAATATAGGGTTTCTTAAAATAGGTTAAACGTTTAGCTTCACACAGCCCTACTACAGGAAGAAAGTTAAGGATTTAGAAAATGCAAGTATTTCACTAGAAACTGCTATTTAAAAGCATTCTAAACAAATCAAGATGTTAAAACACTACTGCAGCCTATCACAGAAAAAGCCACATTGGCAAGGTGTTCTGTTCATGGGTCTTCATGCCTCTTCACTTATCTATAACAAAGATCTTCACAGTGCGGCAGAGCTTTTCATATGCCAACTTTCCAGCAGTCCCAAAACTAGAAACAAGGTTAATTAGAAATATTATAGCACTTATGGTAGGTACCCTATCCAACCTCACTACGATATTTACAGTTTAATAAAAGCAAAGTTGGTGTGGTTCTACTTTTTTAGATATTTTTTTAAATTTTATTGTGCTCCTTTTTTCAATGTTGTTGCTATATATATATATCTCTCCTTTTGATTTGTAAATAAACAAGTGATGAACTGCAAGCTACTTGCAGAGCCCATTTACTCTGAACTCAAATTATATCAGTACCAAAACACATTACAAAACCAAATGCATCAATATAGAATTGAAAGATGGTAGTGGACCTAAAAGCTACAAGATGCTTTAGAAAGTAAGACAAACTCTTGGAACTGTTTCCAAGTCTTACCTTACTGTCTAGGTTTCTCATAGTTAACAAATCTATGGTTTTTAGGGAACGGCCTGTAGGTGAAATGAAATAGAGGCAGACATGGATGCGAGTATCATGGTAGCTAAATAAAGAACGTATAACTTTCAGCTCTTCCTCGAGATAGGCTTCAAACTGTGCATCTATATAATCCACTATTGGCTGATAGCTGTAGGAAATAAAATTTAACAACCAGGTATTAGCTACTCCTAAACAGAGACAGACTAAGAAGGGAATTCTTTTGTATTGTTCTGCAGATTTTTGCTTTATGTGGCAAAAGGCTGCTCAAGTAGGGCAGAAAATTATGTGTACAGACTAAACCTGATTTCTGAAAAGCTAGTCAAAAAAGAATTGAGCATCTAAAGCAAACAAAATATTTCCTATATAGCTAGCTTTAGTGAAAAAAGCTACATAAAGTCAACTATGATTATAACCAAACTTACCAAGCGATGTTTTTAAATTTTTGCGATTAACTTGTACAAATGCAGAACTCTTAAATATAAGGAAGATACAACAACTTCTTAGGCACAATACAAGAAAAGAAAGAATATAGGACCAAGAAACTGGATGAACTTTATCTTCTGAAGTAAAGTACTGTACATGAGAGAGCTCTTAAACAACAGGCAAAAATTAAAATGAGAAATGTTAGAGAATAAAGATCTGATTTATAGTAAGTACAATTTAAGCATCTTTTATCCTACTTAAAACCAGATTCTAACGTGCTTTCAAAAAGAAAGTTTTGCTAGCTGTAGAAGCAGTGCACCCTTACATTTCTTCTGCTCCACAAAGTTTACAAACCAGATCAAATGCTGAAATCCGGAAGCAGGTGTTACACACAAATCAGAAGAACAAAAAGGCACACCCCCTATACCACACACCAAAGCCTCTAATAGCTATTCTGGTATCTTCTTGCATCTCCTTCATCCAATTCACCAGCAGTAGCTATTATCCAGTCATATCATAAGCCACAGCTGTCATGATAATCTTAATGTGACTCTCTAACCTTTTATTATATGAGTACCACCATTTAGGTACTCACAGAGCATAAATTCTTTACAATTAAGCTGAAAGAAACAAAATCTGTTGAGACAGTTCAGTCCAGTAAAAAAATTCACAAAAGCAGAGACTCAAAAAAAGTTCTGAAAGACACCAGTGTGCTGCTTCTAGATCTTCTGACTGAGCTGTCTGACACAAAAAACAAAGGCCTTCGGTAATCCACATGAAGTTACTTCCAGTTTAAGGTCAACAACAAGTTATAATCAAATTGTTAAAAACCCTGTAGATATAATCTGTATAATCTACAGTACTTTATAATATGCTTGGCTGTTTAAAAACCTTCCCAGTTTTTCTCACCCCAAAAGAAACTACTGCACTGTATACACATTTCTAAAAGATTATATCATAAAGAAAAGGGCAGAATTCATCTGAGTTATAAAATAATTTCTTACATGAGAAGATCAATGTGTTTACTCTGGCACACAGGGAAATCAGTTAACGATTTATTTGGAACACTTGTAAGACAACCACTTCCTACAAAGCCCAAAGAAAAATCAACTTGCAATTAAGACCAAAATTTCAGCATAACAAAGTGACAAGAGGGCACTTACCTATCTGCTTTGTTCACCTGGTCACCAAATCCCACTGTTTTTACAACAGTCAGCTTCAGAAGAACATTACTTTCCTGGAGTTCATAAGACTGGGCTCTAAGTCGCACACTTGATAGAAAATGTGTTGATGGAGAGTTCTCCAAATTGATATTAAACAAACTGCTCATCAAGGCTGATTTCCCAATTCCAGTTTCCCCTAAAGTCAAACAGAAGGGTTGGAGAAGACATTTTGCACATCAGTGAACACATAATAATTACAGAAAGTGTATACAAAAACTTCTCAACTGATTTCTCTAAGCGAAATATATTAGTACATTCTTATAATGAACACTAAATATATTTTCATTATTTTTTTCATCCTACATATAGGGGTAAATTACCAGCTAGTGAGTAATGAGCAGAAAAGCATCTTGACATTTCAGTTTCTTTAGAAGTGTGAACTAACTTCCCATCGATTTTTAAAAGTCAAGTAGCTAGCTGTGAAACCAGAGATTCAAAGGGTTTTTAGGAATAAGGGCAAAATATTAGAGCAAAACATTTGATAAATACAGAAACACTTCAGTAACACTATCTTGTAATTTTAGAATTTTTTTAATCTGAAGCTCTTTGTTACAAGCGTAAACCCAGTTTACCCAAAAAAAAAATCCGAAGGGCATCTGATAAATTAATAAATAATTGGCATCAATTTTCAACTTTTTTTTTGGTCTTCACATTGTTTATAAAAATGCAACATATAAACCCAAATAAAGCTGAGAAAAGAGGTGGAATTATAGCTCATGCTTAACATCAAAGAAACTGCTTAACACCACAACTGGGCTTAAATTTCAGTCACTCCCTAAGATGGGTATAACCACCAAAGCCTTAAAGCACCCGGACAGCACTCACCAATGCAAAGAACGTTGAAGCAGAAGCCGTGCTTGATGGATTTCCTAAGCAGCTGGTCAGGTAAGCTATCAAACCCAACATGTGCAGACAAGGACAAAGTTCGACAGCCAACACTTTCCTACAGAAAATTAATTTTAAAATACCATTTAACAGTGGCAGTAAATTAATTCTACTAGAAATCTAGAACTCGTTCCTTATGATTTCACACGCAATGAAGAGAAGCCAAAGTCTGAAAAAAAAAAAGACCTGTCAAGCCAGCTCTATTCCAAGATTTGAGAAAAAATTTAAATTCGCTTTACAGGATGATTTGCAGGCTTAAAATAAAGTCCAGGTTTTGCAAAACAAAAACCAAAAACACCAAAAAACAAAACCAAACCACCTTATGAAATATGAATGAAATAAAGTAGACTGAATGAAATAAAGTCCAATTGAAAATGTAGACTGAAAACTGTAGGGAAAAAATAGATCACAGTTGGTTTGCTCTTAGAAATTACGAAAAAGTACTAAAAACAATCTGAAATTACGAAAAAGTACTAAAAACAATCTAAGCATCTTAATTCAAAATAGAGAGCATAATCAGAGGAAGGTGCACATTATCAAATGGAACTCATTCTGAGGAGTTGGAACTGAAATTGCTATATATGAAAACTAAAACATCTACAGTCATTATATGCATCAGAACTCTAAGATAGCATTATATCTATTTCATTAGAAATATCTAAAGGTGCACATTCCTTTTCAAACATCAGCTAGCAATCCAGAACCATGACATCAAGGCAGTGAGCACACTAAAATGCATAAGGCTAAAAGGAAATATCTTGATTCATACAAATGAACTGTATTTTTAAACAAAAATTTCATGTCAGAAGTAGAAACGGTGACAGGTCCATGCTATTCTTTCTCTTATATTTCAAATCCACATGGAATTGGAAACCATTACTGTTTCCTGTGAAGATGAACATGGTCAACAGTAAGAAATTTTTTTAATTTACATTTAAAAGCCTATTAAAATGACACCTTTTCTAAAAGAAATGACACCTTTTCTAAAAGGTATGCATAGCAAGTCTCAGAATTCTTGTACCCAGAAGGATATGGATATTCTTCACAGCTATACTCATCCTCTTCTTTATTTGCACAAGACCTCCTTGTACGGACTTACAGACTGCACTGCACTAACCGCACTAACTTTCATTTTAGATTCCTGAAATTAGATAATTCCATTTTAGACTAATATGAGGGAAAATGCATAAGCCAAGTGAACAATGTAAAGAGAAAATATGACATCTTTGGGCTGTTTAAAAAAATGTACATTCAAAGCATGTCAGAAAACAAAGTTTCTCAAGGCATTCCACCAGAAGAAAATTAACATTAAAAAATGCTGAGAAACACAAAGAATTATCAGTTTCTTGTCCATTTAAAGAAGGTGTGTCTGAGACAGAGTGGCTGCACGTCTGAGAACTCTAGGTACTCATCTGATACTCAAAGCACCTGTAGAGCCACAGGGTAACACAGTTCTCCTAACACAAACCATTCAGCCTCCACACCAAGAGCGTCACTGCAGAAGGGAGGCTTTTCACCTTCGTGTCGCCAGCCCAAATCCCAACCGTGCTGGGCTACCCTCAAAGCCTCTGCACTGCCATTTGTAACTCTCCAACAAAAACTCTCACAGAAATCAATCTATTTCCCCCTGATGTCCAGGTGTTAGAAAGATAAATTACTTTGTCAGTAGAATTACCTTGTTAAGGTTTAGGGCTTGACATGCCCCGATGATCTCAGACCTGGAGTAAGTTAGCAAAAACTGGGGAGAAGGATGTGCTAATGATAGTGGACACAAAGAATGCAAAAATTTTCAGGCCACAAGGACATTTGGCAGAACGCCCAATATAAGGAACAAACTAATAAAGCCAACTCAGCAACCATGCTGAAATCAACCCAAACTGACTCAGCTCCAAGGTAATTCTGGCAAGAGGAGATTGTGACCAACTTCAGAAACCCACCAACTCAAAAGAAGAGAGAGACTGAGAATGTGGACAAACACTAATTAAGAAAACTATAAAACTAGTAGCAAATGATCCTTGATTTCTCTTTTTGCTAAAATGTAGAAATGTAGTTTTGATGACTGGGCAGCTAGCATTTTGTAGGTTATCCCCTAGCACTCTACTTAGCACAAATTAGAATCAAGAAATAGAAGTAGCTTGTCTCAGTGCATAAGTTGCTGCTGCCTACCAAGCAGCAAGCCCTCATTCAAGACAACACCTCCCTTCCTTACAGAAGAGTCATTGTGTAAACCTATTCCACCTGACAGCAACTGAAGCATTTTCTTAATAGAAAAGCAGTAGCCCACATTTTTCCTTCTGAAATTTTCCAAGGACATGGAGTGTTTATCCCTCTGCTATTGTCTAACAAATATGCAGAGAAATTAAGTCTACAAAACAGACCACATGATATCGGCATTCTTACAACTTCCAAAAGAAATATCACCTAGTTGATCATCTAATTGATAACACCTAAGTATTACCTAAATCACATCTCATTCCTTCCCACAAACCCATTTTTAAAGGTTGGAGGCATAACTAATGCGTCTGGATTTCTCCAGATTCATTACACTGGATGGGGCTCTGAGCAACACGGTCTAGTGAAAACTGTTCCTGTCCAGAAGGAGGGTTGGAACCAGACAAGTTTTTTGAGATCCCTTCCAACCCAAACCATTCTACGATTTAGTCAAATATTTTGGTTTATCTAAAGTTGTTTTGCCCATTAAAAAAGCATGAAAAAACCCATAGCCTGAGAAGGCGCAACATTTAAAAATTCTTTCTTTCAGAAAGAAACGAAAAAAAATAGTTCTCTTTTAAATTTCCCACATATTTCTGACTAAAACTGCCCAACACCATGCCGTACCAAAGCAAAGCTAGGTCTCAGACTACACGCATTACTCTGTATAAGCCTCTGCAGAACCAGACCAGCAGCCCGAGCAAGAAACCACCTTGCTACTGGGTTTGCAGACGGGACCGAAACGTGCCCTGCAAAGCTCGAAGAAAACCGTAACCCATGTGCGGCTATACAGGGGGTGAGGGCCCCGCCAGCCGAGGGAAGGATGCAATCCCAGCCCGGAGAGCGGACACCCCCATTAATGGGCCCAGGGCACCCCGAATCTGACTCTTCCTGAGCCCCGAGTTATCCACGACTGCCAACAGGCGTAGGAGCTACGCCCCAGGGGAACTACAGCTCCAGCACCGCCGTGTGGATGGGTTCAGTGTCTTCAGAACATAAAGCGGACAGCTTTGCCATTACACAGAGGTAATTTTTCAGTAGGTAAGATTCAACTCATCGCTTGAAATACTCGATACGCCATTGGTACGCTAAGAGGAGTGACATCTGAAAACGAGCTCCTTTAACAATAAGCGTTCTAAAAGGCTGGCAGCTGTGGGAGCCAGCCGGCGTGAGGAAGGAGCCTTCGTCTCCCACGCTAACCCGATCCGCACCGTGGCGCGGCCCTCACCAGCGCCCGGCACGGACCCGGGACAGCGCCCGGTGCCCCGCAGCGAGGACAGCGAGGTACAGGCGGCACTTCCACCTCTTCGCAAGGTGTGACCGCCACCCTCCTTCCCCTCCCGGTGCCGGCGCTGCCGGGCCCCTCCGTCCCCTCAGCCGCGCGGGGCTCACCCCCGCCGCGGGGGCTGCTCACCAGCCGCTCCCCGCACCGCAGAGGGGACTTACCGGGTGCTGACCGGCATCGGAAGCGGCCATAGCCCCGCCAGGAGAGACAGAGGAGGAGGGGGGAGAGCAGGCAGGCAAGTACGCAGACAAAAGTGCCGCCGAAGGGGAGAGCCACGCGGCGGGGAGGAGCGCGGGGAGGGGATGCGGCCGCGGCTCCGCCGCCGGGGCGGGCGCTGTTGGAGGGCGCCTCCCGACCGAAGGGCGGGGCGGTGCCGCTGCCGCGGCAGTGATTGCCGGGCACGCTGCCGCTGGGAGGAGGGGCTCGGGCAGCGGCGGCTCTACCGCGCCCACAGCACCACTGCCACCACCATCGCCAGCAGCGGCAGTAGCAGCAGGAGGAGCGCCGGCGGCGCGATGGGGTAGCGGCGGCGATGGCGGAGCCGGCGGAGCTGCAGCAGGAGTCAGTGGTGCGGTTCCTGGCGGAGCGGGGCGGGCGGGCACGGAACGCGGAGCTGCTGGAGCATTTCCGGG